>JAMPIV010017374.1:0-142555 GCA_024509875.1 Oreohelix idahoensis
ATCTGATCACAATTTCGTATCACTATGTACACATGATGGTATGGGGTCCAGCCTTTTGTGGCATAACAGTTTGGCACCAGCCCTAAATTATATGACTCACACCTTTCTGTGACTCACCCTCTCAGTCCCTAATGGCATATACGCCCAACTGAACTTTTTTTCCATAGTTTTTCTTTCAATACAATAACGTGGAGTAACCACATCTCCTTTTGTAATGATTTTTTCTTTCTTTTCTTAATTAATAAAACGCCCTAGGCACGTGAAGAGTGTTTTCATGGAACACTGAGGCTTGACTAAACATCATTCTAAGTACAAATAACATTAATACCGAAATCATAACAATAAGCAACAGTCAAATACAGTTCCAATGTGAAGACACAATAATGTATTGCTCCCGGTATGTCCTTCAGCTTTCCCCAATAGCAGTAACCGTAACATTTGCAGTTTTAATCCAAGCATATTAATACATAAAAGTACCTTACCTAACACAAGATTCAAAAGAAATATGTCACAAATAACTTTGACTGGCAAAAATATATTGGCCACTCAGTACTGGCGCCTTAAAACCACAGCTTCGGGCAGATAGGGCTCGTGATCTTTGGCTGGTAGCTTATCTAAGAGAAGGAACTCTGAATTCAAACCACCGCTGCCTTGCGGGAATATCCATTTGTGGAATTGGCTTCAGGAGGGAGTAAACCCTGAGGATAAATCCGGAGTCGGAGTCCCTAAGGCAGTCTAATGTCGATTCGACATTATTCTGGCAACTCCTGCGACATGGCTGGTACCAAACTGTATCGGCTACTGCCGTTCCTTTGGATCTACCGGCTGTGTGGAGAGGGGGAACATGCTGCATGGGCAACAGCTTGATCTCCATATAACTGTGCCCAAGCTCGCGCCCTGGAGAGGACACTCCAGCTTCACCCTATAGGTGTCGGCAAAACACGGGAAGTAGCAGTTACCGTTATAAGCATTTTGCCCAATTGGCGTAGGGCATGGCGCCAGGGGCTACTTCCGACAGTGGGAGAGGTTCTAGGATCTCACTGGACAGCTACCGCCCGCTTCAAGCTGGGCAGCCCCCAGTCAATAAGGTGTTGTCCCGCCACTGTCTGCTTTCCCCATTGGGTGCATGGGGATTAGGGTCAAACCCGAACTGTGGACAGAAAATTTTGCACCAAGCAATTATCGAAAAAATAGAAATAAGCAAACTCTCAGATGGGATGCTGGAACGTCCGGACTATGTTGACTGGACTATCCGAAAACCTACAGGATGTAAACGATGTAAGGAAGACAGCCATAATTAATGATGAGCTTAAACGACTTCAGATATAGCTGCACTTCAGGAAACGCGCCTGGCGGGCTCTGGAACGGTGAGCGAGAAGGACTACACATTTTATTGGCAAGGGAAAGATCTTAATAAAGCTAGAGAACACGGAGTAGGTTTTGCGGTCAAAAAATCGCTAACTAACATGGTTGAACCAGGCGAGAATGGATCAGAACGCCTGTTAACGCTCCGCCTGCAAACTAGCACAGGTCCCATCACCCTTGTCAGTGTGTATGCTCCTACTCTGTACTCTGCCTCAGAAGCTAAAGATGAGTTCTACGAGAATCTAGCAGCAGTAATCAAAAGCATACCTAGGCAAGAACAGCTTGTTCTCCTTGGTGACTTTAACGCTAGAGTGGGTGCCGATAATGTTTCATGGCCTTCATGTCTGGGCAGGTTTGGTATTGGCAAGATGAATGAAAATGGACAACGGCTCTTAGAGTTGTGCGTCCACCATGACCTCTGCGTGACCAACACCTACTTTCAGACAAAACCCCAGCATAAGGTGTCATGGAGACACCCACGATCCAAGCACTGGCACCAACTTGACCTGATTCTCGTCAGAAGGCCACTCCTCAGGTCTGTGCTCTCCACGCGCTCGTACCATAGTGCAGACTGTGACACAGATCACTCCTTGGTTTGCTGCAAAATCAGGCACAACCAAGAAAACTCTATCGTGTCAGACATGAAGGGAAACCACGCATTGATACCAGCAAGATGTCAGACCCTTTCATGATCGCTCAATTCACTGCGACCTTCAGAAAGTGCTCAGTAGCCCTCAGCATGGTGATACTATTACAGAGAACTGGGAGCATCTACGGAACACCATTCAAAGTACTGCACTTGCCACCTTTGGTAAGAAAACAGCAAAGTCAAATGACTGGTTTGACGCTTCATCAGATGTGATGGCACCTGTTATTGAAGCTAAGCGCAGTGCTATGAATGAATACAAACGTTCACCGAGTGCCAGAACCCTACAGATCCTGAGGGCTACGAGAAGCAAAGTTCAACAAACTGCTCGACGCTGTGCAAATGACTATTGGCTCCAGCTCAGTGAGAGCATCCAGATCGCAGCGCAAACAGGCAACATTAGACAAATGTATGACGGTATAAAGAAAGCACTTGGCCCCCATAAAAGACGGCACCGCTAAAAACCATCAGCGGAGAGAAGCTAACCGATAAGGGTAAGCAGATGGAGAGGTGGGTCGAGCACTACTCTGAGCTTTACGCTAGAGACAATACCGTTACGCCTGCAGCCCTTGATGCTGTCAATAGTCTGCCAACTATGGAGGAGCTGGATGCCGAACCAACATTAGAGGAACTCAGCAAGGCCATTGATAGCTTGGCCTCTGGCAAAGCACCAGGCAGTGATGGGATTCCTCCTGATTTAATCAAATGCTGTAAGAGCACGCTATTACATCCCCTGCATAGGATGCTGTGCCAGTGCTGGGAAGAGACAACTATTCCTCAAGACATGCGAGATGCCAAGATTGTAACACTGTATAAAAATAAAGGAGACAGAAGTGATTGCAATAACTACAGAGGCATCTCTCTTCTTAGTATTGTTGGTAAGGTTTTTGCCAAAGTCATCTTAATGCGACTACACAAGTTAGCTGAGCGCATATATCCAGAGGCACAGTGTGGATTCCGAGCTGGCAGATCAACAACAGACATGATCTTCTCTCTCCGCCAGCTTCAGGAAAAATCAAGAGAGCAGAAAAGACCATTATATATCGCCTTTATAGACCTCACAAAAGCATTCGACCTGGTTAGTAGGGATGGACTCTTTAAAATCCTCCTGAAAATAGGCTGCCCTTCTAAAATGCTGGAAATGATAAAGTCATTCCATGACGACATGAAGGGAACAGTCCAATATGCTGGAAGCACGTCACAGCCCTTTGATATACGAAGTGGCGTTAAACAAGGCTGTGTTCTGGCTCCGACCCTCTTCGGAATCTTCTTTGCCTTACTCTTGAAACATGCATTCAGAGATGCAACTGAAGGAATATGCCTTCACACTAGGTCAGATGGCCGTCTGTTTAATCTTTCAAGGCTGAAGGCAAAAACAAAAATCAGAAGGGTCACTATAAGAGACTTGTTGTTCGCTGATGATGCTGCAGTCGTCACTCAAAGCCAACAGGAGCTTCAGAGCTTGATGAATCGCTTCACTAAAGCATGCAAGGACTTTGGCCTCACAATAAGTCTAAAGAAAACGAATGTGCTGAGTCAGGATGTGGGTGCTGCACCAGTTATCACTATCGATAACTATGAATTGGCAGTGGTGCACCACTTCACATACCTAGGGTCTACCATCAATGACAAACTCTCACTGGATACAGAAATCGACAGCCGCATTGGCAAAGCTGCAGCTACCTTTGCCCGCCTCACATCGCGTGTTTGGGGAAACTCTAAACTCACAATGAAGACCAAAGCTGCGGTATATAATGCCTGCGTCACCAGCACACTCCTATATGGCAGCGAGACCTGGACGACCTATGCTAAGCAAGAAAGAAGGCTCAATACCTTCCATTTGCGGTGTCTACGCCGCATCCTCGCATCTCGTGGAAAGATAAAGTGACAAATGTCGAGGTGTTGTCACGTGCTGGCCTTCAAAGTATGTATACGCTGCTTAGACAGCGCAGACTTCGCTGGCTTGGCCATGTTCGCCGCATGGAAGATTAACGAGCAAGAACTACAGTCTGTCCATCCTAGCGGTCGTAGACATATAGTATTATCTCAATAACTTGGCTAATATTTGGACTACCATATATATTAAAACATATTTTTGCTCAGGAGACACTAAGCTATCCTAATATATGATTTTTATGGTCAGTTTCATTATGGTGTAGATTTTCAGTTTTGACACTGTCAATCGTCAATTATAACTTTTACAAAGGTCGGCCATCTTTTCCCCTCCCTCTCTCATCTTTTTTCATCATTCAAATAAACCAACTAGTTTGAGTGACGTCAGAAATACACTACGCGGCGAGAATTTAAACCGTCTGTGTGTTTATATCTGCTTGCTTTGCCCACAGTGTATATATGTAAAGGAACAGCGTGCAGAGCGAAGAGGGGTTTTTCAAAACATTGGTAGTGTTTGCTTAATTATTACAGTCGTTTCGTTCATACTACTGAAAAATGTCCTAGATTGCTATAATTAGTGGCGTTGAAGTTAAAATATTACGTTATTTCAGAACGGCAGTTTGGTGTCGCAGTTCTGGCACAATGTTAATTATAAGTCTTGCCTCAGTTTCGTGCAACAGATCGGGCAAGATGTTAAAGTGTTAATTGTACGTCTCGAAACCGAAACTAAAAAGCGTGTTAGATTTTTACGGCGGGTCATTTTTTAAAGCCTTTCCACTGCACCAAAGCCAGCGCCCTACTGGCGTTGAAGATGCCAATAGTCAGACACATGCAGTCCGGTTTATTTATGTGAGATTGGGGTACGGAGCGAGAAAATATTTGCGCGTGTTGTTTAATACAGATCTATATTACGACATAATCTCCCCCGTTAGAAAAGCTTGCATCGCTAATGCAACTTTCAATATCTGTATAACAATCACGATCAAATTTAGTCAACCTGACTTTTCTCTGCCTTTATATTGATCATGGATTTATGCAGGTGGGTCAATTTCAAAGTAAGCACTACTGACGAAGGTTGCTTCAGACCTCTGCAATCCAAGAATCTATTTCAGCTGCAGGCGTTACTGTCTGACTAATGCTGATTATAAATCAATTTTTCACGACTAACTTTCCCTGCGTTTGTCCCATGACATGTCCATAAGTTCTAGACTTCCCTCAAGTTTGTAATAGTTATGAGGAGAGAATCTATACCATGGTGATGGCAGGGTTATGTAGGAGTCCAGTAATTTCGTTATCAGCCTGCATAAAACTTTCGGAGTAATTTCAATTCAAAAAGCAACATCTGAATTCAATGTGCCCCCTCCGATTTGCACACAGCCATCTAGTGGTCTGCGCTCGGGCTTGACTTGAATTTGGAAACACCTTTTAATAATATTCATACATCATTCTATAATGTGCCACTCAAATGGAGGCCATATTCACCAACTGTATTCTCCGCCTAACGACAATTTGGTGAAATAATATAATAAGTGGGAAAATGAATTCCGGCATCCAGAATCAATTCGCCCTTTAGCATTGCTATAATATGGGGTAATCTCCAGCCAATGTCCGTAGCATACTTCCAATTGGTCTGGGTGGGGCCGGGTAACTACCACTGTCCCCGGTGCCCTCATGATGCTAAGTTAATAGCCATATTGTGAAGCGATTTGAGCATTTTCCAAATTCCTTAATCATCCACTCCCCACTTTTCTGACGTTAACATTTTGTTTTGGTTTCAAATTAGGCTGATTATCTTCCATGTTAATTTTTGCCAGTTAACGGAATACTTCTTCAAATTGAGCCTGGGATTCTTGGTCTCGGTTTATATTTTCTCTGGGTGCCATACGCAGGGTTGCCAATCTAAATATTTTAGGGGAAGACCGTTTGTGGGAAGGTGCATACCTATCCTCTGTGTCTACCTTCTTATGTTTGTTTTCCTTTTGAAGTTTAGGCAAAAATTTTTCAGAATGCTTGGCTGGCATCTGATTATGAGTTTCCCAACATGGGGAATTTACCTTGCAGCACTGGTCACAGGCCTCAACAAATTTTTCAATGTCGTCAGCTACGCCTGGCCAGAAATATGTCACAGATGTCCTTTGACGGGTGGTTCCACTCCTCTGATGTCCACCGTCTGGTACAACATGTGCTTGAGCCATCACTTTTTCCCTGTACGAGGTTGGAAGTACCAACTGTCCCTGTCCATTGGGTCCTGCTCTAGCTTTCCTATAGAGCAGTCCCTCCTTCATATAAAATTGTCCTTTCTTGGGGTGTGCATGGCTGTTTGGCAATTTGCCAAAGCAACGTTTTAATGATTTGTCCTTTGCCTGGGCCTTTCTCATCTGCTTATGAGAATATATTAGTGGTGGTGTTTCCTCCTGACTAGGGGTCGACCTGACCTTAAGCGTGGCCATTATGACAGGTTTTACAGGGCTCCCTAGAAACACATATTTCTTTCCTAACACCAGCGGGTAGTTAGGGTCGTCACACACGGCTGCTCTAATCACTCCTTCCACGTACCTAGTCTTAACATTTATCTGGGCTACAGGAAGTGTCATGGTTGCTGTTCCCTTTAGGGCCGCTTGTATTTCCACTTTCTCTGTGGTATACTGGTCAGGGTGCACCAGGGTTGCACTCACAACTGAGTCATATTTCAAACCGGAATCGTAAAGGCACCTGATTCGGGCACCATTACATGTCACTTCTTCACAGATGGGAGGATGATGAGGTTCATGCTGTTCTGTAGGCAAGTCCTTCTTTCTTCCCTTGTCCACTGTTATCATGCATGCCGCGTGATATGGAGGAACGTTCCTACCTCATTCATTAGTAGTATTATTATTCATCCTACAAATTTGGCACCATTTTCTTTCCGGGTGGAAAGGCTTTCTCTCATTATATTTTCTGTCATTGAACTGTGGGTTTCTATCTCTGTGGGCATTTCGTGGCCTATCAAAGTTGGGTTTACCTTTGTTGTCAAATTTATTAAAGTTTTGTGGAGCCTTATATTTGTCTACGTGTTTCTTTTTGGCGCCAGCTACCTCTGCCTGGGCTGACTGATACCTCTCAGCGACATTCAGTAACTCACCCAGCCTCTCTGCACCTTGTTCCATGAGAAACTTTCTCAAGTCTGGAGCCATGGACTCTCTCAATTGCTCAATAAGGATCATTTCTTTAAGATCTTGGGTTTTCCCCAGAGCAGTCAATTTCTCCAAGTACGTCTCTAAACGTGCAGAGAACTGGTGATAGGTCTCACCAAACAGTAGCTTGGCATTCCTAAATTTTTTCCTATAAAATTCTCTGTTCTTTTCATACCTTAGCAAAAGAGCCTGCTTTACCATGTCATAATTGTCTTGGTCATTCTTGCTCATTTTGGGAAAAAAAACTTCATAAGCTGTTCCCCGAAGACCTTGGGATAACTTCAGGCCCCATCTTTCTTTTTCTATCCCATAAGTTGTAGCTAATACCTCGTACCTACTTAAATATGCTTCAATATCATCGTCTCTCTTAACAAAATAATCTAAGTGAAACCCATGGCTGAGTTGGAGGCCCCCTGACTAGCAGTAGCATCAGAGGTAGATGGGCTGTGACCATAGTCAGGAGCATGGCCCTGCAACTCTAACTCCCTCAGTCGCAGCTCGTGCTCCCTCTGTAATCATTTTTCTTCTGCTTCTGCTTCCATTGCAGTCGTTTTTCTTCAGCCTCTAATCTCTTAGCCTCAGCCTCCATTTTTTTTCTTCAAATTGGACCCGTTTTAACTCAGCCTCACTATCAGCCTCAATTTGCAACCTTTTAATTTCCCTAGCTTCTTCTACCTGCATTCTCCTTTCTTCAGCTAACCTATGTTCTTCCCTAGCAATAAACGTATCACATTCTGAGGTGAAATAGTCAATCAAGACTTGACCCTCCATGTTCATGTATGTCTCTGGCAGTCTGCACAGAAGCAGAGCGAAACTTGGCCAAATCCGCCATCTGATAAATACTAAAATGTTCTAACTCAATTTCTAAAATAAGTACACTCTAATCAATTATTTCAAGGCTCTGACATTTCATCAATTTCCCAAATCTTGGGCAATGTTAACAATGGGGATTCCCTGGGTAAATAGAAATGTTGTTACTGCTAAAACCCAGACCAGGACCCCAATTTATGTAGTAATAGACGTTCAAATCCCGGACAAGCCTACCAATATATGTAGCAAGTGTAATTTGCTGGAGAGGTTAAGATGTTACCTAAAAGGAAAGAAAGCTGTGTCTGTGCCAACCGTGTGAGGTCAAGCAAATGTAGGCCCCTTACTCTAAAGAAGATGATGATGATGATGCATTATCAGGGAACCTAACGCTACCTCCCTAGATCTCACACGGTCTGTATTTTGATTCTAGTGGCTGGTGTCTGATGTGACTAGTGTCTAGGGGTGAAATGTCAATGGTGGTACATCAACACAATATACTTTAACTCACTATAAGAAAATGAGTAAGACTGCGGTTAAAGTTTTCTTTAAAATTGAATTCTTTTCTTTGTACAATTTAATCTGCCTGTCCTGCCATCTCTTTTAGACAGGTCTTTGAAAATGAGGAAAAAATATTTGTTTCATATATTGATTAACTAAAATGTCTGGACTCTTTGTCCTGTAAGTATAATGTCACTATATTGTTCCTGTAGGTGTATTTCCAGACTAAAACTTTAATATCTACTAGTGTTAGTCATTAGTTAGGAGGAGCTGTTGTTTCTTCACGCCCCATATAATTCTGTGTAATCTTGGAAATCAATTTTATTTGATTGAAGTCTCAGAT
Source organism: Oreohelix idahoensis (assembly GCA_024509875.1). NCBI lineage: Eukaryota > Metazoa > Mollusca > Gastropoda > Stylommatophora > Oreohelicidae > Oreohelix > Oreohelix idahoensis. Next base: position 8,729 of record JAMPIV010017374.1, read on the forward strand.
GTCCCAGATGTTAACACATCACCTGGGATTCTTGGTATGAAGATAACAAGTCAGTGTGTCGCTGCAGAGAATATATAGATCGGCACACACAAGCTCCTTCAGGCTATCTGCTGACAGCATAAACTTTTGAAAGGAGACTTTAGTCTTTACAATCACTCATCAGGTTTCCTGTCACCAGCTGGTAACAGGAAATAAAAAAAACCTGCAATAAAAGACACCCTGGCCTTTTCACATCTGATCACAATTTCTTATCACTATGTACACATGATGGTATGGGGTCAGCCTCTTGTGCATACCGGTGCACCAACCCCTAATTTATATGACTCACACCTTTCTGTGACCACCTCTCAGGTCCCTATGGCAGATACGCCACTGTACTTTTCCATAGTTTTCTTCAATACAATAACGTGGAGTAACCACTTCTACTTTTGTATGATTTTTCTTTTCTTTTCTTAATTATAAACGCTCTAGGCATGTTGAAGAGTGTTCATGGAACACTGAGGTTTACTAACATCTTCTAATACAATAATAATAATACAAAATCATAACAATATGCAACAGTCAAATACAGTTCAATGTAAGGACTCAATAATGTTTGCTCCTGGCATGTCCTTCACTTTCCCCAATAGAAGTATTGTTGGACGTTGTGCTGTTGGTGGTGGATAGTTTTATGTTCTTGTGTCAATCGTGCTGATTTCGCGAATACAGTAATTCTTGATGCAATAAGATGCAAACTCAACGTAGGCACATCAACAAGTGCCAATACTGTGATAGTCAAACTCGTTAGTTGAAAGTTCATACATGGTTTATTGACATCACATCATACGGGACGATACATTCAACGTTGACGGTTAACAGGTAATTCAACATGATGATTGTGGACGCATGTCCTCAATAAAAATTCAAATAAATGGTCTCAGAAGAATCCTCCAGCAAATTCTGACCAGGTCTCTGAGTTAATACATCACTAGTCATAAAGGTCATGAAGTAGTTAAGTACAAGGTTATATTGATCATGGTTGACCTTTCCTCAAGGACAGGAGATTCTCATATACTTGGTAGTATCTAAGATCCCGATCTTTAGTATGTTCATTTATAAAGAAGTCCTCATCAACTAATCATAGTCGAACGTAGGTGCAGGTTCCTACTAAATACATTCTAGGCATGTAAAGTTACTTAGGCATTGATACTTGAATTACCTCTTGTATTAGCCGTGACTGACCCCAACGGCTTCCTAATATTATATAGATAACGTAGGTCCACGGTAGTTACCGCCGATCCCTTTGATAGGCATTTACTGGCATACAAAAATATATCTTCAGCTGTGAATCCATTTCGGTACAGGCTAGTTACCTGACATCGACTAGATACTCACGACTTTGGAGAACAATCATTATAATTATAATAAGTACATACTTGGCTCTTCCAACGACTCAACACTTACGTGGACGACCACCGGCTACAACTGCTAATCCGCAGGACCGGGTCTAAATATAAAATACTTTACTCAAAACACGGGTCTCGAATTCCCAAAGCTTCATTATTAGAACTTGGGATTCTTGCTTCTCAAACCCAAACATGACGTCAACCGACTGTCTAGATACACGTGCGGACGGGATAACCCCTATACGACTTAGTGCACAACCGTGCGCTAATGAAATCAAACTCACCAATAAGACTTACTCTCATGTAAGTCGGTGCGTAAAGTTTATTACAGAGGTAGGACAACATATTAATAATATGAGACTACCTTCATCTGTAAAGGAGTGTAGAGGTCTACGAAAAAGGGCTCTACAGATTCCTTACCAATCCCCCCAAAAAAATTAATTATATTAATTTTTTTCTTTACTAATCGAGGATAGAGGTAAGTCAAGTTTACATATTACTATTTTACAAATATAGCATGATAAAAATAATAAAATATGAAATTCCAGTTAACTCAAATCAACAAAAGGTATGCATAAAAGCATACATCCACAATTGCACACCTTTGGTACAATGTGGTCAATGAAATAAAATATCATATTAGAAATATTGAATTAAAACAAATGTAAACGCAAACGAAAAGAAATGATGAGAAACCAATGAATAAACGGAAAAGTAATGAATATGCATTTAAAATGGCAAGTAAAAAAATGAATAAAATGAAAGAATACAATTTAAACACGTATAAGATCAACGTACTTAACTGTGTGTCTAAGTCATTTTGTGGTACTAATTAAAGTACTAATGTTAAATTAATGTGCTTAAATACAAATATTGATAAATCCACTTAAATATTGTATAGTTAATTACATTAATCATTATTTTAACTAACTAAGTATCTTAGTTTAATAATCTAATTAATTCATTTATTTCACTCTAATAATGTTATTAATTCCTTAAATACCGAAAGTTCCATTTTCCTGTTAGTGAACAGTTTATAATATAACAAGTTCAGTTCCCCGAAGAAATCAAAGTGCTAGAAATGTTATTTCGGTGAGAAAATATAATCCTTTTCCAACGTTATTATATCTTCAATGTCATAATTAAGTGAATGTTATTTTCACAAAGATAGTCATATACCTTAAAGTTCCATGTTATTTTGATACATAAGCATTGTAGATTTCACTTGACTGAATGTTAATGACTCTTATAATAGAGGTATCACACGTAAAAAGTTACACTCGACGAACTGTCAGCGTCGAAGTTCAGTTGTCTTTAGTGCGTAGCTGCTAACTCGATTCATTCGGACATCTCGACAAGATGTCAGCGAGAACATTCTGTGTGCCAGGTATGGATCGAATTGTGAAACTATGTGGTTGTAGAGCGATCGCATACCAAGTAGATTTGGCAGATTTCACGTCCTTTGTGTTGAGAGCAGTAAGAGCATTTTGGTCTGATTCCACAATAAAGTGTGATCCGAGCAAATATCTCTGAAGTTTATTTATTGACCAAACAAGCCCGAGAAGTTCCTTATCTAAAACTGAATAATTCTGTTCAGTTGGAGTTAACTTCCGTGACACATAGAGAACTGGATGCAAGGTGCCATTATATTCTTGTAGTAAGACACTTCCCACGCCGTAATTAGAAGCATCGCTGCGTAAGACAAATGGCAAATTCTCATTAGGCAATCTTAACACAAGAGGAACCGAAAAAAAAATTCTTTATGATATCCAACGCGATTTGATGTTCGTTAGACCACCGAATCACGTTAGCTGCACCTTTCCTAAGTAATGAAGAGAAAGGAGCAGTAATGGACGAAAGATGTGGTATGAATTTCCCATAGTATTGTACTAGTCCTAGTAGAGATCGCACTTGTTTCTTTGTTTTAGGTGTGGAGATGTTAAGGATTTTAGAGAAATTAATGTCCTCTGTATATAACATACCGCGACCAATACGGTGCCCAAAAAAGAAATCTCGTGGAAACCCACAAATGCCTTTGATGGCTTAGCAGTTAAGTTATGATTTTGTAACGTGGACAGTAATGAGTTTAATCCTTCTAAATGTTCTTCCCATGAGTCACTGAAAAGACAAATGTCGTCTATATACGCAATGACGTTGGGATGATGAGATAGGATTCGACGCATCATGCGTACGAACGTGGCAGGAGCGTTAACTAACCCGAAAGGCATAAAATTCCATTGGAATAGGCCAGGGGCGTCGAGAAAGCAGTGAGTGGTTTTGCCCTTTCTGTCAATGGTACTTGCCAATAGCCTTTTGACAGATCAAACTTAGAGAAGAAAGTAGAATGAGATAATTTTACTAATAAATCATCTAAAAGTGGCAAAGGTTCAGCGTCAAATTGTGTGACTTTATTTAATTTTCTGTAGTCTACACATAGACGAATGTTATTATCTTTCTTTCTAATTATCATCATAGATGAAGTATATGGTGACAACGATGGTTCAATTATGTTTAATCGAAGCATCTCATCTAATTCCTTTTCGACCTTATCTCTAAAGTGTAAGGGTATGGGATATGGACGAATACAAATAGGTGTTTCATCAGTTAGGAGAATATCATGCTGAATAGCTGATGTATGACCTGGAATGTCAGTGAGAACCTTATCATACGTTTGAAGTAGTGATGAAACTTGCTGTCGTTGATCAGTCGAAAGAAAAGAAGAAATAGTGACATCATTCCAGTTTTCCGTGGAATGAAGAGGTACAACTGGTATGGGCAATTGTACATCTTGAAAAGAAGATTCTTCTTCTTGTATAACTGACAAATTAGTATAGTTATGAATGTGAGGAGTAGGATCGTCAGTCGCTTGAAATACTGATTGTAAATAATCAGGACGTGAATAATACTCTTTCAACATGTTAATGTGAAAGGTTTTGTGTTTTCCGTTAATATCGACGATGTAGTCGACATCGGATATTCTTGAGATGATCCTAAAAGGACCTCTCCATGTGATAAGTAGACGATTATTATGCGAAGGCAGTAAAACAAAAGCCTCGTCACCAGGAATAAGCTGGCGAAGACGTCTATACCGATTTGCAAATAGACGAGCTTTTTCTTTAGACTCTTCGGATGATGCAGTAGCTAACCTACAGGCATATATTATTCTCTTTCTTAAAGAGATGACATATTCATATGAGGATTGAGTTTCCTCAGGTATATTATCTTCAACCAATAAATCATGGATTAAAGACATAGGTCCGCGTGGTTGTATGCCAAAAACTAACTGGAAGGGAGAAAACCCTGTGGCTTGGTTTTGCACCTCGCGATACGCGAAGAGAGCAGCGGGTAGGACCCTGTCCCACTCCTGAGGGTGATCTTGAGTCATCTTACCCAACAACTGCTTAAGTGTCCTATTCTGTCTCTCAATTAACCCATTGGACATTGGATGGTATATTGAACTGAGAGATCTATCTATACCCAATGTCTTCATAACCTGTGACATGGATTCGGAAATAAACTGGACACCATGATCCGATAGGATCTTACGCGGAAAACCAATGCGTGAAAAGATCAGCATTAACGCTTCTGCAACACTGACAGATGAGGTATGGCCTCAGGCCAACGCGTACACATATCGATACAGGTAAGAATATGTGTATGTCCTCTTGCAGATGGCAATATAGGACCAATGATGTCGATTGCCATTTTATCAAATGGTCTAATAGGTATTTCCGCAGCTTGGATAGGAGCATCATGATACGGACCCCTTACTTTAACTTCCTGACATGTCACGCAGGAACGACAATAGAGATTAACATCCCTATGAACGCCAGGCCAATAGAATGCGGATAGCACTCTAGATATGGTTCGCGAAAACCCCATGTGACCTGCGCATTGTGAATCATGAGCATGTCGTAATATTCTGGGTCTCATAGCAGACGGGACCAGAATTTGTGAACGCACCAATGAATCTGTTTCTCTTATTAATCTAACTAAAATACCTTTTTTAAGAGCAAATTGGTGTCTAGACTTTGCAATTGTGTTGTTATTATTTCTTTTAGTCGCCAATTGAAAAAATCTCTGCAAAGAATTGTCATTCTTTTGTAAATTAGCAAACAGCTCCCTTGAAATAGGAGAATCATCATCATTACTATTATGAACCGTAGGATCAGAAGTTGATTCACGCGACAATTCAGTAGCTTGCGCTCTGGTAACCACTGCATTTGCAGCATGAATGTGTCGCTTTTCCCATTCATTAATTTGCTCTGGTGTACACTCTTTTATACCGTATATACAACCAAGTATTACATCGATAACTGGATTCTGCAGAAGACAGGCATGGATCTTCCCTGAAAAGAAAAGTGTATGTAAGTTAATGATGGCTGTAGGGAAGGTTTCCACAGTTCCCCCAAATGTGACACACTTGACCACGTTGCCTGTGGCCAAGGAGGGGTCGATCAGAGAGTTCCGCACTCCCACCGTACTGCAGCCTGAGTCAAACAAGACAGAGCAAGGAATAGAGTTGACGTATCCTCTGTTAAATTTTAAACAACCCTTTCCATGGTGAACTGATGCAGAAGTAGCTGTACAAACTGCTGGTAGACTTGGTAAAATGTGCCCGCATCTCAGCGTTGTGATCGCCTTGGGCTGGAATAGCGTTGAGCATTCTTGACATGTCTTTACCTGTTCTAGATCGATACAAGACATAGCGTTATGTTGATTAACATTATTATCATTATCTTTGTTAGTTTGTGATTCAATTGAAGCAACATTTGAATGTTGTCGTGGTCTGCTCGACGATCTATCTCTACGTCGCGATCAAATTTGACCATTGTTAGTAAAATTGCTATAATTATTGTTTCTGTTATCATTAAAATTTGGATGAGTCCGCCAATGAAAGTTATCACTGTTGTGATATTGGTGAAATGACTTATTCATAAATCTATTTCTATTTTCAGGATGATATGATTGAGATCTCCAATGTTGATTATTATTATTATCACCTTGATTATATCTAGGATTGTTGTTAATAAAATCTCGAGATCTGTGAGATTGACCCCATGATACATTAAATGGAGCAGAATGTGGGTATTGTTTCCCCTTTTGAAAATGACCAAAGGTAAAATTATTATTACTTCCCATTTGAAAATTTCTATCGCTACTTATCGAACGATTTCTAGGGAAATTGTTTTGTTGCATTGCGAAAGCAACGGGTAAATCGTCCTTAAGTTGCGCATTGCTGACATCCATGTTGGGATGAGCAGTGCAGAAATTTTTACAATGTTCTGACATTTCTTTTACATTACCAGGCTTACGTTCATGTAGGAACGCAAGAAATGCAGGACTTACTGCCGATAAAACTTTATCGCGAAGTAGTAAGTCGAAAATACACTCATACGATTTCTCTACCTTGGATAGTTCTATCCATCGTTCCAAGGTAAGACGTATTTGAGAAAGAAAATCATCAAAATTCTTGCTAGATTGTGGGAGCATAGACTTTAACATAAGTCTGTATTGATCTTCTGTCATTTGAAATTTGTTTAGAACAGCGGCCCTGAGAGCATCGTAATCATTTTTATCTATAGAGCTAGTAGTGTGATAAACAGCCATTGCCTCTCCTGTTAGTAATCTGGATAAGTGGATGCAATATAATGATTTATCCAAGTTGTACGACCGACATGTAGCTTCAAATCTGTCCAAGAAAAATATCACATCGTCGGATGGTGGAGTAAACTTTGGCAATTTGAGATGAACCTCTCTAAAATTCTCATGTCTAGATGAAGACTGGACTTCCTGAGTCTTTTGCGTATTACATTCACTTGCCAATCTTATTCTATCAAATTCCAATTCGGCAAGTTTCAAATCATGCTGACGTTTCTTATCATTCTCTTCTGTCTCAAGCTGAAGTCTTTTTGTATTTTGTTCAGCTATTAATCTTCTTTCTTCCATTTCCTTTTGTTTAACTTCCATCTCAATTTTAAGTAGTCTTTCCTTTTCTGCAACATCTCTTTTAAATTTTTCTTCAGCCTCGAATTTTTTCTGTTCGGACTCACGCTGAAATCGTTTCTCTTCTAATTCAGCGGCTAATCTCATTTTTTTCTCCTCTTCCTCAGCTATAAATTTCCCTTTCTTTTCATCTTCCTCAGCTTCAGATTTCAAATTTTCTGATCTCAATTTCTCAGCTTCTAATCTTTGAGATTCCAACCTTTGAGACTCTTTGTATTCTGTCATAGCAAATGATCTAATCTCTTCCGGAGGTATATTAAGCGCCTTTCATTCATTCATAACCCTCCACTCCCAAAGGAGCATAGGCCTTCAACAAACACATGCCAAGTCCTCCTGTCACGTGCCATCATCTCAAGTTCTTTCCATGTTCTCCTAGAAGGTTAGTCAGCAACACAGACTCCTTTCGGCTTTCTCTGTGTTGCATCATACGCCTCCCCGCGAGAGTACCTTCCCCTGTCTTGGATGGCTGTGTTTTATTTTCTTTATTTGACTTGTCCATATTTGTTGAAGTTTTTTGTGGTTTAAATTTTTTTTTTACAGGATGGGGTAACCGGCCCCATGCCCAACCCTCCTTAGTCGCCTTCTACGACATGCTTGGCAGGGGACAGTGTTACTATTCTTTGCTCCCCTTTCGGGCCCCGGTAACACACGGGTGATTAAGCGCCTTAGCCTGCTTAATAACATAGTCTAAGGTAGACATTATTCAAAATTATTCTGTAATAATTCTACTTAAAAGTGTTACTATAACGAGTGGTCTTCGTTCCTGTCCTAGAACGGTAAATTCAAGTCATATAATAGGCAATTATATTAATAATTAATAAAGTAATTTATACAATGAAATGTTATGAAAGCAATAACGTGACAAACAATAGGCACAATACTGACAAGACACGATAATCAAAGACGAGTGAACACAATCGTAGAAATCAACTAAAATAAAAATGTGGAACTAAAATAGGATGTCGTAAAAAATTACGATGACCTCTACGATCAGATAATACACAAGACAGTTGACAACACAGTGTATAGACATCAATGGTGTAAGAAACTGAACGACAGTCAGGTTAGAAGGACGCATAATACAAACAAAATAAATTATAAAACTAAGTACGAGTAAAATAACTACCAAAAACAATGATTAAAACTTGACGCTACAACTAACAGTCAGGTGTCACAGACTACCAGGCACAGTGGACCAAAGATCCTTCTATGCTCACGCATAGGAACATTCCACTGAGGGAAGTCTGCAAAACAATTCCTATAGAACACTCAAGACGGACCTGTGGTGAAACTGGTATTTTTCCGTCCTAAGTCGCCATTCCCAACCTCCCATGGTAAACATTAAACATAGAACATGCAACATGAATAAAGAGTAGTGGACATATTACTAAGTCAAGGCTCAGTTAAACGTAAAACGGTGTAATAACAACACGACGTTTTTACTTATCTCAACCGGCTAAAAAACAATATCCCTCGCATCCGGAACTGAATGCTTAAGTCATCTACTTGAAGTACTGTAATGACGGAGTCAAATGTCGAAACTTGACAGTTAAAATCCCTGGGTTGTCCTTGACATAGGATGCCCGTTAGAATTGCTGCAAGGTCCAAGATGTTGTCGCCTTGAAAGATAACATATTTCTGTTCAACCGAGTTTGAATGTAGGCTTGAGTTCGATTCCGCTACTGAAAACTGGATATTTTCAGAGCACACTGCGCCGCCATACTGTTGGACGTTGTGCTGTTGGTGGTGGATAGTTTTGTGTTCTTGTGTCAATCGTGCTGATTTCGCGAATACAGTAATTCTTGATGCAATAAGATGCAAACTCAACGTAGGCACATCAACAAGTGCCAATACTGTGATAGTCAAACTCGTTAGTTGAAAGTTCATACATGGTTTATTGACATCACATCATACGGGACGATACATTCAATGTTGACGGTTAACAGGTAATTCAACATGATGATTGCGGACGCATGTCCTCAATAAAAATTCAAATAAATGGTCTCAGAAGAATCCTCCAGCAAATTCTGACCAGGTCTCTGAGTGAATACATCAATAGTCATAAAGGTCATGAAGTAGTTAAGTACAAGGTTATATTGATCACGGTTGACCTTTCCTCAAGGACAGGAGATTCTCATATACTTGGTAGTATCTAAGATCCCGATCTTTAGTATGTTCATTTATAAAGAAGTCCTCATCAACTAATCATAGTCGAACGTAGGTGCAGGTTCCTACTAAATACATTCTAGGCATGTAAAGTTACTTAGGCATTGATACTTGAATTACCTCTTGTATTAGCCGTGACTCACCCCAACGGCTTCCTAATATTATATAGATAACGTAGGTCCACGGTAGTTACCGCCGATCCCTTTGATAGGCATTTACTGGCATACAAAAATATATCTTCAGCTGTGAATCCATTTCGGTACAGGCTAGTTACCTGACATCGACTAGATACTCACGACTTTGGAGAACAATCATTATAATTATAATAAGTACACACTTGGCTCTTCCAACGACTCAACACTTACGTGGACGACCACCGGCTACAACTGCTAATCCGCAGGACCGGGTCTAAATATAAAATACTTTACTCAAAACACGGGTCTCGAACTCCCAAAGCTTCATTATTAGAACTTGGGATTCTTGCTTCTCAAACCCAAACCGACTGTCTAGATACACGTGCGGACGGGATAACCCCTATACGACTTAGTGCACAACCGTGCGCTAATGAAATCAAACTCACCAATAAGACTTACTCTCATGTAAGTCGGTGCGTAAAGTTTATTACAGAGGTAGGACAACATATTAATAATATGAGACTACCTTCATCTGTAAAGGAGTGTAGAGGTCTACGAAAAGGGCTCTACAAGTATCTAACTTTTGCAGTTTTAATCAAGCATATTAATACATAAAGCATTCTTACCACAGATTCAAAGAAATATGTCACAAATAACGTTGACTGGCAAAAGATATGGCCTCAGTTTTCTCTGCCCTGTCCAGACTGTGAATTTATTATTTATTTAAAAATTTTTTACATCTAATCTCAACGTACTTGTTGATATAAAATTTTGTCAAATGGCCACGAGACCCCTAAGCCTTTTGCCAATATCTATTAGAGCTGGCCAATGAAATCAGGCAACTACCAAATTTTGAATTTAGTTTTGAAAAAGCAAAAACAAAATTCCAAACAAACTATGTGTCTCGTAGTCCATTGGTCAGTCTGCGTTAGTTATGCCAATACAAAAAGATGTTTAGTTTTGGTTAACATTTTCCTACCTCCCCCCTTTACTCCTATAACACCCAATCGGATTTGAATTACTCCCATGCCTCTTTTTTTTTTGAACTTGCGTTCCCAATAACGTTATGTGTAACGAGCAAGAACAACAGTCTGTCCGTCCTAGCGGTCGTAGACATATAGTATTATCTCAATAACTTGGCTAATATTTCCACTACCATATATATTAAAACATATTTTTGCTCAGGAGACACTAAGCTATCCTAATATATGATTTTTATGGTCAGTTTCATTATGGTGTAGATTTTTAGTTTTGTCACTGTCAATCGTCAATTATAACTTTTACAAAGGTCGGCCATCTTCCCCCCCCCCCCTCCTCTCTCAATTTTTTCATTATTCAAATAAACCAACTAGTTTGAGTGACGTTAGAAATACACTACGCGCCGAGAATTTAAACTGTCTGTGTGTTTATATCTGCTGGCTTTGCCCACAGTGTGTATATAGTAAAGGAACCGCGTGCAGAGCGAAGAGGGGTTTTTCAAAACATTGGTAGTGTTTGCGTTAATTATTACAGTCGTTTCGTTCTTACTACTGAAAAATGTCCGAGTTTGCTACAATTAGTGGCGTTAAAGTTAAAATATTACGTTAATTCAGAACGGCAGTTTGGTGTCGCAGTTCTGGCACAATGTTAATTATAAGTCTTGCCTCAGTTTCGTGCAGCAGATCGGGCAAGATGTTAAAGTGTTAATTGTACGTCTCGAAACCGAAACTAAAAAGCGTGTTAGATTTTTACGGTGGGTCATTTTTTAAAGCCTTTCCACTTCACCAAAGGCAGCGCCCTACTGGCGTTGAAGATGCCAATAGTCAGACACATGAGGTCGGGTTTATTTATGTGAGATAGGGGTACGGAGCGAGAAAATATTTGCGCGTGTTGTCCAATACAGATCTATATTACGACAAAAACTATATTGTTAACATTTTCTTACTTACTTAGTCATTCCCGTTCTACCGTGAGGTGTAGAGGTTTGGAAGAGAGAGCGCCAGACTATCCTATCGGATGTTTTCCTCCTGGCCTGGTTCCATTCTAGTCCTCGGTCCTTCAAAGATTGTCTAATATTGCCCTCCCAGCGGACTCTGGAACGTTCTGGGGGTCTGGATTCCTGGCTCTTTGTTTCTCATGCTTGTCGTGGTACCCGATCTTAACCCATTCTGCAGACATGGCCAAACCATCTTCTTCTTTTGCGTTCGTCGCGAAAAGGACGTTGGTTGCGTTGTGTTGCCGTTTACAGCAAAGCAGCGATATCTGCGACTTTCGGCCCGACACATCCGACTTCGGCACGGCATTTTTTAGGACTGGGTTTGCCTTCCCACTTCGATCCCTACTCTCTCAGCCAGACGGCATTGATGCAGCCTGTTTCCAGTACCACCACTTGGAGGTGGAGTAGGGTCTTGGTCAGCTCTGGTTCGCTGACCCTGACGCAAACAGTCAGCTATGGATCGCTGACTGCATTCCTCACTTTTGACGCATCTTAGGTCCCGGCCAAACCATCTTAGTTCGAACTGTTCTACTTGGGTCTGCATGGGGTGGGATTTTAGGCCTTGACATATCGTGTGGTTGCGGACCATATCTCTTCTTGTTACTTCAACCATGGAGCGGGTAAATTTTAAGAATAATTATTATTTCAGGAACCGTCCTCCCGATGTCCTGTGGTAAGAGTGCATTAGACTTCAGGCTTGACACTCCTTATTACAGTGGCCTGCTGAGTACCCTCCAGGGTTGTCCTTGCATATTCCGTTTGAGGAATTATAGTATATATATTTAAGTTTGGCCAGTCACACACAATCTCCCTGGCCCGCACCTCAGGTACTCAGGAACAAGGCCTAACTTCTTGGCACGATTCACAAATATTTATTAACACATTACTCCATTTGAGTATGATATGACATCGTAGCTTTTACTAGCACATGTCTCTACTGTCCGTGATTCTGATACTCTCAGTTTTAATGGAACAGTCAACTTACGTGCCCAAGAATTCCATACACACTGCTAAGACTAATCTGACATTATACTGTTAATGAAAGCATAAGGCAGTGATGGTAATCGATCTTGCAGGTGAAATATAAAGATGCCCAAAGGCAATTAACACATTTTAAAAGCAGGTCCTACTGGACACATTCCTTGCATACTGGTCAAACGACACAAGCAGACTGCCGGTTAGAGACGCTAGCTTGTCCCAAATCAAAACTGCCGTCTGCTGTCAATTCAAAGCAGAAGTCAAGACGTCACTTCCTGCAACCACGGGATACCGTGTGTAAACAATATATATCAGGAAGTGATCGAATACAAAACATGATATGATATTTACTCATATCATTTACTCCCCCCCCCCCCGGATTAAAATAATGAAAAGGAACTTTTCATTATTTTCATAGTACAATCTTACAAGGTCACTGGAGAAACCATATGACAATATCCAAATACTCAACTGTCATCATTATTATATCACCTAGAGGCGTGGCTCATAATCGACAATTTAACACACAAGGTGTGATATTTAGTAATAACATAACTAAACCCATTATCGTTAGCAGACGCTCTTTTGACACCAGTGTGAGGTAACTATATTAATTAGAAGGCAGCGAAGAAAAGTCAATATGTCAGTCAGGGCACTCACACAGCATACCATGTCAACAAACGCCCTAAGTCGTGTCGGTATGTAAGTCTACCTATCTATCAAATGAAATGCATAATAAGCAATCAAAGACAGAATAGAACAAATGAGGCAGACAAGTTAAAATATAAGTGGTGACTGTGACAATATGTCAAAATAGTTATGAATATTTATATGTATGCAATGTCATGTGGTGAATGACAATGTTAATGAGATGTCATATGAAGATATATTACTTAATATCTACACATATGAAGGATATATGTTATCTAAGTGGAAGCACCACTGTAGTTCACTTCATATAATGATACACTAATGAACCAATGTAATATCATCAGTGTTATTAAAACTGGTCATGTTAGACCATACACAGTTCTTCCTGTAGAGGTATTTAAAAGAACCAAAGTTTCAGTGAGTCACTAATTCGCACAACATTGTTATATTATGCCGGAAAGAAATAGTTCATTGAAGAAAATCCATTTTCTATCTATGTTGGTTGTCGATGTTTGTCTTCCATGCAATATCATATGCAGCACAGATACTATCGTTCATTCTGTACTTGAGAATTTCATACGTATATGATGAAATGCAATTTCTAGGTTATGTCCCTTTTTAAACTTTGTAGTCAGTAATTTTAGTTACTTCCCTTTTTACACAACGTTTGAGATAGTTAATTAGTGCAAAAAGTTTTGGAAATTGTAGCAAAGTATCTGAATTGCACCGACTTGGATTGTTATACTGCCAAAAGTCATTGTACAACGTGCATGAAGTAACGAAGTATTGTTCTTGAGCAATTGCATTAGACATCATGTGACGAACGCTTGAATATATATCTTGATTTTGGATGAACAGTAATTCATCATCATCATGTTGCTTGGCATAGTGTCTATAGTTTTTCAACCGGTTTAAGTGCATGACGAAGCAATGTGGCTGTAATATCTGAAGTATGCAATATATGAGTTAAAAGAAGGCATGTGCCTTAGTTCATGATTCTACCTTTGCGAAATAATTCCTGACTTGTCCCAAAGGAAGTAGTGTTATTATTGAGCATCAAAGTTGGATTGAAGCAGCATTTGCGGAGAAAACTGGCGATAGCGGATGCCTCATGCATCTGGATAGAACATCGGCCATCACGTTCAACTTTCCTGCGATGGGTTTAATCTGGTAATTATAGGGTTGAAGGGCCAGTGAGGCACGCGCTGCTTTAGCATTCTTGAATCTCGCTGTTTTTAGGTAAGAAAGTGCCCTTTGGTCTGTCTCGAGTGTGAAACTTGCACCAAGCAGGTAGCGTTGCAGTTTAGAGAAGCAGAACACAAGAGCCAGTAGCTCTTTCTCAATGACCGAGTAACGTTGCTCCGTCGGCGTTAGCTTCCTGCTAACATAAAGTGTTGGATGTAAACAGCCCTTCCATTCTTGCAAAAGCGAACCTCCAATGGACGTTTTGGAAGCGTCTACTGTAAGAGTAAAATGTTTAGAAGGATCAGGCAATCTCAATATAGGCAACTTGGAAAACAGACATTTTAATCTATTTAAAGCAACATGAACATCCTGACTATAAATACACCTATTTGGTGACTCCTTCTTCACCAGTGATGACAACACAGACGTATACTCCGCAAAATTAGGGATAAACTTACGATAAAAGTTTAGGAGCCCTAGAATACTTCTAACTTGTTTTTTGGTCTTAGGTATATCAAGGTTTAGAATCCTAGAGATAGTAGTATCATCCGTTTTCAAAAAACCTCCTCCTACTTTATAACCTAAAAATGAAATCTCCTGAAATCCAATCTTAGTCTTAGATGGACGTGCAGATAAATTATGACGACGTAGAGTGGTAAGTAAGGATTGAATACCCTTCAAATGTTCATCCCATGATTGATGAAACAGACAAATGTCGTCAATGTAAGTAATAAGGTCGTCTCTGTCAGAGAAGAGTCGTCTCATCATGCGAACGAAGGTCGCAGGTGCGTTAACTAAACCAAAAGACATATAATTAAATTGAAAGAGTCCTAATGGGGTTGCGAACGCAGTATAGGGCTTGGATCGTTCCGTTAATGGTACTTGGAAATAGCCTTTAGATAGATCAAATTTAGAAAAAAATGTAGCTGTAGCTAGTCTATCTAATAAAGACTCCAACACGGGCATTGGTTCCGCGTCTTGGATGGTGACAGAATTTAAACGTCTAAAATCTATGCATATACGTATAGATTTGTCTTTTTTCCTGATCAAAACCATAGGAAAACTATAAGGGGAATGAGATGGAGAAATGACATTTAATTTCAACATCTGTTCTAGTTCCTCTTTAACCTGACATTGTAAATGTATAGGAATAGGGTAAGGTTTCAACTTAATGGGTTGCAAGTCTGTCAGAATAATATCATGTTCGATGATATCAGTGTGTCCTGGGACATCAGTAAGGACATCAGTAAAAGAACGTAAGATTGAAGTAATCTGTTCTTTCTGGAAAGAAGATAGATTTGGTGATATATCAACATCTTTCCAACTTTCAGTAACCAAGTAGTGAAGACTAGGTAATACTAATAGTGAGTCATTACCATCAGTCAAATCAGACCCTTCTTCCTGTATGACAGCCAAAGAAGAATGACGATAGACAGATTGATCAAGAGCCTCAAAGACTGGTCTCAGATATGGTGGACGTGTATGAAACTGCTGTAACATATTGATATGAAAAGTTTTTTCTTTTCCCTCTACTGAGACAATATAATCAACATCAGACAGTTTCTCCACAATCCCGTAAGGTCCTCTCCATGAGACTAATAATTTATTATCTCTCCTGGGTAATAATACGTAAGCTTCATCACCAGGCCAAAGTTGGCGTAATTTGCGGTTTTGGTTAATAAATAACCTCGCCCTAAGCTTTGCCTTTTCAGATGAACCTACTGCTATCTGGCATGCGTCTATTTTTTTTTTCTCAAATTGACCACATACTGATATGAGGTCTGAACCTCCTTGTTCATCTCAGCACCAATTAAAAGTTGTTTTAATATAGACATTGGGCCGCGTGGTCGGGCGCCAAAAACCAATTCAAATGGACTAAAGCCTGTATGTTTATTTTTTATCTCTCGATACGCAAACAAAATAGCTGGCAGGACTCTGTCCCAATTTTGAGGATATTTAATTGTAACCTTATGTAGCATTTGTTTTAAGGATCTGTTGAGGACTTCTATTTTCCTATTAGACTGAGGATGGTATATTGAACTAAGGGATCTTTGAATCCCAAACATATCCATAACCTGTTTCATAGCATCTGAAACTAACTGAGTTCCTCTATCAGATAGGATGTTTTCAGGAAAACCTATTCTACTGAAAATCAAAATTAATGCATCAGCAATATCCACCGTGGTGATGGTTTTTAAAGGAATAGCTTCTGGCCAGCGTGTGCACATATCTATGCAGGTCAACACATATTGATGACCTCTGGCTGATGTTACCTTTAAAGGGCCAATAATGTCAATGGCCATCTTTGCGAAGGGACGCAAAGAAATATCAGATGCTTGAATGGGCGCATCATGTTTTGGTTTTCTGGTTGCCACACTTTGGCAGATGGTACATGTACGACAAAATAATTTGACGTCTTTCGTAATTCCTGGCAAAAAAAATATGACAAAACTCTTTGTTTTGTTCTAGCAACACCTAAGTGTCCTGCACATTCAATGTCATGTGCATGTCGTAAAATGAATGGTCGAAAACAAGCTGGTACCATAATCTGTTTCTTTAAGGAATTAGCAAATTGATAGTTTCTTAATAAAATCCCATTTTTGATAGTATACCAGTGTTTTGCACAGTCATCTATCATTACATCATTCAAATGAGCAATATGAAAATATTTTTTTAAGGAAATATCATCTTTCTGTCTTTGTATAAAGGTTTCCTTATCAATGAGCTCCATCTGAAATAAATTGTCATCATCATTATTCACATCATTCTTTCTTCTTCATCTTCTGAAGTGATATCTTCAGTTATATCTTCAGGTAACACATCAATGACTGGTTTGGGATGATCATTGTCCATGCAAGACTGAGCTCTGGAAGTCACAGCATTTGAACATAATAAGTGTTGTCTTTCCCATATTTCCATATCTTCCTGTGTACATTCATGCAATTTAGGTATGTTTCCCATAATAATTCCAGCAATTGGATTGTCCAAGAGGCATACCAGTGTTCGTCCTGTAAAATAAGGTGTGTCCAAAAATACATCTGCTGTGGGGTAATATTCCACAGTTCCACCAAAAGTTATGCATTTCACTTGTTTTCCTGTATAATCCACCTTATCAACCAAGGCCTTGCGCACACCAACAGTGGTTGCACCCGTGTCTCTGAGTAAAGATGCTAACTTATTATTGACAAAACCTCTATTCAAGATCAATGAACCAGTACTTTCAAAAGATGACATGACTGGGAGAGGGTGTCCGCATAATAATCTTGGCACTCCTTGAGGCTGAAATAAAGAATTGCATTTAGTGCAGTTATCACTATTTGCTAAGTCTACACTGCATGAATTTGCATGTGCTACAATATCATTATGGTCCTGATTATTATCATGAACAATGGCATTGGTACTTTCAGTGTTTCTTGATTGTCTGGAAGTATTGTTATGATAAGATCTTTTATTTGCATTTTGATCATTTCCTCTATAAAATGATTTCTGACCTCTATTTGATTTTGAGTTATATTCTCCTCTATTTTGCCAGTTATTAGACTTAAATGAGGTTTGTGGATAAAAGTTATCCTTCTGATATGAATTCCAATGTCTTTGAGGTTGGTATTTATTAAAATTGTATCTACCTCTATTTTGACTGTAATTATGTGATGGTTTAAATCTTTGATTCCTATCTATGCTGTTAGATCTATACCTAGGTGCATTGTCCTGGAATGATCTGGCCGATGCAGCTGGTAATGAGTCCCTTACATTGTTTTTGCTCAATACTCTATTAGGATGTGCAACTTGATATTGACGTCCTAGGGTTTGTACTTTAGTCAGGTTCTCTGGTTTTTTTTCCTGCAGGAACGCAAGAAAATCAGAACTTATAGATGACAAAACCTTGTCTCTTAGAATCAAATCTGACAAACCCTCAAAAGTTTTTTCAGTTTTGGATAATTCAATCCATCTAGAAAAATTTAATTTAACAGCTGAAATGAATTCAGTAAAATCTTTTCCAGAATCAGGGTATAAAGATCGAAATTTCTGACGATAGCCCTCATCATCTAATTGATACCTTTGCAATAAAATGACCTTAACAGCTTCATAATCCTTTCTAGTCTGGTCATCCAAAGTGGAGACTACAGTTAATTGTTCACCAACCAATAAATTCATAAGTCTACATGTCCATGTAGATTTGTCAATCTTATATTCTTCACAATAAGTTTCGAACCTATTTAGGAAGCATGAAATGTCATCTATGGATGCGTTAAATTTTGGCAAATTAATCCTTATGGCAGTAGTATGATCTTTATTTTTATCTTCACCTACTCCAGGATGCAACAGTGGTTGTTGTAATTTTAATTTTTCCAGTTCAATCTCAGCTAATCTTATAGCTTGAGCATGTTGAGATTTGATCTCTTCTTGAGATCTGGCATAGGCTAATTTTTCTCTTTCAAGAGCCAACTCTTCTTTACGGAGCTCTTCTTGTCTCCTTAATTCTTCCTTATGGAGCTCTTCTTGTCTCCTTTTTTCCTCCAATTCTTTTTCTTGTTTGTGCAGTTCCTCTTGTCTCCTTTTTTCTTCTTTATGGAGCTCTTCTTGTCTCCTTTTTTTAGCCAATTCTTCTTTGCGAAGTTCTTCTTGTCTGTTTACTTCTTTATCAATATAAGCTTGCAAAGCTGGACCTTCCAAATTAAGTTCCTTCCCAATCTTCAATACAGTAGAACTCCCTTTATCCGAACCCCAATTATCCGAACATCCAATTATCCGAACACTTTTTCCAGAAAAAAAAAATCAATCGCTACCAGTCACGTTAGACTACATTTCTGAATCTTTTCATGCGGCAAGCTTCAAATGTGTGCGAACAATTTGTAGAGGATGGGGTGGGCTAATGGTCGGTCGCTTACGTACAGGAAGTCAGTTAGATCATAAAGTCAGTTAATATATGGTTTACCAATCCAGTGTACGTGTGCGTTCTAGGCAGAACACTGGCTAAACAGGCAGTTCAACTTAAAATAATTGTGTCTGCTACTACAGCAGAATAATTTTGGTGTACAAGTATTTCTCTGTGCGATATGGCATCTTCCAGTAGGCCTAAAGCATATAAAAGGAACCGCAATGTTTTGTCAATTGAAACGAAAACAGAAATTATCAAGAGACTAGGAAAAAGTGAAACTGTGTCGTCACTTGCGAGGATTTTCAATGTTGGGAAAGCTACCGTCTCTGACATCAAAAGTAACAAGGATAAAATTATGAGTTTTGCATTGAAATTGGATAGTGAAAATGGGTCGAAGAAAAGTAAAACCATGAGAAATGCGAAATATTTGAAATTGGAAGAGGCTTTGTATATATGATGTCTGCAAAGAAGAAACAAATCGGAACCTATCTCTGGCTCTCTATTGTGTGAAAAGGCACTTCAGTTCAACAATCAACTTGACGGTCCTCCTGACTTTAAGGCTAGCCAGGGATGGTTAACAAACTTTAAATCTCGTCATGGCATACGAGAACTGGAGATTCAAGGGGAATCTTTATCTAGCGATGCAACTGCCGCTGAAAATTTTAAAGAAACATTCTTGGCTTTTTTGGAAAAAGAAGGTTATTCACTCGATGATGTGTATAATGCCGATGAGACTGGCTTATACTGGAAATCATTGCCTCAAAAATCACTTGCATCTCAGCGCGAAGCAGCTGCCCCTGGGTTTAAAAAGTGCAAAGAGAGAGTAACAATTTTGGTAGCCGCGAATGCCAGTGGAAGTCATCGTTTACCGGTGCTAATGATCGGAAAAAGCCAAAAAACCACGTTGTTTAAAGAATGTGACATGTCTCCCATTGTGCTACAAAGCACAGAAGAGTGCTTGGATGAATAGTGAAATATTACTTGATTGGTATACAAATCAGTTCATCCCAAATGTGAAGAGGTTGAGAGAACAAGAAAAGAAAACTGGAAAAGTAATTCTTCTACTGGACAATGCACCATCTCATCCAGAGACGGATACATTGAATGCAGTTGATGCAAATTTTAAAGTAATTTTTCTGCCTCCCAATGTAACAGCACTGATTCAACCAATGGATCAGGGTGTTATAGCAAAGCTTAAAAAGATGTACAAGAAGGAAGTCCTGCGTCGTTTATTGTTGGCTGAAGACGAAGAAAGTGTGGTGGCGTTTTCCAAAAAGCGTAATCTCAAAGACTGCTGCTATATGATGCTTGGACCACCCTGTCACAAGATAATCTCAACAAGGCTTGGAATAGATTGCTTGGGAAAAAAAGGAGGAAATGAAACTACTGCAGTGGACACAAATGATGATTGTATAAATGAAGTTGTGGAACTGTTTCAATGCCCGGATTTTCGGACTGTGACAAAGATGATGCACACATGTGGCTAGAAGATGATAATGATTCTGGTTTTCAGTTTTTGAATGACGAAGAAATTTTGTCTTTTGTGCAAGAAGAAAACCAAATACATGTAGTGACCGATGACGAAGACTCCTCAGAAGTACATGATGTACTTGTAGATTATGAAGAAAAACCAAAACGTCGACCAAGTCCTGAAGAGGCCTTTATAGCACTAGAAACAGCGATGGCTTGGTACGAGCAAGAAGATGACAGCTGTCCTACACAGCTTCTGCTGTTGAAGAGAATGCGGGACTTAGCAGCCAAAAGCAGACTATCCAGTTTGGTGCAAAAGAGGATTCCTCATTATTTTAAATAGTGGGCTACATCTGTGCAAGTACATGTATACGTAAGTTGGGCCTGGTTTTGAATCATTTGTTATGTTATTTTGAAAACATTTCTCTTTCTTAAAAAAAAAAAAAAATTAATACAAGTAGTACATGCACTGCAGTGTAATGAAAGATTTTGGTGATACAGTGATCTAATACAGTGTGGGTATTATTATTACAGTACAAGTAAATATGTTTTATAGTGTCTTTTCCTTGTGATGGTTAATTATTTTTAGAAATATGTGTACATGTACTCGATACATTATGTAATCCAATTATCCGAACATTTGATTATCCGAACGATGCTCCGTCCCATGGGGTTCGGATAAATGGAGTTCTACTGTAAATCCTTTAATGAAGTCATGGTTGCTTATTCTTGTGTTTATCAATAATACACAATATTTTAACTTTTATGTATATGAATATGTCAGCTATATTCAATATTCACTCCACCAATCTCAGATCAATATATAATTGCAATAGTAGATGTATTCAGATAAACAATATGGAGCAATGAAAAAAATAGAACCACAACAGGTAAGAACAGCAAGACAGGGTTCGAGCAACTAAAAGCAATACAAATGGAAAACAAAGGAATAACTATAAAATATACATGAATTAATTTAAATTAATGCTCTATTACAAATAGACAAGACAAGACGCATATCACAACAATTATGACATCTATGAAATAAATGATAGTAAGATGAGATTAGACAGTATTACAAACAATAATGCAACGAACTAAATAAAATATAACAATGACAGTACTTATGAGAACAAACAATAGATAAACATGACTACACAGCTAACAAAAATGGATCTGTTAAATTCAATAGAGGCAAACTTTTATACAACCAGCAGAGTATGCTGGGTCCTCTATCTGAATCATACAGATACTGCCCTATAGAACGCTTGATTTGCTCATTTGACCTAGCTTTCGCGGTATTGAATGATCACAAACCAAGTCCCTCCATCCAGCCCGCTAGTTACAAAACCAAAAACACGCAATGAAAACACATATGGTGAAGTCAGATATCAGGCAAACAGATTATATTCACAGCCAAGCTGTATGTAACAATAAATAGACTTATCTGTTGCCAAGAAAACAATCCCTCTTGAGACTTCGACAAGCAAGGATGTAGTGATGATTGTAGCCTAGTATTTGGTTAGGCTTAGAATTGCTTCATGCTGACATCGAAGGACATCGATATGGTCCATGATTTTTGATAAAATACTTGCTTCTTGAATGAAGATAGTCAGTTCCTATGACTTCTGTGTAATAATAGGTCACTTTTATAAGTTAGTGACAACTTGAAGCACATTCATGATGATGGAAATCCCTTCCATTCATAAAAACTTGTGGCAGACGATGCATGCCGCCATTTTGAAAAAAAATAGTCCTAGATTCGTTAGGCGCTCTTAGGCTTGTAAGGCATCCAATGGCTTTGGCCCCCAGAAACTGGTGCGGGTAAATTTTAAGAATAATTATTATTTCAGGAACAGTCCTCCCGACGTCCTGTGGTAAGAGTGCATTAGACTTCAGGCTTGACACTCCTTATTACAGTGGTCTGCTGAGTACCCTCCAGGGTTGTCCTTGCATATTCCGTTTGAGGAATTATAGTATATATATTTAAGTTTGGCCAGTCACACACAATCTCCCTGGCCCGCACCTCAGGTACTCAGGAACAAGGCCTAACTTCTTGGCACGATTCACAAATATTTATTAACACATTACTCCATTTGAGTATGATATGACATCGTAGCTTTTATTAGCACATGTCTCTACTGTCCGTGATTCTGATACTCTCAGTTTTAATGGAACAGTCAACTTACGTGCCCAAGAATTCCATACACACTGCTAAGACTAATCTGACATTATACTGTTAATGAAAGCATAAGGCAGTGATGGTAATCGATCTTGCAGGTGAAATATAAAGATGCCCAAAGGCAATTAACACATTTTAAAAGCAGGTCCTACTGGACACATTCCTTGCATACTGGTCAAACGACACAAGCAGACTGCCGGTTAGAGACGCTAGCTTGTCCCAAATAAAAACTGCCGTTTGCTGTCAATTCAAAGCAGAAGTCAAGACGTCACTTCCTGCAACCACGGGATACCGTGTGTAAACAATATATATCAGGAAGTGATCGAATACAAAACATGATATGATATTTACTCATATCAAACCACCTTCCTCAGATACCTCATTTCTGAGGTTTGGATCTGGCTTTTGTGGGTTGTAGTCATTGCCCATGACTCGCATCCATATGTCAAGTCTGGGACATGGGAGCGGTATACAGCCATCTTCGTTTTCTTAGCAACCTCTCGCTTGCTGAGGAATCCTCGATTTATGGCCTGAAAAAGTCTCCCAGCTGCTGTGCTGCTTTTCGAGTGGCCAACTCTTCGTTGATGCATCCCATTCGGTCTATAATAGCTCCGAGGTATTTAAAGTGGTCAACCTGCACCAGGACCTGTTCTCCCAGCTTAATCTAATGTGTTCTCTCTATTATCGTGATATCATCATAGATTTTGTTTTAGAGCTGCTTATGACCATCCCTCTCTTCTCCACCTCTTTCTTCCAGACTTGCAGGTTGGATTGGAGATGTGTCTCTGATTTAGCAATCAGGGCAACATCATCAGCAAATGCCAGCTCTGAAATACATACCTGTCTCATCTTCTAGTACCCCACTGAATACTTTCTTGTTCTCTCCTTACACCCCTTGATGACATCGTCCATGAGGAGTATGAAAAGATAAGGTGACAGGATATCACCTTGTCCTACAAAAGTGGTGGTCCTGAACTCTTCTGACTTATGGTTTGCTGTCCTCGCATAATTTCTGCAAGACTTGTAGAAGCTCTGTATAGCATGAATGAAAGGTGACGGAATGTTCTTCCTTGCCAAACAGTCCCAAAATTTGCTCCAGGGGACCCTGTCAAACGCCTTTTCCAAATCTATGAAACAAAGATGAATCTCACTCTTATACTCAAGGGTATTTTCACTCAGCAGTCTGAGTGTGAAGATTAGGTCTTGAGTACTTCGGTTTGCTCGGAATCCGCACTGGATCTCATCCAATGTTGGCTCATCTAAGCGTAGGAGTCTAGAGTAGATTTTACCAGGGACACCGAGAAGGGATATGCCTCTTTTGTTTCCACATTGTCGATTGTCACCTTTTTGAAAATTGGTGTTATGATGGCAATCTCCCAATCCTTTTGTTTGGTCTTGTTGCACCACCCTGCCTGTAAGACCCTTAAGAGTAATAGGTCGCCTGATGCTCCCATGTACTTAACCATTTCTGGTGTTATATCATCATGCTCTGCTGCTTTGCCCATCTTGATTTTCTCTAGTGCTGCCTTCAGTTCTTCCATCTTTATATCATCTTCACCACCATTGGTTTTCTCTTCTGTGCTAGTGGTTATCATTTCTGATGCTTGATCTTGTTCACACATCCAGGAGTTCTGAGAAATATTCTTTCCATCTTTCCATTTCTTCCTTCGGGGCAGTAAGCAATTTGCCTTGCTTGTCCTTTATAAATTTGAGAGGACATTATTTTTCCTTCCTCATGTTCTTTAGGGTCATCATTAGCCTTCAGTTCCCCAAGGCGCACTGGTAAAGGGGTAAAGGATCCCGATACAAGCCCGTTAACGTATATTAGGAATATGGTGTTAGGTACACTAGGGGCGATGAGGTCAACATTACGCCGGCTGACTTGACCTAACCAGAGTTGCCCTGGTACCCAATTCATGAGGTTGGGTCAACCCTGGAGTCTAAAATATCCCACCTCAACAGATGATCGAACCATGGATCACCGAACTAGGAAGCCAGTACATTAATCACAGCGCTACCGCGAAGGACCATAGGCCTTTCCTAAATTTGTGCCAGATCATCCTGTCCTATGCCTTCCATGTAAGATATTTTCATGTCTTCTGTAACTCCTTCATGTCTGTTTCCAGAAACTGGGAGACGTTATGACATCACATTAAAAGTATATATATATATTAATATATATATATATATATATATATATATATATATATATATATATATATATATATATATATATATATATATATATATATATATATATATATATATATATATTCTTCTTCTTCTTCTTCCGTCCTTAGCCACCGACCGTCAAAGCAGTCAGTGGCCATTACGCCTAGTGGCGTCTTAGGGCAACAGCAGATAGGTTTTCTTTGCCATTGTTTCCCATCACGCCTATTGGCGTCTTTAGGGCAACGGCAAATCAGTCCATTTGCTGTTGTTTCCGTAATCGAAGTATATATATATATATATATATATATATATATATATATATATATATATATATATATATATATATATATATATATATATATATATATATATATATATATATATATATATATATATATATATATATATATATATATATATATATATATATATATATATATATATATATATATATATATATATATATATATTTATATATATTTATATATATTTATATATATTTATATATATTTATATATATATATATTTATATATATACGTGTTTGTGTGTGAGTTTGTGTGTGTAGGCGTCCGATTCAATAAATCAATACCCTTAAGCTCTCCAAGGAGCATAGGCCTTCAACAAACACATGCCAAGTCTTCCTGCCCTGTGCCATCCGCTCAAGTTCTTTCCATGTTTTCCTCACATAATTTTCACATTTGTATCCAGTTCTCTTCTCCATGGGTTTTTATGTCTACCTCTGCCTCTCTTTCCCCGTGGATTCCAGAACAATGACTGCCTTGTAATGCTATCATCGGAAACATAGACAAGCAACTGAGAGAAGCGTCCGATTGGCAGAGTAGTAAAATCCCCTGGTCTATCACAGCAAAGGTGTCGGGTTCGATTCACGTTATCGACGCGTATCAGTCTACCCAGCTGTAAATGGGTACCTGTGCACTTGATTTAGGGAAGGAAAAGGCAATGAGGAAGGGAATTGGTCACTCCCACCTCTCCATGCTATACATAGTAAAGTGAAATCTCTAACAATTTACTTCCCTTCGGCAGTATCTGCTAAGGTGACTACTATATATATACTGAAGCACATTAAAAAACGCACCACTATTATATATACTGATGACGAGAAGCTGGAAAAAAAAGTGTGGGAATGGATTTCCCCGTGTTTGTCATGAGGTAGAGAGCGAATGGCTGCTGGAATAGAAAGTGCATGATTCAACCCACGGGTTTGTGTACAGACTACATGAAAACAATGAAAGTTACACGTGCAACACGATTCCTAACAGCTATGACCCTGAAAATGTGTACGCCTTGTGGCAGTATACTCGGTATAAAGAGGCCGTTGAGACAAAACACCCTGTATATGTGCTTGAAATGCCACGACTATCTGAAAACGACCGCCAACGAGCCATTGGTATGTTGGAGACCGGAATGAGCTCGCGGGCCATTGCCAGAAGGATGAATTGCCACCACAGCACTATTGTACGTCTCAATGAACGTTACGGAACCGCTGGCAGTGCCCGGGATAGACTTCGGAGTGGCCAACCACGAGTTACTACTCCTGCGCAAGATCGTCATATTGTGCTGAGTCACCTAAGGAATCGTTCTCTCCCGGCAAGTCAGACAGCAAGAGGAATAGTGGGTACACGTGGGCAAGTCTCTCGAATGACAGTCATACGACGACTCAGAGATACGGGCCTTACTGCAAGACGACCTTATGTTGGGCCAAACTTGACTCACAGATATCGTCAGAAGCGCCTGCAATGGGCAGAGCAACATGTCAGATGGACTAGACTGCAGTGGAATGTTGTCCTATTCACAAATGAGAGCAGATTCAACATATCCTTTGCTGATGGACGTATGCGGATTTGGCGACGGTGTGGAGAGCGCTTTGCAGATTGCTGTGTTTGTCAGCACAACCGATTTGGAGGTGGCAGTATTCATATTTGGGGAGGATTCAGTTTTCACCATCGCTTGCCTCTTCACGTCTTCCGTGGAAATGTTAATGCTGTGACATATCGAGATGAGGTTCTGGATGCACTGGTTGCTATTGCGTTCACATATTATCCAGATTTGCAGCTTCTCCAGCAGGATAACGCACGTGCGCACACCGCATGCATTACACAGCAATAACTACAGCAGCAGAACATTGTGACAATTCATTGGCCTGCCCTATCACCAGACATGTCCTCTATAGAACATCTGTGGGACGAGCTTGGACGCAGAGTCTACAGGCAAGGTTCTCCAGCTAATCTGCAACAGCTTGAAGCTGCTCTTACACGTGAATGGGACTCGATTCCCCGGAATTTCCTTCAGAGACTTGTGCGTTTCATGCGGAGCCGCTGCCAAGCTTGTTTGCAAGCACACGGTGGACATACCAGATACTGAGGATAGTGTGAATGAATGTTTTTTTATTGGTTGCATTTTTGGTTTTCTCCCTTGCCTGCACAGAATTTCATAACAATCAAATGTACAAATTAATGACCAGCATGGATTCATAGGAAAATGAATAAAGATTCCAAATATGTAAACTTGTAAACACTTATATTTACATTTCACACTCTGTTCCAGGATTATACAGGTGGTGCGTTTTTAATGTGTTTCAGTAAATAAGTCCGCTCTCTCTCGTTCACAAGTAGTGCATTTCTTCTGTCAAAGACATGGCCAATATTGACTTTCAATCCAGCATTTTGGATGTTACTTCAGTCTGTTTTTCTTATGTCGTCATTGTTTTAACAAGTTTTATTTCGCATTTTTGTTCTCTCTCTCAATCTCTCGCTTTTTCTCTATCTTTCCCTATATCTCTATCTCTCTATAAATTTCTCTTTCTTTCACTCTCATTATATCTAAAGTGTCTCTCCATCTCGCTCTATCACTCTATCTCTTTATTTCTCTTCCCCTCTCTTTATCTCTCTACATCTCTCTCTCTCTCTCTCTCTATATATATATATATATATATATATATATATATATATATATATATATATATATATATATACAGTACTTTGCAAAAAAAATGGCAGTCATATTGCTCAGCTAAATAAGCTGAAATCTAATTAAATATGCATGTTCTGCCCCAAATTTGCACTCCACTTAAGTGAGCAAACACTACCAAAAGTAAAAAAAAAATTAGCGGAGAGTAAAGTCCCTTGATAATAGAGCAGACGACAATTTCTAATGCTAGTGGCAGAAAATGGATACAAAGTCAAAGTGTATGTTAATTTCACAGCTTTGGAATGAAGGAAATAAAACATGTTCCAACATTTCTAAAACCTTGAACATTCCTGAGCGGACTGTCTACAGAGTTGTGAGTAAATTAAAAGCAGGTAATGGAATCGAGCGAAAAGAAGGTAGTGGGGGGTCAAGAATTTTGGACACAAGGACCATCGGCGTCTCGCCCAAATCGTTCGGGCTGGGCCAATGAAGAGTGTAGAAAACATACGGCAGCGCATGATCGATTTGGGAAACCCAGAAGTATCTAATGCTACTGTCAACCGGGAGCTACACAGGATGAATTACACAAAACAGCGGGTAATTTCGTCACCATTTCTCACAGAGACTCACAAACAGATGCACTTGAACTGGTGCCACGAACACCAAAATTTGTCATGGGACAATGTGATTTTGTCAGATGAATGTTCTGTTTGGTCTTATCCTGCTCAAATAAATATTTGGATGAAAGACTCTGTAACGCCTGTGTACCAGCGACCGAAACATACCCATAAATTCCATCTTTGGGGAGGGGTGGCAGCAAGAGGTGCCACCCCACTGTGTGTTTTCACAGGAATTCTCACGAAAGAAAGGTACATCGACATACTAGTATGACACCTTCTGCCATTTATGCAGGTCATGTACCCCGATGGGTGCACATTTTAACATGACAATGACCCAAAGCATACAGCTCATACCACCAAAGCATGGCTGCAAGAGAAGAATGTGATAGTGCTGAAGTGGCCCAGCAACAGTCCCGACCTAAACCCAATTGAAAACGTTTGGGCACTACTCAAGAATCATTTAAAAAAGAGTGGACTCAGAGACGTTGAACAATTGAAGAAGGTAGCTGAAAAAATACTGGGACAGTCTGACTCACAATTACCTACAAACACTTGCGGGAAGTATGCCTCGCCGCATCCAGGCTTGCCTTGCTGGAGAAGGCAACATTATATTGTACTGAAACCACTGTTAATAGATAGGGGAGATACCAATCTTCCTCTGGACATACAGTTTATATTATTATTTGCTTCTATGAGTGTGCTGCGTTGCGAAAATATGACTGCCATTTTTTTTTGCAAAGTACTGTATATATATATATATATATATATATATATATATATATATATATATATATATATATATATATATATATATATATATATATATATATATATATATATATATATATATATATATATATATCACGGCTGTTTGCCAGCGATCTTTTACTTGTTTCCCCTTTTTCCCTGAGTGCGCTATTTATAGCTATCGTGACAGAGGTCACGTGGTAACTTCCAAACTGGAAAAAAAGGTGGCGGATTTTACTTTTGATAGGGCTTAATTAATGTTTTTAGGCTACTTTATTATTATAAATACCGGTTTTAATTTTGCGTAAAGCTAGACTAGAAATGTTAGAGTAAATTTTAGAACAAGAAGAAACATTTTATCACAATTAGAACAGAAGATATAATAGTCTGAAATAGTGTAAAATTTACGTTTTTTTATATTTTGTTATGGTTTGTTTCTAATGCAATTTAGACTAAAACGGTCACAATCAACATGCATAACAAATTACAGAAATCAAAAGTAGAAAACCTGCAGAAAATGGATATCAAAGTTTTGTTTTGGTTTCATGCGTCAAACATTAATTATTGAAACATTAAATTGCAAGACCACATTTATTACCTTAAAATAACACACCAAATTGTCCCCAAAACATGAGAGCTAACAATTATCTCTCAATCATACATTACGATGGTCATGTAAAAACGAGTATGGTCATGAGTAAAACGAAATGTTAAATTTAATAGATAAATAGGTGTATTTAATAAATTCATCTATTAAATGATTTCAACTCTCTGTTAATTCTGTCACTTTCACGCAACAACTGCCATAATTTGCGCTAGCCCCAAAATTTCGCTCAATTATCATTCACACTTCCTTTTTTTAATAAGTGGAATCTGTACATTCACAGATGGAGAAATTTGTAACAAATGAATTTCCATTATAAATTTTAATTGTGAAGTTATATTTTTAATACCGCTGGCGCGTCTTTCAATTTTGGAAATAGTGGAATGTATAAATTCTCCTCTCATGTGCCTGCTGCAGGTCTAGTGAGTCAGTTGATGTTTCAACAATATGTTTCCTAACAATGTGGAGAAATTGAGATCGCTTACGTTTTGTTGGCGTTCTGGTGACTGATGTTTCTCTTCTATGTTTAATTAGTTTTTGTAGTTCAATAGGCTGTCCTCTGGATTTGCATTTTATGATATTATTTTTTTGCTGTTTCTAGTTTTTTTCTAACAATGGATGTGAATAGGGTTCTTCCTTTTGTGTTAGTGGTTGTGAAGGTGGCTTAGCAAGTAACTGTTGTACTGTGATGTCGCTTTTGAAGACAGGCGAGGTGGATGTACTTGTCGTATGTATAACTGACTTGGTAGGTGTAGATGTAGCAACAAAAACTGGCATGCTAGGGTGAGTAGTGTTATCCACCTCCAAATGAATAATGATATCGACTAATGTGGGCAGGCACATCAACCTCCTACTGTACAGAGCTATCCTGACTACAGCTAACTGACTGACTACAACTAACTGACTGACTACAGCTAATTGACTGACTACAACTAACTGACTGACTACAGCTAAATGACTGACTAGACATGGAGGGGTCAGAAAGAACATCACAGGGGATAGAGCAGATTTTTGTTTTTAAAACACCAAAAGATGTCTTTGCAACATAATTGCACAGTTGACATTCACTTATAGTTAAATTATGGTCATAGTCTTTCCAGATGTGCTGACTGTTTTCCGATAGTAACTTGGCTGTTTCAAGACACTTCTCATTATGCCTCCTTTATGAGTTTTGTATTCGTAAGTAACACTTCTTACAAAATATAGTCGAATGCTGTGTGGGTTTATCATCTGATACGTTAATTCCAAACACAAAGAACAGATCATTAACGTAATTAGAACAGTTCAGTGCTTTCTGAGTTGAACGTGTTGTTTTGGAAGTTAATGCTCTCTTGCCACAGGCTCTGCACAGTGCACT
Source organism: Oreohelix idahoensis (assembly GCA_024509875.1). Lineage (NCBI taxonomy): Eukaryota > Metazoa > Mollusca > Gastropoda > Stylommatophora > Oreohelicidae > Oreohelix > Oreohelix idahoensis. The sequence continues at coordinate 40,169 of JAMPIV010017374.1, forward strand.
GGCACAATTCATATGATACAAAACAGTATGTTCCATTTCGTTGTTATGTAGTGTAGTTTACTTGTGTATGTATAAAGATAAAGGAATATGTGGGACTATCAAGCCTAACACCAGGATGTAGAATGCTTTATCTTTGAATGAAAGAAGATATACAAACAGTTACTTAGAATTCTTTGGCAGCCGTCGTGTGCACAGGATTGTCTACCAAAGAACACTAATGGAACAGTCCTTATCTCACACACAATAAAAAAAAAATTCATATTATAAATACAAGATTAACAAGACTTGAAAGATAGATCAAAGTATGTGGAAGTAATCTATCTATAGCTTTACATGTTTTCTGACGCTTATATACGTAGCTAAATATCATTATAAATGAATGAAAATGCAAAAACAGATGGTGCTTTACAAAAAGTTATTTTTTTACAACCTTATTTAAGATTTGTGAGTATCAGGAATGCGTTTACAGTGATTTAAATGTTATAAAATCTGGTGACAATATGCTTGTTCTTGTAATGCCAAACTCACAAAACTGACTACCACACATTCTCAAGATATGAAACAAACAAAAAAGTTAGTGGAAATAATCTTTAGCTCCCCTTCGAGAAGTCTTTATAATTATAAACTCAAACGAATGGGCCGATTTTTAGATATTAAATTAATAAAAAGATTACTTATTTTATGAATTTCCTCAAACGATGACGCTGTTTTCAAAAGTCTGTAACTCCGTCAATACTAATTTCAAACAAATAAAAATGCAATCAAAAATAGAGCAGAGAACAAAGTTATAGGACACAAAAGAATTTTAGCGCTGTGTTTATCCAGAACGAGTGTCTAATGATTTATATTTTACTGATTTTACACACACAGCAGCTGATTTTCCCCGGCAAAACTTTAAATAGTCTTTTACGGTGCACACGAAAATTTTATACCCGGTGTCAGAATTCCGGTCACCGAAACTTAAAGAGCGCTCTGGTATAGGGCACAAACAGCCGTGATATATATATATATATATATATATATATATATATATATATATATATATATATATATATATATATATATGTATATATATATATATATATATATATATATATATATATCCTTGTCGTTCTATCTCTTTCTATTTCTCTTTTTTATATCTCTCCTTCTCTATCTCTCTCTCTCTCTCTCTCTCTCTCTCTCTCTCTCTCTCTCTCTGCTTGTTTTGAATTTTTATTGTTTATTTCCTGTTACTTTTTTCCTCGTGATACATGTATTCTTTTTTTTCTTCTCCACTTTTAGTGCCTTTATGTCATAGCATGTCCGTATTTCTTTTTTTTTATCTCCTGTTTATGACCGTGTAAAATCTTAAACGTCCAGTCTTGTGTCTGTAGCGTCCAACTGTAAAATTGACTCTTGTTATTTTGTTTAAACCATTAATGCCTAATACGTAATCTCGTGTACATTAACTGCTAATTTTAATCTATGATTACAGGAGTCATTGCAATTGCACAAAACCCACAAAAGCCAGCTCCAGACCTCAGAAATGAGGTATCTGAGGAAGGTGGTTGAAGTAACACGAAGAGACATGTTCCGCAACCAGACGATACGTCAAGCCCTAAAAACCCAACCCCTGCAGACCCAAGTAGAACAGTCCTAACTAACATGGTTTGGCCATGTCTGCAGAATGAGAGAAGATCGGCTACCCCGCCATACATGGAAAACTAAGAGCCATGGATCCAGACCACCAGGACTACCCAGAGTTCGCTGGGAGGACAACATTAGACAATCTTTGAAGGACCGAGGACTAGAATGGAACCAGGCCAGGTGGAAGACTGCCGATAGGATAGTATGTCGCTCTCTCTCCCAAACCCCTACACATCACGACAGAAGTGGAACGACTAAGTAAGTAAGTAAGATTGCAGTAGTGTCGAACTATCATGTTAGGACATGCCTTCAATAATTCAGTGACAGACTCCAGTTTGTCAGCCAAAAGGAACTGTATTAACATGAATATGCCCCGTGTTAGAGCACGTACGTGATCTCGTTTGATGAAGGCAGCTGTATTAACATGAATCTGCCCGTGTTAGGGCACGTACGTGATCTCGTTTGATGAAAGCAGCTGTATTAACATGAATCTGCCCCGTGTTAGGGAACGTGATCTCGTTTGATGAAGGCACCTGCATTAACATGAATCTGCCCTGTGTTAGGGCACGTACGTGATCTCGTTTGATGAAGGCAGCTGTATTAACAATCTGTCCCGTGTTAGGGCACGTACGTGATCTCGTTTGATGGAGGCAGCTGGATTAACAATCTGTCCCGTGTTAGGGCACGTACGTGATCTCGTTTGATGAAAGCAGCTGTATTAACATGAATCTGCCCCGTGTTAGGGAACCTGATCTCATTTGATGAAGGCAACTGCATTAACATGAATCTGCCCTGTGTTAGGGCACGTGATCTCGTTTGATGAAGGCAACTGCATTAACATGAATCTGCCCCGTGTTAGGGCATGTGATCTCGTTTGATGAATGCAACTGTATTAACATGAGTCTGCACCGTGTTAGGGCATGTGATCTCGTTTGATGAAGGGAACTGTATTAACATATTCTGCCCCGTGTTAGGGCATGTGATCTCGTTTGATGAAGGGAACTGTATTAACATGAATCTGCACCGTGTTAAGGCATGTGATCTCGTTTGATGAAGGGAACTGTATTAACATGAATCTGCCCCGTGTTAAGTATTTGGGATCTCGTTTGATGAAGGAAACTGTATTACCATGAATCTGCCCCGTGTTAGGGCATGTGATCTCGTTTGATGAAGGGAACTGTATTAACATGAATCTGCCCTGTGTTAGGGCATGTGATCTCGTTTGATGAAGGGAACTGTATTAACATGAGTCTGCACCGTGTTAGGGCATGTGATCTCGTTTGATGAAGGGAACTGTATTAACATGAATCTGCCCCGTGTTAGGGCATGTGATCTCGTTTGTTGAAGGCAACTGTATTAACATGAATCTGCCCCGTGTTAGGGAAGGGATCTCGTTTGATGAAGGCAACTGTATTAACATGAGTCTGCACCGTGTTAGGGCATGTGATCTCGTTTGATGAAGGGAACTGTATTAACATGAATCTGCCCCGTGTTAGGGCATGTGATCTCGTTTGATGAAGGGAACTGTATTAACAAGAATCTGCCCCATGTAATTCCCGTAGTGTCTATGAAGGTACACAGAAAGAATAGGACTACTGCACGCTCAAGCGTGTCGTACAAGGCAACTAACATGAGGTTGGGCACGAGACTGGCTACGTCATTTTGTAAAACAAATAGCCACAGAGACCACTGCTGCAAGAATATGTTAATGTTTGGAGTAAGCTTCCTGTAAGATCAGCTGTAGTGATGGCTCCATGCTGTGTGAAGGTGAGCAAAGAAAATGATGATGATGTTGATGATGATGATGATGATGATGATGATGATGATGATGATGATGAGGCAAAATGAATCTCTGATGGTGTGAGAAGGTCAACATGGTTTAAGAAAACTGTTAATTGATCTTTAGAAAATAAACATACTAAACAGAAAACTAACATTCACGTTTAGCTTACAGTTGTTGATCTATCAGTGATATCATTTATCGTGACGTCATGTGGTAGAGTACAACTGATTGAGTAGTTTTGTTTCATATTCGTTGTACGAGGGTTGCTCAGAAAGTAATGACCCACAATTTTTTTCTCATCCCAGAATACAAAAAGCAAAGCGAAAATTTACACTTAGCAACATTGATGTTTCCTGCGTACTTGTGCGTAATTGCACGGTTATCGAACAGATAGCGATGCTGTAGTAGTCTGTGAAAATGGTGTCTGTGTACGACACGCGTTACAAACAACGAGCTGTAATTGAATTCTTGGTGGCGGAGAAAGAAAGTGTGGGGAACATTCACAAACGTTTATGTGCTGTGTATAGAAGTTGTGCAGTCGATAGGAGCACCGTTGGGCGCTGGGTTCAGAGAGTTAAGGCTTCAGGAAGTGAAGAGACGGAGCTGCATGATCGGCCGCGGTCTGTGCGTCCTGCCACAGCCACCAGCCCAGACATGTTGCAGCACAACGATGCCATTTTTCGTGAGGATCATCGCATCACAATTCGACAATTGGCCCTACAGCTTTCAGTCAGCAATGGAAGTGCGATGGCAATTATCGACGCTCTTGGATATTCGAAGGTATGCACAAGACGGGTTCCTCGAAGTCTCACAACCGACCACAAACGTCAAAGGAAAACCATCTGTTCTGAATTGTTGGAGCGTTTTGATGATTAGGGGGAGGCTTTTTGTCCCGGATCGTCACAGGTGACGAAACCTGGGTCCACCATTTTGAGCCGGAGACGAAAAGGCAGTCAATGGAGTGGCATCATCTGCAATCACCACGAAAAAAGAAATTCAAGACAATTCTCTCCGCCAGAATGGTCATGGTCGCTGTCTAAGGGACATTGATTGAGTGATTCTTGTGAATGTGATGCCCAGAGGTGAGACAATCAATTCGGACGCGTACATCAAAACCCTCAACAAACTCAATCAGCGCTACCGACGAGTGCGGCCTAACAGGAATGCAGTAGACATTTTGATCCAGCACGACAATGCCCGCCCTCACACAAGTCTAAAAACTCAGGAGGCAATCGCCAAATTTGGTTGGACTGTGCTCCCCCATCCCCCTATAGTCCTGGTCTAGCGCCCTCCGATTCTCATCTTTTTTGGGTCACTGAAGGATGCACTGCACGGAACAAGGTTTGAAGATGACGAGAGCATGATTCGTGGAGTGAGGACATGGCTACGTGAACAGGAAACGAGCTGGTACAGGGAAGGCATGCATGCCCTTGTTTCGCGCTGGCGTAAGGCCGTAGAAGTGGACGGAGATTATGTGGAAAAATAGCATGTGTAAAGGATACATCCAGTTATACTGTGCGGGAATTTCATACATTCTGAATTAATAGTTTCTGAGAAAAAAAATGTGGGGCATTACTTTCTGAGCAACCCTCGTATATGTGCCCAATGACGCCAGGAGAAGTGATAAAAGTGATGTAAGACTGAAGTGCCGTACCCATACCTGATCTAATGAGGGAAGGCGACAGTCAGTGAATAATCTGTTTTTTGGGGGGAAGGGGAGTTTTGGCAGACTTATATTACCATCACCCTTGAGCTCCAGAAGGAGCATAGGCCTACAACAAAGTCATACAAAGTCCTTCGATTCCACGCCACCATTGCCAGGTTTTTCCATGTTTTCCTCAGCCCTTTATTTTCTATCCCCAGTTCTATTTTTATTTTCGTTCTCCCTTTGTCTCTCTTAACCTGGGGATTCCAGAATAAGGACAGCCTTGTAAACATTTGAACTGTTTTCTCTCTTGCCACATCTGTCACCAGCGTCTTCTTCCTATAACTTGGTCCACTGGCACTTGCCTGCATTTATTTTGTTTTTATTCCCCCCATCAAGTCCATATTGGTGATCTTGTCGTACTGTTTCAATCCTTCTATTCTACGCAAGCATTTCCGTATATTACCGGATCCTGAAAGTGGAGACTAGAATAGTACTAATATAACTTAGCTTGCCTCTTCTGTCCTATAACCATAATCAGATGCAGGACAAATTGAAAACACTCGATGAGAGGTCATAGAAATTGGGTCTGAAAATACACAGGGAAAAGACAAAGATAATGCGAATAAATGCAGGTAATGATAACAGGGTTGAACTTGAAGAAACACCAATACAAAATGTAGAATCGTTCACATATTTTGGCAGCAATACTGACAAAGTTGGAGGGACAGACAGTGATATCAAAATAAGAATACAAAAAGCAAGAGGAGCTTTCATTGCATTGGGAAATATATGGAGATCAAGAGAAATCGGATCCAACACGAAAATAAGAATCTTCAACTCAAATGTGAAGTCAGTCCTATTGTATGGCTTTGAGACATGGAGAACAACAAAGACAACAACCAAAAAGCAACAGACTTTCATAAATGGGTGCTTGAGTAGGATAGAGGGATTAAAATGGTATGACAAGGTTACCAACGTGGAACTGATGACAAGAACTAGACAAGTGCCAGTGGAACAAGAGATGAGAAGAAGACGATGGCGATGGATAGGACACACACTGCGGAAACCTGTTGATAGCATTACAAGGCAGTCCTTGTTCTGGAACCACCAGGGCAAGAGAGGCAGAGGTAGACCGAGAAGCACATGGAGGAGAGAGCTGGAAACGAAGATGAAAATGATAAGGAGAACGTGGAAAGAACTTGAGATGATGGCACGTGACAGGAGGACTTGGCTTGTGTTTGTTGAAGGCATATGCTCCTTTAGGAGTGGAGGGTTATGAAACTTAACATGCATGTCGTAAAATGGCGACAAAGGATAGTTGGGCATATGTCCGGTACCCCTAGTCCTGTATAAACTTTAAACCACTAAAATTTCAAGAACAATCCTGTATACAGCACCAACAATTCTTAAAGTGATGTCCACATATTTAGCCTTTATTTCGTCTAGTTTAACGTGCCCCCAATCTTTTGTATGTCGCGGCTCCTTTAACACTCATGTTATACATATGCGGCCCCCATATGGGGAATATATTTGTAGGATAAGCACTACTTCAGTCATAATGCACAGCAAAAAAAAAAAAGTGTACATTTATTAAAAGTCAAATCATCTAAATATGTGGCTGAGTAATCATGTTATTTATTGATTTATTTAAAGTTCTTTAGTAATCAAAATGGAACAGTGTATAGTTCATTATGATGGTTGATGTTGTTTCGCAGCCTCAAGCTTCCGAATGTCTGTCTCCAAAGATGATATTTTAAGTCGCAGATCTAGTTGCACATTAGACCTGTTCCTGTATTTATTTTTAGATGCACAATGAGTTATGTCCCTGTTTGGTTGATTTTATTGTTAATGTTTTGTTTAAACAAAACAAAACAAAAATTACTTCAGTACACCGAGGACCCCTCGATTCTTGTCGCGGTCTGCAGTCGTTCGTAGACCAAAGGTTGGGAAACGCTGGTCTAGGGTATTTCTAATTTTTGTTTTTTGTTTTTTGTTTTGTCTTTTGTTATACTGTTAAAAAATCAAGCGTTTCTTTGAAAATCTGATGTTTTATCTGAATAAACTTGTTTTCTCAAAGCTCTCTTGTTATTTAACTTTGCTATAACCATAACAGCCAACATTACACTCCACTAACTCTTTCCAAAAAAATGTAATGATTATTCCTTTCGGTATTTGACCCTTACAGTTGTTCTATTTTCTCGACACGTGCAGCACCCTACAAGTTTATCTTTAACTAATAACACTTTGCCCCGTGTAGTTTATCCGGGAAGTCACAGAGGAGGTAAAGAAAGAATCGGGCTGCCGCTCGCATGTGTAAAAGGCAATTATATGAGGTTGTGCATGAAGTGAGAACCTCAGCATGAAAAGTTCATTAATACAGAAATCATCGCTGCAAGAGTCAATGAATTATTTGGAGCATGATTCCTGAGAGGACATGCACACCATCATAGCTGGCAGACGCTGGAGCTGGGTTGGCCATGTCCTTAAAAGAGACCCCGATGCCATCACAAGAACAGCTATGCTATGGACCCCTGAAGGAAAACGAAAGAGAGGCCGACCAAAAACAACTTGGCGGAGGACTGTGTTGGCTGAGATGCAAAGAATGAAACAGAGTTGGGGCACTGTACGAAGGATGGCCACCGACCGAGCAAAGTGGAATCAATTTGTTGTTGCCCTACAAGACGCCATCAGGCGTGATGGCCACTGACTGCTTTGAAGGTCGGCAGCTAAGGATCAAAGAAGAAGAAGAATGATTCCTGAAAACGGTCGTAACTCCATAAGGAGCGGAAAAAGTAATGATCATGATATTGATGATGATAATAATAATGATGATGATGATGTTGATGGTGATTATTAACCAGTTGTCTTATGTCGTTAAATACTCGTATTGCTCTTTGGACCAATCAACTGGAAACAACTGTCAAACAGATGGAGAAGTACTCATCAACATTATTATTATTTGTGCTCCTAATGAAGTAAGGAGACACCACTACAACCGGTCCCCTGGTAGTCAGCTTGCATCAAGCATTTATCTGCTCTTCCATTGGGAGTTTTACATGAAGAGGTTGCTAGCCCCATTCACAACCTTATATTACGTCATTCTTATGAACCTGCGTCCGTCGTGACTCGAGGGAATATAAGTCCTATTCTTCCTCTCTAATTAAAAACAGCAAGAGTCTTTTATCGCCTTTCCCACACCATGACGTCACTCAATAGAATTGAACTTATACAGTTTCAATATAGCTCCTTATGGTCTACAAAATATATTGGTAAACGACTCCTGTTTGTTTCCCGTCACTTTATTGTTTGTAGAGCTCTTTTACTAGTGCAATACTCCATAACTTCCTCGGGTGCCAACAGTTGATTCCACCTTGAACAATGTCTCATCCACTTTAATGGTTGCCTTAAACTCGACTGTATGAACACCCAGCATTCCTTTATGTGAGGCATCCATTTCAATTCAATCATACTTCTAGAGCTGATTTCTATCAACCTTTCTTTTGTTTTTCTCCCTTTTGTCCTAGTAAGACACATTACCTTTTATTTATTTATTTCTCCCTCAACTCCAAGTTTAAAATAGTAGTGCAGTGACACTTGACAGCATTCTGCTCCTTCATTGCGTTTTTTTGCTCCTCATGGAGCAGGAAGGGGGGGGAGGGAAGGCCTTGAGTGCAGTTTGCACCCCCCACACCCCACCCTCCATGCAGGTAGCCTTCACCGAAGCACTTATTGTCTCTTGTAGTGGTGGCTTCTGAAGCAATGTGTTTCACATAGAGACGTTGCCAACCATAATATGCACAACCTCACCATAATTGTCTCTAAAGATATGCTTGTTGGGAACTGTGCCATATTCTTACGTTACTACATGGCTTTAAGAAATAAACAAAAGAAAAAATAACAGCAAAACGGGTAATGGGAAAACACAGTGGTGCTCATGGGAAACCACCACACTCCCCTTGAAAAAACACACACACAAACAATTAAGTAAAACAGCTGGCTTGAAATTTGACCTAATTTCGTTAACTTTTGACAGAAATACTTATATGATTGGGAAATACTCGATATCTGTTGACTTATGCCACATAAACATTAATATAAACATGGTGCTAAAGGTGACACAAATATTCATCTCTTGTCTTTTATACATTTCATTTTTTATAAAGACATGAAGTGTTTTATTTCATCGACCTTGTTTTTAGTTTATTTTTCTTGTTTTTTTTTTAATTGCATCAAGCACAAAGGTATTAGAAACAAAATGTAATAGCAATAAGTGACATTTATAACAAAAAGAAGAGAAGAGAAAAAAAAAAAAAGTAAAAGTATTCGTAAAGAATTCCTTCCTAACTTATTCTTCCGCTTGTATTTCTTCTCTTGTTTACTGCTACAGTAAGATCTGGAAGGAATTATTCACCAAACATAGACATAATAAAAAAATATATAAAATTATTTTAAACACACACTTTTAATGCACTAAAAACCGATAAATAATTATTCAAGGAGTTTATAGCTTGCAGTCAAAAAATGTAACATCAAATTGACAAAATTAGGCAGTAAAAATATTTTGGCCACATAAAACGGCTTAACACTTTGCAGAAGACCATAATAGAAGGGAGAGTTGAAGGCAAACGTCCAAGGGGAAGACAACGCTATACGTGGGAAGATAACATTAAGAGATGGACAGGAAAGAATCTGTCAGAGTGCACCATCAAGACAAGAGACAGAAGACGTTGGAGATTCATTACAGCCAAACTTTGTTGTGGAAATGGCAGCTGATGATGATGATGTATTTCTCAATCCCACATGTTTTTTTTTTTTTTTTTTTTTTTTTGGTCAGGCAATTTCTTTATCTTTTTTATCTCCGTTAAAATTCATCGTTCTTGTTTGTATGTTATTAGAACAAGGGCTATAAATGCTGTTGACGCTGATCTCAACTGCGAAATTCCAGTAACTTTGGCTTTTCTAGTGCTATTGTTCTCTGGCTTCACATTACTTTGTTATGTGGCTTCCTATGCATTGATCTTTGGCTTTCTATTCATTTTTCTTTGGATTCCTAATGCATTGTTATTTTATATATTTTTTTTGTGTGCTTCCTATTGCATGGTTCTTTGTCTTCGCTACTTTTCTCTTCCGCTGTGGGTTCTGGTCATGAGCTTGTTTGGCTAAACTGATTTATTATTCCAGGAGGGAACATTGTATCTATTGCCACTTGCTGTAATCCCCAGCTGCATTGTCACAGTTAATTTACCGGAGTATAATTGTTTTAAAATGTATTTATTACAACACTGAGACTTCAGTATTTATTGCTCCTCGAAATAGGGCTAACAGTGGGAAGGCTATTGGAAAGTTAGAGAGTGTACATCAGTAAACGTTATGGTGATGACAGGTCAAAATTAGGTATTCCAGACATCATCATCATCTCCTTATTTTTTACTCCATATGTACCATGGAACCACCACAATAGTCGATAACCACTCAATAACCAAACAATGAGGAAGCTTACAAGACAGCACAAAGCAAGGAAGGTAACTCTAAAGTACAATCTCTTGCAGCAGCGGTTTCTGCAACAATTAGGTTTATGTGATGAGGCTGGCAGTCCCATGCACAACATAACTAGGTTTTTGTGTCAAAGGTCAACATTTTTTTTCTATACGAGTTATAAGATTAAATATGAAAATAAAAAACCACCGATTGATATATTCAAGAATTATGAAATCTATTGACACACACATTGTTGTTTTCACATTTAAAAAATGTACAGGTAGATCCATAGCAGATACTAACGTAGGGCAATGAAGTGTTAGAGACTTCACTATACTAGGCCCAGTATCCAGAGGCAGTGTGACCAGTTCCCTTCCGTTACTGTCATTTTTGCCGGTATTATAGACGTCAACCTGTTTAATACTTTTTGATGGTCTAAGAGAGAGAACTGTCGATTAACTTTTCAGTGACAGGTTTGATTAGTGGTTATCTTCCCATTGTTTTATTCATCTATCCTTATAAGGATCGATGTTGACCTGTTTCGGGGAAATGTCTTAAATAGTTGTTATGTCTCAAGTCGCTATTCACATGACCATATAAGGAGCGGTTTAGCCTCTTGTTTCGGGGAAACGCTCTGGTCTGTATTACCTTTACTCAGGACTGTGCTTATTGCACATGCGCAGGTTTTTGCGCGCAGATTGAGAGACACTTCCGATCTGGGCAGTGTACCTGGGTTTCTGAACGGACAAGAGGTCCGGAGATTTTCTCTGCCATTATTACGGGGACATGAAGTCCTCTTGTGTGACTGATATGTCAGTGATTCTTCCCCACGTTTATTCTGTACGCCAAGGATGGCAAGTGTTGTGTTTGGTGATTTTCTAGGATGCTGTCAAGGTAATATGTACACTTTAATCCTCTCGTATGCCTAGATACGCAGACTAGGTGCTGTCTGCACATAAGAACGATTGATATTTTTGAGGCGACATTTTTTGAGTAGAGTTCACAGATGATATGATAGACAGAGCCTACTATTTGTACTCTATAAAGAAACCAAGACTATAAGTCTTATTGTTGAAGATTGTACTGTTTGGTATCCGCTATTCAGGCGGTATGTCTGGCATAGATGGATAGGCCTTGCTTATGAAAAATAACACAGTGGTTACCTTGTTTTAGAGGCCCGCTACTTGCGGCCTGATTCTGTCGCCATAGCGGCCCGCCTTTCGCGGCCTATATTCTTCACCAGAAGAAGTACCTGGCGTGTGATGCCAGAAGAGCCATAAACTTTTGTTAAGCAATTGAGAGTCCGCCCTTTTCGTGAGGCTTATTTGCTAGGGGTACCTGATGCGCTTAGTCAGGGGTACCTGAGCTTCAGTATGAGCAGAACGTAGATTGACAAACCATGGTCATTAGCATCCTGATGCATGAGCTGATCAAGATTTGTGATGCCAGATGTTTTCAACCGAGAAATGAACAAAGCACAGTATTCAAAATAACTAAATTCCTCAGCGGAAAACGAGGTGCAAACAATATTACATTAGTAAGAGATAAGCAAGGTAATCTCATCACGACAGCAGAGGGACAGGAAACAAGATGGGCAGAGCACTTCAGAGAAACTCTGAACAAGGAACCACCAGAGACACAATTGAATGTTCCTGAAGCTGAAAACGATCTAGATGTGAATACAGACATTCCACGAAAAGAAGAAATCATCACAGCATTCAAAGGGTTAAAGAACTGCAAAGCTCCGGGCCATGATAACTTAAATGCAGAGCTATTTAAGACAGACCCTGAGCTAGCAGCAGAACTATTAGAACCATTATTTGCAAAAGTCTGGAAAACGGGGACAACACCATCAGAGTGGAACAAAGGAATAATTGTCAAATTGCCCAAAAAGGGAGATCTTGCAGACTGCAATAATTGGAGAGGAATCACTCTTCTCTCAGTTCCCAGCAAAATACTAGGCAGGATAATTATACAGAGAATTTCAAAGGCAGTAGACCACAAACTGAGGAAAGAACAAGCAGGATTTAGAAAGAACAGGAGATGTGTAGATCATATATTCACTCTCAGGAACATTATAGAGCAGTGCTCAGAATGGCAAAGACAGCTTTACATTAATTTTGTTGATATTGAAAAGGCTTTTGACAGCATACATAGGGACAGTTTATGGAAAATACTGAGGGCTTATGGAATTCCAAGCTTCATAGTGTCAATCATAAAAAGCCTCTATGCCAACTTTAAGTGTAGTGTTGGGCAGAGCAACCTAACCTTTGAGATGAAGACAGGAGTACGACAGGGATGCCCCTTATCAACCACTCTATTTTTAACAGTCATAGACTGGGTGATGCGCCAGACAACAGAGGGCAGTCCAAGAGGAATAAGATGGACAACATTTTCTACACTGGAAGATCTGGAATATGCAGATGACATTGCACTACTAGCACATTCACATCAACACATCCAGGAAAAAACGAATAGTCTCAATAAGTTTAGCCAGCAGGTGGGTTGAACATCAATTTAAAGATGTCTGAGGTCATGACGCTCAATGTGAGCAACCCTGAGCCCATATCAGTAAGGAATCAGCAATTGGTACAGACAGATACCTTCACATACCTAGGAAGCATAGTAACACCAGATGGCGGGGCAGGCAAAGACATCAACATCAGAATGAATAAGGCAAGAACAGCCTTATTTAGCCTAAGCAACATCTGGAAGTCCTCCCAATACAGCACAAGCACAAAATTAATATTATATCAGAGCTGTGTGCTTTCTGTGCTTCTCTATGGTGCGGAATGCTGGAGAGTTACAGAGAAGGAAATGTCGAAATTGTCCTCTTTTCACACAACATGCCTAAGAAAAATTTACCGAATCTTTTGGCCGAATACCATCACCAACCAAGATCTGCTTATTCGTAGCAAGCAAGAGGACATGCACACCATCATAGCTGGCAGACGCTGGAGCTGGGTTGGTCATGTCCTCAGAAGAGACCCCGATGCCATCACAAGAACAGCTATGCTTTGGACACCTGAAGGAAAACGAAAGAGAGGCCGACCAAAAACCACCTGGCAGAGGACCGTAGAGGCTGAGATGCAAAGAATGAACCAGAGTTGGGGCATTGTACGAAGGATGGCCACCGACCGAGCAAAGTGGAATCAATTTGTTGTTGCCCTACAAGACGCCACTAGGCGTGATGGCCACTGACTGCTTTGACGGTCGGCGGCTAAGGATCAAAGAAGAAGAAATATTTCAACCATATCCATGTATGTGATGTCCCTGATCCATGTGCAATTGACTGTGTTGTTGATGTCACCGTATGTCTCGTAATAAATTGTTGAAAAGGTCATCAGTATTACCAATGTTTACTGACTTCTACATGTGGTTGAGTGGGTGCATTGTGAACTTGTCCAAGAGCCTATACGCATTCGTGTCCACCATCGTATCTGATGTCTACTCACCCACACATCATGTCAATCCACACACTTCTACGAGCACTACGCACTTGAGAACCATATGTCGACAGTTACTGCAGAAGTTGATTTACACTGTGCTACACAACACCTTTTAACACCTGATGTGAACGAAACAGTTCTGATGTAAACAGCTGAGGTTTACAAGCTACATCTAACAGACATCCCATTATATATCAACGTTGGATCTTCTGGTCTCAACTGTGTTGGCAAGAATGTCTTAGTAGTTGTACGTTGGAGACCACTTCCTGTTGTCGTCGTTTCTGTAACCTTCGACGGTGGATCTTCTGCCCATTGCTGTCCAGTGTTGTACTTCATTGTTGACTAAAGGCCAGGATTGTACTTAAGATAAGTGGCAGTTTGTTTTTGGAAACTGTACCATTGTATTGTGTATAACTGAGCCTTCTTTACAGCACACTCTATTATATGCTAGCTGTTTATGTTATATGTTCTTTAATTTGTGTATATTTCTGCGGGTTTTCGGTTGGGCGGTAACTGTTGTAGGGTATCTTACGTGACAGAGGGCCTACGACAGCGTTCTTTATGGAACTTATCGCGAATTTCCCAAAGCGGAAATAGCCAGCGACTTCTTGTTGCTTTTACGATATTTTTGTATTAGTTGTGCCGAGATGTTCTTTCGTCGTTTATGTGAGATTGTTTGTGTTCTTTAGTTTTGAGTTGTTTTGTTTGTATTTGTCTGCCTCTCCTCCCTATCATTTTTTATAGTTCTTTTCGTTTATAACTGTGTTGTCATTCGTTTTGTTTACTTCTTCGCAGTTATCATTACATCCTTTGTAACATTTTCCTTTAGTTTCGCTTTATTGTTTATTTGACTTCTGCGAACGTTTTCGGTTGTTCTGTATGCTTGTCTTTGTGTTCATTAACGTTATGCATTGTTGTCATACACAGTCTATATATATACTTGCTCATTCACTATTAGGGGAAGAACTACAGTGAAAACTAACTTTTGTTCTAATAACATTTTCAAATTTTTTATGGGCTCAATAGACACAGTGTATGTCCATGAACCAAATTCCAGAGTTTACTTTGTTAAAAAACATGTGGTTACCATGGTAACCAAAAAAAAAACATCCGCCATATTGGATTTTCACCAATTTTCAAGAGCAAAAATCTTATGTTTACCATTGACCAAACTTTATCACATTGCACACACATGTTGTGACTGACAATTAAAACAATGTGTCATAAGATTTTTTTGATAAGTTTAAAATTCTATTTTTAATGATTTTTTTAAAAACTTCACTTTATTTGTATGAAAAAAATGTAAAAAAAAAATTTTTTTAAATATATCAAAGCAAATTACCAAAATATCAAAAATATCATGTGACAATTTAAAGGTATATATGTGTACTACATGGATGCCAAATTTCAGACTGATCTATTAGATAGTTTGTAAAAAATAACGTTTTTTGTTAATAAAATGTTAGTTTTGAGAAAAATGCATTGTAGTCACCGAGTGACTAGTCTTGTCCAATATGCTCCATTCTGGGGGGCTGAATGTGTTAAAAATCCTCCAGGACTATATGCTGCACATCCTTCAGCTTCTTGCAGCTCCTTCTCTCGCCTTTATCTTGCCTAATTTTTATTCTTTCCTTCTACATGGTAACCAAAAAAAAAAAACAACCGCCATTTTGGGTTTTTCATCAATTTTCAAGAGCAAAAATCTTATGTTTACCTTTGACCAAACTTTATCAAATTGCACACACATATTGTGACTGACAATTAAAACAATTTGTCACATGCTGTTTTTGATAAGTTTAAAATTCTATTTTTAATGATTTAAAAAAGAAGAACTATATTTGTATAAAAAAATATTTTTTTAAATAGTTTTTAACAATTTATAAAAGAAAATTACCAAAATATCAAAAATGCAGATGTGTTACTTTAAAGATATAGATGTGTACTACTCATGATTATTTTGAAAAGTTTAAAATTCTATTTTTAATGATTTAAAAAAAAAACAAACTATATTTGTGTGAAAAAATATTTTTAAAAATATTTTTAAAAAAATTTATAAAAGAACATTACCAAAATATATAAAATGCAGATGTGTTACTTTAAAGATATAGATGTGTACTACATGCATGCCAAATTTGAGACTCCTCTGTTAGATAGTTTTAGAGAGAAATCGTGCATTTTCGGCACAAATTTGAAAATCATAGCATGGGGGTAGTGCCGACAATATGCTTTTTGATACATCAAATGCATTTTTTATGTTATAAAACCTTGCTCAATCGATTCCTCGATGATTATTTAATAAAATAAGCTCAAAAGTAAAAAATTGATATTTTGTACGTAAAATCCAGTTTTCATTGTAGTGGAGCCTCTTAATATGATGCACTTTAGATATATAAGTGATTAATGGTGATATTATTATATATAAGCAAGGTAATTATACAAGGTCTTTGACAAAGACTTGTCTCCCACTGAGGTTGGGATAAAGGATATTATTATTTCAAGTTACTGATTTCACTATTAGACATAATGTCTAGTTTGTATAATTTTGTTCAAAAGAAATACTTTCGTATGACTACTGAGGAAGTAAAATAATTCTTAGATTACTACGTTGAACAGGCAAAATCCTTTGGAATGACTAATGAGGAAGTAAACGAATTCTTGGATTGCTACATTGAACGGGGGAGTTCCTTCTGTATGTCTGCTGAGGAGTTAAGAGAATATGTAAAAGGTAAAATTGAGATGGAAAAAAGAAAGTTTCAGATGCAAGCTGAAGAAAACGAAAGACTCCATGAGCAAAAAGTATTATCTATAGAGCCGGAAAGAATGAAGGTAGTGAATGAACATAAACTAGAAGATGAGATGAGCTTGTCTCAATACGAACAATGCCTAGAAAGTGAGATGAGCTTGTCTCAATACGAACAATATTGTGAAGAAAATGCTTGCACCGGTGACTTGAAACAAGTCGAAACAAACTATAAAGGATTAAAAGTTGAGGCTACAAGACATGAGGATGACTTACATAAAGCAAACTTGGAGCTTGCTAGTGCGCAAGATATATGTTGCAAATTAAAAGCTCAGGCCAGACAAGAAAGGAAGTCTTATGAAGAAATAATTCTGGAGTTAAGGAATGAGGTGGATTTTTTACAAAATACTGCCATGAAGAAGAATATGCTACCTCTGGAGGAGTTTAATGAGTTTAAGAATAGCAAGGATAGTGAGATTCAGGCACTACAACTGGAGTTGAGAGCGAATAAAGAAAAGGATGAGAAAGTTGATGAACTTATGACTACTCATCATAGTGCTATGGAAGCACTCAAACTTGAACTGATTCAGGAGAGAGCTAAAGCTTTAGAAAATACGTCTCAGATGACAAAGTTGAGAAATGATCTTAAAGATAGTATTGCTAAAGAGAAGACTAACTTCTCAGTTAAATGACTTAAGGTCAAAGTGCAACAGACTTCAGGTTAAAACCAACGAGAGAATATACAAAGCTGTTGTTAGAGAGAAAGCTATGGCAGAAGTGGAAGTTGCAAAACCTCGTAAAAGAGTTGACGGCCTATTAGATATTGTTTTCTACAATAGGATATTATCTACTACCAAGGGGGATAGATTTAAACATAAACCTGATGGTCAACATGTTGCTAATGCAAAGAGTCAGCCACATGCACTCAATGCAAACAAATCTTTTCGTGGCAAATATAATTTCTCACGTAAAAATGATACTGCCTCTAATAGGAGTGATTCTTGTCGTCAAGCTAACAAAAGTAATCCGACTGTAATAGTCAGTCCTGACAAAGTGGTATCAGAAAACAAATCTATTAGTACTCATTCCCAGAATGGTAATCATTATGTGCAAAACAAAAAAAATGCTACTATTCCAGGTACTTGTCATACTCAGCCCAGACAGTATGATTCATCTTTTAAGCATATTGCTAGGAGAGATAATCGTGATTTTTGACAGAACCAAGTGGGTCCATCACGTAATGATTCTTCTCCAAGAAACTGGAGACAGTTTAATACTCACCACCATTTTGGTCCTAACAATTATAGGAACTTTAGAAGAGGTTATTACAATAGCGGTTATCAAACCAATAATAACTTCTCACGGAGACAACAAAACCCATCAAATAGGTATTTTGATCAAAGGGAAAATAACAATCGCAACTATGCTAACTGGGGGTCAAATAAGAGCAGTGGTCTTAATAGAGATAATAATTGTGATAGATCTCAACATGACACTACTTAACTCTCCTGTCTAGATTTCCTGATATACATCTAGATTTATGACAGTACTATACAATAACTTTCCATAGCACATTCGTTGTCACCTTACTTGAATTTATAGTTATATATCTATTGATTTCTTTTTCTGTTACCTTATCACGATATAAAGGTCGGAAATTAATACGGCCACATTTAATACTTACAAAAGTAGTAGTGATTATAGTACATTATAACATTCTACGAGTGTGTCATTTGTATTTTTCTCAGCGAATCAGTGCTATGCTTTGGAGTACCTACAAAGAGTTATGTTGATACCTCATGACGTCCATGCTTACCCCGTGGACGCTTCTTTCAAGTGCCCTCCTGAATGGAGTGTCGTCTTTAACTACGGATGTTATCTCCTAGTAGTTTATATATTGTATACTTGTATAGTCATAATTGTATGAAAAGACATTATATTTTTATACTTCGAGAGATTACTGCATGATATGTTGATACTTGGAGAAAATAGTTTCTCTTACCTTGTGAGATATCTTTTGTTCTCACTAGACGCTCTATTGTGCGTCGATTGAACCTGACATTATATCGTTATGTTTATGTTGATCCTTTCATCGGCGCATCATTCATGCGTTATGAGCTTGTTGTATATGGCTCATTGATGTACTTTCCAAAAAAAATGTTTCATTTTTTTCCCGGGGGGTGCGGTAATCTGTTACTTTCATTTTTGCCTGTATTATAGACGTCAACCTGTTTAATACTTTTTGATGGTCTAAGAGTGAGTACTGTCGATTAACTTTTCAGTGACAGGTTTGATTAGTGGTTATCTTCCCATTGTCTTATTCATCTATTCTTGTAAGGATCGATGTTGACCTGTTTCGGGGAAATGTCTTAAATAGTTGTCATGTCTTAAGTCGCTATTCACATGACCATATAAGGAGCGGTTTCGCCTCTTGTTTCGGAGAAACGCCCTGGTCTGTATTAGCTTTACTCAGGACTGTGCGTATTGCACATGCGCAGGTTTTTGCGCGCAGATCGAGAGACACTTCCGATCTGGGCAGTGTACCTGGGTTTCTAAACGGACAAGAGGTCCGGAGATTTTCTCTGCCATTATTACGGGGAAATGAAGTCCTCTGTGTGACTGATATGTCAGTGATTCTTCCATAAGTTTATTCTGTACGCCAAGGATGGCAAGTGTTGTGTTTGGTAATTTTCTAGGATGCTGTCAAGGTAATATGTACACTTTAATCCTCTCGTATGCCTAGATATGCAGACTAGGTGCTGTCTGCACATAAGAACGATTGATATTTTTGAGGCGACATTTTTTGAGTAGAGTTCACAGATGATATGAAAGACAGAGCCTACTATTTGTACTCTATAAAGAAACCAAGACTATAAGTCTTATTGTTGAATAGAAGCCTAGCGAAGTTTGTACTGTTTGGTATCCGCTATTCAGGCGGTATGTTTGGCATAGATGGATATGCCTTGCTTATGAGAAATAACACAGAGGTTACCTTGTTATAGAGGCCCGCTAATTGCAGCCTGATTCTGTCGCCATAGCGGCCTGCCTTTCGCGGCCTATATTATTCACCAGAAGAAGTACCTGGCGTGTGATGCCAGAAGAGCCATAAACATTTGTTAAGAATTGAGAGTCCGCCCTTTTCGTTCGGAAAATTTGCTAGGGGTACCTGACGCACTTAGTCAGGTGTACATGAGCTTCAGTAGGAGCAGAACGTAGATTGACAGACCATTGTCATTACCATCCTGGTGCATGAGCTGATCAAGATTTGTGATGCCAGATGTTTTCGACCATATCCATGTATGTGATGTCCCTGATCCATGTGCAATTGACTGTGCTGTTGATGTCATTGTATGTTCGTAATAAATTGTTGAAAAGGTCATCAGTATTACCAACGTTTACTGACTTCTACATGTGGTTGAGTGGGTGCATTGTGAACTTGTCCAAGAAGCTTTCCGCATTCGTGTCCACCATCTTATCTGATGTCTACTCACCCACACATCATGTCAACCCACACACTTCTACGAGCACTACGCACTTGAGAGCCTGTATGGTGTTTGAGAGAGAGTCAACATTACACCCTGTCAGCGCCTCAACGCTTGGTGACCCAAATATACACCACAACATTGTGCTGTCCAGGTTTGACCTCCTACATTCAGCATTAACATTTTGGTCTACATCTTACACTTAACACCTTCCTCACTGCCATTTCCGTCCCTAATTCAAATGCCAAGTCAGATACCCATTTACAGTTGGGTAGACTGAAGCGTGTCGATACCGTGAATTGAACCCAGTACCTTTGCCACGAGAGACCAACGCTCTAATAACTTTGTTAATCGGACGCTCAGATTATGAGTAAAGTTAATCCTGAATAGAAGAAAAAATGTTATTTGTAGAGCGGCGTATAAATTGCAATAATGCTTTCTACCATTAAAATATCACGATAATATCAAAAGAAATCACAAATATCGAAACCAGAACTGCCATGCTTTGGACTCCAAAAGAGAAGCGAAAGCGGTGTGACGGAATTATCGGGTCGATCTCTTCTCCTCTCCGGAAATAGTTAGTTACATTTGGTGTGAGTACTGAATACGGCAAATTTCCGTGGTCGGCACATTTCTTTCTCTGCTATCAAGCAGATATTTGGTATTTGTATATCACTTTACATTCCTTTCAGTAATAATTCGTCTTTTCTATTTACCTGACCATCCCTTCTGAGAGAGTAGACAGGTGATACAATGTTGACCGACAGTCATGTTGGTAAAATTCTCGTGTACCATACCTTGGCCGCGCCGGATTAGCACGACGTACGCCCATCCACTTAATTTAGCGCTCATATGGCGATTGGGATTCCCTAATTACTGTTCGTAAGAAGGCCTGGCCCAGATGATCGCACAAGGGTCCGTGTTTGCACAAGGACGGTGAGATAAATTACCCGTCTGCGGACATATTACAGTCATGAATTTTGAAGACGGAATGAGGTAATAGCATCCGGATAGAAGTATTACGAAGATATTACTTGAGATAAAAGTAAGAAGTTATTTGTAATCACTGACGAGAATAGTACGGAAATCTCATTTCCATATTTGGAAGACATGACCTTTGCATTAACGCACATAAATTTCCTAATGGAAATATTTTTAATTACCCCACCAAAACACACAGCTTCTGAAACGATTGGAGGGCATTCGAAACATAAAAAAACCAAATTCCTGATTGGACCCTACTTAAATCGTAGCAAAGTATTGCGGGGGAGCGAAGTGTAAAATAACCTGACACTTTAGTCAGTATAGAACACTGTGAAAATTCACCTCGCGCCAAGAAGACAACCAGACCTTGCCAGAATTACGAATAGCAACAGATTTCATTTACCAGACCGACCTTCATTGAGCATATTGAGGACTTAGAGCCCAGGAAAACGCGTCCATTTTAACACGGAAAACCGGAATCTGAGGAAACTGTAACACGACGTCAAACTTATTGCTAAAATAACAACACCCCAGACTACGTGTAAGAGGCATCGATAAGCTGCCTTAAACTATTTCTCTGAGCCAGTTGTCTGTGAGCCTAAAAATTGGCGTTAAGTTGTATATTTTAAATTCTCTATGTTGCATTATTAACATGTGAACTAATATGTATATATTGACATGTGAATATTAATATGTGAAAATTGCTAGTGGATGTCCAACTCATTTCAGGCTGGCAATATCAGCATATAGAATGATGACTTCATGAACCACCACTGCCAGGGCTGGTGACTGCTTTATTGCGAGTTTCTTATAGAGAATTAAAAGATAGTCCCAAGTTCCATATGGGGCAGGGAGTGAACGGTGAAAGAAATGATGTACATAATCTATATTATTAACATTTTCAACCAGTGCAGGTGTAAATGTAAACATATTCAATATATATTGTTAACATTTTCAAACATGGTAAATGTAAAGATTGTTTTCCACTCAATGGGATCAATAGTATTCTCAGCGAGGGTAAAAGTTCTGAGGTAGATGGGATAGTGGAATAAGAAGAGAGGGACACATAAGTATGTGTCGGGAAACTCAATACTCAAAGGGTATTTATTTATCTTCTTTTGTGACACTAGCTGGTGGTACTAGCTGAGGGTACCATCTCTGGAACAAGTGAGGATATAAGGGGCCTTAAACCGACGCTAGACACCATCATCAGACGGGTCTTAGAAACGCGGGACCAGCCTGGTAGTTACTCCCTGACACCTATTGGAACGTGCTACAACTTTAAACCTGACCAGTGACGAGTGTGATCCAGTCATCCATCTACAAAGAACCAAACATCAACTGTAGCAGAACAGACAAACTCATTGGCAGCTAAGTAGAAACATAAAAGCTACCAAGTGAACTATCCAATTTTTAACTCCATAACATCACTCGATGATGACTATTGTTAGTTAGAGAATTATCAATTTTTATAACTGTTAAAACATAATTGATTATTATGTTTGTTACTTGTATAAAGACATATCTAAAGTTGATTTACATTTTTGAATGTACTACAACCTTATGTCTCAGACAATTTCTTAAGTACACTTAAACAGAGCTATCATATATATAAAATGCCAGCTTTTTCTTTCAGAAGCCTCCGTAACGATAAGGGATGCAACAAGTTATTTTGGTTGAAGATTAGACATTAATTGTATTGTTTCCCTTATATTTTGGTTTTTTAATACTCTCACGAAAATAATAACACTTTCCAAAGAAGAATGCGCAAAGGACGGTGTGCATGCGCCACTAACACCTCTGTGAACGGCATGCATGTTCAAACTGTGTACAAAATTATTTGGTTCCCTTATATCGGTGTTTTTTTTCATTTAAAAAGTAATTTAAAATATATTAATATTAAAGAGTGTAAACCTAAATTATTAGTAAAATTTTATTATTATTCAAGAATGTTACAAAAATATTTATAGAATGTGTGATCCCGTATACACACATTGGAATCCTCGCTGGTGCTACGGAGTTCGTATACTGTGGTGATGCACAGGTAGTTTACTTACTAACAGGAGGAAGCAATTCACTTTCTTCTGGCGTGTTGCGAGTATAAGAATGCTGTTATATATTGTGACAGCAGGAACAGGGGAGGAAATGGAGACTGGGCACGAAAGATATAAGGCACTGAACAGTTTAATTATATTGTATGGAAAGAAGTCAACCACACAACTGATAAACAGTACATGAACTGGAGAGCGTGTGACCGTGCTGTGTGTGTGTACTTTCACTAGGTGGCAGGTGGCAGATGGCAGGCCTAGTGAAGTATTTCAAGTTTTTAACACACACAAGTCTCTTTTGTTTATCTTCCAAGTTAATGCTATTGTGTATAAGTACTGGCCATCTCCGCCAGCATTGGTGATTCATGGATAAGCTACTTTTTCCTCCTTTGTTCAACCCTCGACTCGTTCTCTTCCTTCTCCGTTGTTATTATAGTGACTGATCGTATAGTGGATTTTATATTGATTATTGACCTGGCCTACATACAACAACTCTCAAGGATAGACTCAAACATATGTTTTATCTCTTGCATAAACTTGATTTACATGTAATATTCTTCAATAACGCAGGTAATTCTTCATAGAGCTCACATACAGTTGTATCAAAGTTGCTTCATACATAAACTCTTTATCTCGTGTATATATATATTTAATCTCCCTTTGTTCTTCTATCATCTCCGTGTACTTGTTTAGCCTCTTCAAACTCTACCTCAGTTTGCTTAATATGCCTCAATACTCCTGATCAGCACTTCCAACTCATTGTCTTGTGCTTTCATTCCTCCTGACCAAACTTGGTCTCGCTTACTATTTCGTGGACTATCACTCTGATAAAAAATAGAATTCATTCTTACCATCTATTCGTATATAACAGAACCAAGCTTGACCATCAATGTATCATTCAAATACTTCTCTTCTCTAGGTTGCTTAGTCAACAAAGTTCTCTACATTTATTTGACATGTCGACTTGGGATTTCTGATTTACTTCTCCTGCAATTTTTCATCAATATGAATGATAAGTTCAAAACCATACTTACAGGCAATTCCTGGAATCAATCCCGAAATACACTTTCTACTGTGACTATAAGAACTTTCTTAATCATCTTCTAATCTGTCTAAACGAAACTTCTTAGTTATCTTGTATAGTTACTGACTAGAGCTATCACATCCTCTGAACATTCTAAAACTTATGCTATTTCTGTCTAACTACAGAATCCTTTAATCTTCTGAGTTATCTCTACAGCTTATGCATTTTCTGTATAATTTATGAACTTACTTGTATAACCACAGAATTTGTTAAAACTCGTGGCAACCGCCAAAGGAACTTCTTGCTTCTTCAACTTCTGAAACCCGACTGCCCTTCAGAAACCTGCACACCTTTCTGACCTTTAGTCATTGTTACCTGGTGCGTTTCTTTAGCTACCTATGATTCGTTCCCTAATCTGTTTTCCAGCTCAAACTATTGGTCGAGCTTTATTTACTACTCACCAGAAAAATACTCACGTTTTACTAACGCAAGCGAAGTTAATGAACCTTTGTCTGTTATTTTTAATCCTCACTCTATTTTCTTCCTCGTGAACTGTTTTAAACGTTCACCCAACCTTCGCAATGTACTAGGGGGCGTTCTGAAAGTAATGCACCACATCGTTTTTCTCAGGAGCTGTATATTCAAAAAGCATGAAATTTATACACAATATACATGGATATGTCGTGTAAACATCGGTATTATTCAACATAATCCCCATCAACTTGTACGGCTATATACCAGCGCGAAACAAGTGCATGTATTCCTAGCCCGTACCAGATTTTGTCTTGATCATGTAGCCATTTCTTCGCTGCATGAATCACTCCTTCATCATCTTCAAACCTTGTCCCACGGAATGCATCTTTAAGTGGACCAAATAGATGAAAATCAGAGGGTGCCAAATCGGGTCTATACGGTGGATGGGGTAGTACAGTCCAACCCAATTTGGTGATTGCTTCCCGTGTTGCCAGACTTGTGTGAGGGCGCGCATTGTGGTGAAGGAGAAGCAGGTCTGCTGGATTCGTGTGCGGCCGAACTCTGGGAAAACGTTGATTGAGTTTTTTCAATGTCTTAATGTAAGCTTGCGAATTGATTGTCTCTCCTCTTGGCATAACGTCCACAAGAATCACACCTTCAATGTCCCAAAAGACAGTGATCATGACCTTTCCAGCTGAAGGAATTGTCTTGAATTTCTTTCTTCTTGGTGATTGCGGATGATGCCACTCCATTGACTGTCTTTTTGTCTCAGGTTCAAAATGATGTGCCCTGGTTTCGTCACCTGTAACGATCTTAGCCAAAAAGTTCTCTCCATCAGCATTGAAACGCTCCAACAATTCAGAAGAAATTGCTTTCCTTTGCAATCGGTGGTCATTTGTGAGACTTCGAAGAACCCATCTTGCGCAAACTTGAAAAAATCCGAGAGTTTTTATAACTGCATTTGCACTACCAATGCTGACTGACATCTGTAAGGCCAATTGTTGAGTAGTGATTCGCCTATCATGTAAGAATAATGCCCTCAGCGCATTTCAATATTTCTGCGTTGGTGGCTGTGGCAGGACGCCCACAGCGCGGCCGATCAAGCAGCTCCGTATCTCCACTTCCTGATTTTTTGATTCTCTGAACCCAGCGACTGACCGTACTCCTGTCGACTGCAAAACTTCCATACACATCACATAGACGCTTGTGAATATTCACAACAGTTCCCTTCTCTGCAACGAGAAATTCTATCACAATTCGCTGTTTATAACGCAAGTTGCTAACACGCTCCATTTCAACGGTTTAGGGCAGCTGTATTATTTGGCCGTTTGCGGTGAAATTTAGTGCACACAATTGGCACATGCCATATTTGAAGTGTGCAAAATGTCATGCTTCTGTCTTCATTATTAGCTGAGAAAAATGATGTGGTGCATTACTTTCTGAACGCCACTCGTATTTATTATGCCTGGGCAAACCCTACGGTGACATACTTTAAGCGTTCATACTACCTTGCCAGAAGCATAAACAATGCTTGGGCAAACCCTACGGTGACATACTTTAAGCGTTCATATAACCTTGCCAGAAGCATAAACAATGTTTGGGCAAACCCTACGGTGACAATAGGAAGATGCGGAGATGCATGATTTAAGATGTACGTCCCATTGTCCCGATCAAGAAATCACAATATAAAAGTCCAGATTAAAACAACAGAAATCAAGATGCTCTTCTGTCATGTTCAGTCTTTTAACAGCAGATGTAAAACAAATATTTTGGTTTTTAAAATACTTTTGAATAAGTAAAATTGCCGTTAGGTATTGGTGATTTCGAATTTAATTCCCGTCTTATGACGGACTTTTACACTAGCATATAATAAAAAGAGCAAATTCGCTGAATTAACTCAGGTGGGGGTTTCAAGGAGCTAACGAAGTATAAGAAAACCCTATCCTTCACATAAGTTGACAGCAGATACTACAGTTAACATTTGCTCAGCCTCGTGCAGCATTTTTCTCGCTTTTCTGAATATTTTGTGAATACTCCCTTGAGGTAGAAGTATTATTATCCTTCTACCTACAACTCTGCCAAGAGTAATCTTGTGCGAAGATAGACACCTTTCCTCTTGAGTTTTGGCTACTGTTGGACCACTACTGCAGAGCTAGGGGGAGGCAACCCATGACAAGCGGGGACGCCAAAAGCTAACTGGCCGAGAACTATGTTGCTGCCCACCAGGCGTGATTGCTTTGTTAGGAAGTAGCCAAAGATCATAGACGAAGTAGATTGACATTCAAAGAGTGGCCCAGAACGGGAGTAAAACATTAAGCTTTGTTTTCTCCGAGACTGAAAAATATTAACAATTAGTATAGTAGGTAATAGAACAATAAAATTAAATATACATTCTTGTATGTTGTCTACACTGAGTAAAAGTTATGTAAAATATCATAATGAGGTAAACAACATAATCTCGACAGACTTTGGAAAAAGTTTACAGACCAGAAAGCTAGAAATATTTCGACAATAGTTGTGATAAGAGGTTTTGATGTTATTAATTATAGGACATCCTGGACAAATAGATGTATCAGAAGATACCAGGATAGTGCCAGATAAGAGATTGGTCTTATAAGAAATACCCCCTTCTCTGAAAAGAGCAAGGGTGTATAGACAATCAAGGTGAGGTCCAGCTGTGTAATTTCCCAGAGTAAAGAATGATGATGATGAGGTTCTCTGGGTCCCTATCTGCTACCTCTTGAGATCTCCCCAAGAGTATATTAACTGTGTGTTGTTATTTGGCAAGTGTCTAGGGTAATGTATTTTAACAGTTACGAATTTCAAAACAGAACTTTAACTTTAATAGAATTAAGCAAGACTGTTTGAAAATAGATATATTTACAATTTAATTTTCCTGTACCTCAATCTTGTTGGGACAGGAATTATCAAACTCAAGAAAAGGTTATTTACATGCAAAATTAATATTTTTGGAAACTCTGTCCATTTTTCCACAACAAAAAGTCACTGGAATGAATATACCCACAGTTCTTCATATTATCACTACTTCTATACTGTAAGGTCTGTTTATTTCATCACTCCCAGGTCTTCTACTTCTTTGATCCATAACCACAAACCGTCAAAGCAGTCAGCGGCCATCACGCCTGGTGGCGTCTTGTAGAGCAGCAACAAATTGATTCCACTTTGCTCGGTCGGCTGCTATCCTTCGTACAGTGCCCCAACTGTGGTTCATTCTTTACATCTCAGCTTCCACAGTTCTCCGCCAAGTTGTTTTTGGTCGGCCTCTCTTTCGCTTTCCCTCAGGGGTCCATAGCCTGGCTGTTCTTGTGATGGTATCAGGGTCCCTTCTGAGGACGTGGCCAACCCAACTCCAGCGTCTGCCAGCTATGTTGGTGTGCATGTCCTCCTGGTTACTCCGAATAAGTAGTTCTTGGTTGCTGATGGTGTTTGGCCAAAAGATTCGGAGATATTTCCTTAGGCAGATTGTGTGGAAGGAGGACAGTTTTGACATTTCCTTCTCTGTTACTCTCCAACATTCCGCACCATAGATAAACACAGAAAGTACACAGCTCTCATACAGTCTTAATTTGGTGTTTGTGCTGTATTGGGAAGACTTCCAAATGTTGTTGAGAACTGCAAAGGCTGTTCTCGCTTTATTCATTCTGTTGTTAATGTCCTTGCTTGTTCCGCCGTCAATGGTATCTATACCTTGTAGCGGTATGGCAGCTTGTGTACCTTGACAATCCCCACAGCTATGCCAGTGGGAGTTTTACTCCTGGTAGGTTCAACCAGAGCTGGACTGGTCTGCGTGGGTAGGCGTCAGTCAAAAGCTGGTACCCTGGTCCTCCAGGTTGGGGGTTTTAGCACAGGGCCGACACCCCTGTCTGCGTAAAAAATCGCACATGTTACGGAAACCGCAATAAATGAAAAAACTTTGATGCGGGACGGACAACCGGAGTCTCAGGCTCGTATGACTGACACTCCCAGGTGGTATAATTTTATAGGTGAAATTATATTTTAGGATGAGGTATCAGTGCCTGTATGAAGGACGTATCTGGTAAAGAGTTATTGCAGTTGTTTTGTTAATCGTTGGCCTGTACATCAACGTTGTGACTCCTGACTGAAGAAACGGAGCTAGCTTCAAGGTGTAGCATGAGCACTCACTCCAACATGTTCTTCCTTTCAGACTACAGCAGCAACGAGGTACTTTGTAATACAACCCTCAAGTAAAGAATATTCACACCACAAGCTGCCCCGACAGTAAAGGGCTATAGCACTAAGCACTCTCAGTACAGACGGCAAAGGCTTGTCCCTCTTTCTCTTTCAATAATGTCAGCTTGGTATGGAAGCAGTGTCGTCAAATGGCGGATTTACAAGCAGTTGTTAATTTTTATCTCCCTACACCCCGACCAATCAGATGACGAGTCAAAAAAGTTAACTTTTTCCTAAGCTATAGAATTTGAGCAGTTTTAAGCGTGTTTGTCTAATCTGACCGAATTGTTTATTTTATATCATAGTTATTTGTGAACCGATTTTAATTATCAAAAGTGATAATTAAACGGCCAATTATTCTCTATCGTTCTATATAGCTTTCTTTTAGTTGTTCCTTTGCATTGAAATAGGGTTAATTTTTTTGTAATTAAATTTAATCTTAACCTGATGTGAAAATATCAATAAATTAAATTTTCTAACTTAAGATAATTTTTCTATGAAGAAATCTCTATGTGTATATGTTAAGCAATATCAGCGCTATAATTTTAGATATCCCTTTTATTTTAATTATCTTTAGTTATCGAGAAATAAATTATCTAAGTTCGGTCAAAAACTCAAAATAGGCATTATTTCCACTTCAAACAAAAATTTTCTTGTCCTTA
Organism: Oreohelix idahoensis; assembly: GCA_024509875.1. Classification (NCBI taxonomy): domain Eukaryota; kingdom Metazoa; phylum Mollusca; class Gastropoda; order Stylommatophora; family Oreohelicidae; genus Oreohelix; species Oreohelix idahoensis. The sequence continues at coordinate 69,782 of JAMPIV010017374.1, forward strand.
CAAAAAAGAGGTAACGATTTGATTGGTTGTTAAATTTTACTACGTCCTTCGATAAATATTGGGATGGGTGTGTGAGAGAGGGGGGTGGTAACTTTTAACTTGTTTTCTTAGAAAAATTCAAATGCTCTTAGTTAAATGTTGGCGGTAAATTTGACTAGACACTCAGACAAATTTCAAATACTGTAGTTATTTATAGATTTAAAATTACGATAGCTAGTACGTTTTAAGCGGGGAATTTGAGCGTGTTGTTATACGGATTCACTTCACTACATATCTCCCCCGTTAGAAAAGCGTGAACCACTAGTGCAGCTTTCATATCTGTATACAATCACGTTCAAAATGACTCCCTATGCCTTAGTGTGATCCTGGATTCCTGCAGGTGGGTGCCTACTCAAGAAATCTCCCCAACATTCTGCGATCCAGGAATGTACTCAATAGTAAACGAGTAAGGTTGTATGAGAAGAGACCACATTAACAATCGTGCATTACCATGGTTTGCCTGAGCAAGGAAAACCAGGGTCTGATGATCGCTTTGGACCACGAAATGCCGACCATATAAATAGATCTAAAATTTCCTTATTGCCCAAACTAAGGCCAAATATTCTTTTTTCTAGTTGAGTAATTTTGTTCCGCTCTGCTCAATTTGCGGCTGGCTTAAGCAACGGGGTTCAATTCTCCGTCTGGTGATGAGGACCTTTGTAACAACGTGGCTCCCAATCCCACATTACTAGCTCCCGTTCTCACCACAAATTCCTGACTCAAATCAGGTAGTTTCAATATGGGCTTACTGGTGAGTTTTTGTTTCAGCTCACTATATGCCAGCTCACATTCTGCCGACCATTCTATTTTATCTGGCTTCCCTTTACGAGTTAGGTCTTCAGAGGAGCACACACAGAGTTAAAATTCTGGATATATTTTTGATAGAATCCACACAGTGAGACAAAGGATCTCACATCCTTCTTAGTTTGTGGTCTAGGTGCTCTCTGTAGTTTTTCTAAGTTCATGAGATCAGGGGTCATGCTCCCCTGATGTACAGTGTGTCCCAGAAACTCCAATTCCTTGCAACCAATACAACATTTTGTGGGTCTAACAGTCAGATTTGCCTCGCTGAGTCTGTCAAATAACATATTTAGGGAGTCTATATGTTCCTCAAATGTTTCCGTGGCAATGAGAATGTCATCCATGAAATTGGTAATACATGAATTTTTCAGGGGATCTAATAGTTTTCTCTTCATTCTAGAAAACACATTTGGATCATTCTTTAATCCAAAAGGCAACATATTGAACTCATAGTGCCCTTCCGAGATGCTAAAGGCTAGATAAGGTCGAATCTCAGGCTTCACTGGAATCTGATAATATCCCTTACTGAGATCTACCTTGGAAAAATATTTTGTCTTATTCAACCTGGCAAACAGTTGATTAGTATCAGGTAATGGATCCACCTGACTTTCTGTGACAGCATTCAGTTTCCTGTAATCTATGCACAGCCTATGTTCCCCAGAGGGTTTTCTCAACAATACCACACTAGAACTATAAGGAGATTCACTGTGAGAAATAATTCCTTCTTGTAATAAATATTCTATCTCTCCTTTTAAAGATTGCTCTTTAGCGAATGGAATAGTATAGGCTCTCATACAGATGGGTGTTGGGTCTAGTAATTTCATATCATACTCCAACAAGTTAGTGTGCCCCGGTTTGTCCGTTAACACGTCTGTATGATTCTCCAGAACCTTCTGAATATTCTCCCTCTGCCCTTTTGTCAGATGATTGCTAACTTTTACCTGCGCAGGAGTTTCGCATGGTTTCAGGGGGTATTCATAAGAGGTGAGAGGTTCATTTTTCATTTCAGTGGCTATGGCCAAGGTCAGTAAATGTGCACCGTCCAAAACTCTTCTATCATGATATTTCTTGAGGAGGTTCACATTATAGACTTTTTCCTTTCCCTTTTTGTCTATCCTGTAATTAGTTCTAGATACCTTTTCTAAAACTGTGTATGGACCTTGCCATCCTATCTGAAGTTTGTTGCTGCTGCACGGTAATAGAAGAAGCACTTTCTCCCCTACAGTAAGCTCTTTATCCTTCGCTTTCTTGTTATAATACTCAGCATGCTTTTTTTGGCTTTTCTCAGATTATCATTTGCTAGTTTCCAGCCAGTTTTTAACGGAGTGGTCAACTCTTTCACATACTGATATGATGAAATTACAGGCTCTTCTGCCTTCTCATCTGTCCATGTCCTCAATAAAGCTTCCAATGGACCTTTAATAGGCCGGCAAAATAACAGGGTTGCCGGTGCCATTCCTGTTGAATTATGGGGGACTTCCCAATAAGCAAACAAAGCCGCGGGTAAGTATTGATCCCATGAGTCAGGTTTTTCATGTGCCAACTTTCTCAGGATAGAAATAAGTGTCCCGTTGAACCTTTCCACTTGCCCGTTCCCTTGGGCGTGATACGGACTACAGTAAAAGTGCATGGCTTGAAAGATCCTGAAAACTTACTCAGTTAGTTTCCCCTTAAAATGTGATCCATTATCAGTCAATATCTGATGGGGAAATCCTAACCTTGTGAATATTGTAAGTAACGCCTCTGCCACATGTTTGGAGTCGACTGATGACATGGCTACTGCCTCTTCCCACATAGAACAAGTGTCCACCAGAGTAAGAATATAACTGTTTCTCCTCTTGGTTCGTGTGAGAGGTCCAACAATATCCGCTGCAACTCTCTCAAATGGAGTTCCCATGATTGGCATTTCACCAAGAGTTGCAGGTGCAGTCCAATGTTTTGGAGCTACCCTTTGACATTCTGGGCAGGATTTGACATATCTTTTTATATCTTCAGTTATCCCTGGCCAGAAGTAATGACAAGCTATACGTTGTCCTGTGGCGCTAATCCCCATATGACCACTGAAGGGGATAGCATGTCCTAACTCCATCACCTTTTCCCTATATGAAGATGGAAGAACTAGTTGTCCATGACAATTTGATCCTGTTCCAGCCTTCTTATATATTAACTTATTCTTCATATAAAATTCTCCTTTGTTTGGAGGGGTATGGCTTTTTTGGTAGTTTTCTGAAACACGGCTTTAATGACTTATCCTCATCCTGTGCCTTCCTCATCTCCTCTGGATAAGTATTTATTGGGTTATCTTCCTCCTTCCTTGACTGTGACCTGGTCTGTACTGCTGCCATAATCACTGGTCTTTTGGGACTTCCCAAAAACACATATCTACACCCCAATATCAGAGGGCAGATTGGTTCATTTATCACTGCTGGTATAATCACTCCTTCTACATAGCGAGTTTTTACATTTATTCTTGCAATGGGAAGTGTCATGGTTGCTACGTCCGTAGTTGCTCCTTGTATCTCCACTGTTTCTGTGGTATATTGATCTGGGTGCACTAGGTTAGAACTCACGACTGAGTCAAGATCCAATCCAGTATCATAAAGACACTTGATAGTGGCCCCATTACATACTACTTCTTCACATACGGGGGGGATGATGAGGTTTTTGCTGTCCTGTAGACAGTTCTTTCTTTCCCTTGTTTCCGGTTTTAAGGCATGCAGCGAAATATGGAGGGTTTTTCTTCCTCCAAGTCTTTTGTGTAATGATTATTTAACTTGCAAATTTTACACAGTTTTCCTTCTGGTCTGTAGGGTTTCTTTTCATTTACTTGAGGGTTTCTGTCTCTAGGATCAAATCTTGGCCTATCATAACTTGGTTTAAATCTATGGGGTTGATCCCTATTATCAAACTTATTCTGGTTTTGTTGGGTTTTATTACTCTCTGCTTGCTTCTTTTTAACTCCAGCCACTTCTGACTGGACTGCCTGATATCTCTCAGCAACACTGAGAATCTCCCTCAGCCTCTCTGCACCTTCTTATATGAGAGATTTTCTCAAGTCTGGAGCCATGGACTCTCTTAACTTCTCCATCATAATCATGTCCTTCAAGTCTTGTGTTTTCCCCAGAGCAGTCCATTTCTCCAAGTAAGTTTCTAGTCTTGCAGAGAACTGGTGGTAGGTTTCTCCAGACAGCAGCTTACTATTTCTAAATTTCTTCCTATAAAATTCAGCATTCTTCTCATATCTGACTAACAATGCTTGTTTTAGGAGGTCATAGTTTTCCTGATCTTCTCTGCTTAATTTAGAGAAAGCGTCATAGGAAGTTCCCCTCAACCCTTAAGATAGTTTTAAACTCCATTTTTCTTTCTCTAGCCCATAGTTAGTAGCTAGTCTCTCATATCTATTTACGTATGACTCAATGTCATCGTCTTTCTCTACAAAAGGATCTAAATGAAAGTTCATGGCTGAGTTAGAGGCTCCCTGACTGGCACTAGAGTCAGAGGTAGTTGGGCTGCTTCCATTTTCTGGAATATGTCCTTGAAGTTCCATTTCTTTCAGCCTCAACTCATGTTCACTTTGCAAACGTTTTTCCTCTGCCCTCATTTGCAATCTTTTTTCCTCTGCCTCTCTCTGCAATTTCTTTTCCTCCTTTTCAGCCTCCATCTACCTAACTTCCCTATCAGCCTCTAATTGTAACCTCTTAACCTCAGCCTCCCTATCAGCTTATAATTTCCTAACTTCTTTCTGTGCTTCTAATTTTAATTATTTCTCTTCTTTATCTGCTTCTAATTTTAATCTTTTCTCTTCTTTATCTGCTTCTAATTGTAATCTTTTCTCTTCAGCTAACCTCCTATCTTCCCTATCTATAAATTTATCACATTCAGTAGTAACATACTGAATCAGAGTGTCCCCACTCATGCCAAGGCATTTTTCCGTCTGCACTGTAGCAGATCTAAATTTGGCCAAGTCTGCCATTCTCTCACTTGTACACAAAGTATTAACAACTTATGTCATAAATTAGCAAATATTACTAATTTAATTAACTATAGGCAATGACAGCTCATCCAATTTCACCACAAGTTGTTTAATTATATTTTAGATTTATTTATCTATTATTCCCAACATTTAAAAGTCCCAGGGTATGGTGAAAAATTAATCCCGGACAGGACCCCACTATGTGATAAGAGGTTTTGATGGTATTAATTATAGGATATCCTGGACAAATAGATGTATCAGAAGATATCAGGATAGTGCCAGATAAGAGACTGGTCTTATAAGAAATACCCCCTTCTCTGAAAAGAGCAAGGGTGTATAGACAATCAAGGTGAGGTCCAGCTGTGTAAGTTACCAGAGTAAAGAATGATGATGATGAGGTTCTCTGGTCCCTATCTGCTACCTCTTGAGATCTCACCAAGAGTATATTAACTGTGTGTTGTTATTTGGCAAAGTGTCTAGGGTAATGTATTTTAACAGTTATGAAATTCAAAACAGAACTTTAACTTTAATAGAATTAAGCAAGCCTGTTTGAAAATAGATATATTTACAATTTAATTTTCCTGTACCTCAATCTTGTTGGGACAGGAATTATCAAACTCAAGAAAAGGTTATTTACATGCAAAAATAAATATTTTTGGAAACTCTGTCCATTTTTCCACAACAAAAATTCACTACAATGAATATACCCACCGTTCTTGATATTATCACTAATTCTATACTCTAAGGTCTGTTATTTTCATCACTCCCAGGTGGTATAATTTTATAGGTGAAATTATATTTTAGGATGAAGTATCAGTGCCTGTATGAAGGACTTATCTGGTAAAGAGTTATTGCAGTTGTTTTGCTAATCTTTGGCCTGTACATCAACGTTGTGACTCCTGACTGAAGAAACGGAGCTAGCTTCAAGGTGTAGCGTGAGCACTCACTCCAACATGCTCTTCCTTTCAGACTACAGCAGCAACGAGGTACTTTGTAATACAACCCTCAAGTAAAGAATATTCACGCGCACAAGCTGCCCCGACAGTAAAGGGCTATAGCACTAAGCACTCTCAGTACAGACGGCAAAGGCTTGTCCCTCTGTCTCTTTTAATAATTTCAGCTTGGTATGGAATCTTTGTCGTCAAATATCGGACTTTACGAGCAGTTGTTAATTTTTATCCCCCTACACCCCGACCAATCAGATGACGAGTCGAAAAAAGTTAACTTTTTCCTAGGCTATAGAATTTGAGCAGTTTTAAGCGTGTTTGTCTAATCTGACCGAATTTGTTTATATTATATCAAAGTTATTTGTGAACCGATTTTAATTATTGAAAGTGATAATTAAACGGCCAATTATTCTCTATCGTTCTATATAGCTTTCTTTTAGTTATTCCTTTGCATTCAAATAGGGTTAATTTTTTTGTAATTAAATTTAATCTCAACCTGATGTGAAAATATCAATAAATTAAATTTTTCTAACTTAAGATAATTTTTCTATGAGGGAATCTCTATGTGTTTATGTTAAGCAATATCAGCGCTATAATTTTAGATATCCCTTTTATTTTAAATTATCTTTAGTTATCGAGAAATAAATTATCTAAGTTCGGTCAAAAACTCAAAATAGGCATTATTTCCACTTCAAACAAAAATGTCCTTGTCCTTACAAAAAAGAGGTAACGATTTGATTGGTTGTTAAATTTTACTACGTCCTTCGATAAATATTGGGATGGGTGTGTGAGAGAGGGGGGTGGTAACTTTTAACTTGTTTTCTTAGAAAAATTCAAATACTCTTAGTTAAATGTTGGCGGTAAATTTGACTAGACCCTCAGACAAATTTCAAATACTGTAGTTATTTATAGATTTAAAATTACGATAGCTAGTACGTTTTAAGCGGGGAATTTGAGCGTGTTGTTATACGGATTCACTTCACTACAATAGTATAGTTTTGTTGTAATTCTGGTATTGTCAACATATCCTATATATAAAATCCCGGCTTTTTCTGTCAGGACATAACGCTTTTACACTAGTAAGCTAATACATATCACCATCATCTTTTATGCTCCTTACGGCATGTAGCCACCACAGCAGCCGGTTCCCTTATATGATGCATATACCAAGTATTCAGATAGTCCAGCATCAGGGGTTTATGTGACAATTAGCTTTATATGGTAAGGCTGGCAACCCTCTTGTATACTTTCATATTAGTCGCTCAGTACGACACGCCTGATGGTGCAGGTTCTTGTCTTTCTTTATCTTTTCTTTGTTATAAATCTAATAAATTTAGATATTGTTTTATTTTTAATACAACTTATAGGCCTCACCAACAAGGTCCAAAAGGGCCCGCAATAGCAAAGACCGCCCTTGCGAATTCTAACATACTAGTCTCCTTTCCGCTCCTTATGTAGCATAGAGCCGCCACGGGACGGACCCCGCACACGAAACCTATGCAGATGCACACGATTCTGCAGCATGGGCTCTGTAGCACAGGGTGGCCATCTGTCCTCTTTTCCCAGGATTTGTCCTCTTTTTCACCTTAAGATTGGGCTTTTTGTGCAATTAGTCCATACATTTCCTATCGGAGATAGAACAAGATTTTGAAGAGGTCTATCTTAAGCAATGTATGATAACGATGTAGGATAAAGAGAGAGCGATAGTACCTCATGGTGAGAGACGGCCATATCCTTAATTCATAGTCAGGATCTTATTTGGTTCCCCTCTCTTTATCTATCTCATGAATGGCTCCCCAAATACCGCTTGTAAACAGCGGGGAAGTAGGAGCAATCTTACTCAAGGGAATGTCCAACCCTCGTACATAAAGACTGAGCCGGCGGGTAAGGCGGAGGAATCTAAAAAGATCAACGGCTCACAAAGCGAAACAGCAAATTGTGTGGCGCACTAGAGGCTAGTCGGGCATAGAAAAAGACAACGGCTAGCCACCATGGAAGATATTGGGGCCTTACCACGTACATCCTAAAAAATGTAATGGAATCGCAACAAAACGATAAGAACCGATATGTAGAGAACTCTTGGTCCCCTGGGTAGAAATCTACTGTACATAACAACAGGGAAGAGGCAACTCTTCTAATGAGTAAGGAAGTATATAATGACGAGTGTTTCTCAAACTCTTTTGAAAGGCAGCATTCTGACAAAGACCACCTAAAAACTAGTAGGAGGAGGCTACAAATAGGAACATGGAACGTTAGAACTCTAAACGGATAAGGAAAGCTAGATAATCTAATTTTAGAGGCAACAAATATGAAACTTGATATACTTGGAGTTGCATAGGCAAGATTGTTATATATAGGCAACATTAAAAAGAGACCGATATACGTTTATACACCCAGGAGGAGAAAAACACGACAGAGGAGTAGTAAGGTTAATAAAGAAGGAATTATACAAAATATGTATGTGGATACTGGACACACAATGACAAAATGATGTTACTGAAAATGAGAACAAAGCCATTTGACATATCAATCTTACAAACGAATGCGCCAACTAAAGAACACAGCGAAGAAGAAATAGAAGAATACTATGAAGAGCAACAAAACACACTTAAACCAGGAAAATCTACAGATGTGTTGATAGTAATGGGTGATATGAATGCAAAAAATAGGAAAATAAAAACACATGTAAATAATAGGACAGTGTGGACTAGGGAAAAGAAATGATAGAGGAGACAAAATTATCCAGTTCTATGAAGAAAACCAGCTGGTTATATGTAAGACCGTTTTTGAACACCACCCAGAGAAGCTGTACACATGGAAAAGCCCAGGCGATGTAACAAGAAATCCAAATGACTTTAAGGACAGTGTCATAAGCACAAAGACACATCCTGTCGCTGACATAAATTCAGATCACAATCCGGTCGTCATCAAAATAAATTTAAAGCTAAAAGAACAGAAGAAAGGAGGAACCCCAGATTGAAATATCAGTACTGAAACACCCAGATATAAAACAAAAATATCTTGTCGATGTCAAAAATAAATATCAACAGTTACTGACAGAAAGCATGGAACAGTACAGAAGAGAAAACCCAGAAGAAAAGGTAGCCACAAAATGAGAATGTTCAAAAACAAGCATACAATCACCAAATGCAAATCTACCTAAAAAGGAGCCTAAGAAAAATCAAATTTGGATCACAGATGACACTTTGAATAAAATGGAAGAAAGAAAGAGAGCAAAAAACACTCCAGAATATAAAACAATAAACAACGACATAGTACTATGTGTAGACAGGAAGACATGGGAGCAAAGCACGTGACAAGTGATATGCATGAAGAAATAAAGAAATTATCACATAGGTCGAGGTTTGCCAAAGGAGGAGGCTGTATCAAGAAAATGAAAATGGTGTAATCTTACTTGATGAGAAAGGCATACAAAACGGATGGGCAGAGTACGTAAAAGATCTATTCAAGGACAGCAGAGGTAAAAAACCATCACCAGATTCTAATGAAGGCCCAAACATTCTCAGCTTAGAAGTAGAGAATGCAATACATATGATACAAAAAGGAAAATCAGCAGGCACGGACAACATTAAAATTGAAATGATAGAAGCCCTGGAGAGCTTTGGTATAGATACAATCACAGATCTATGCTACCATATATACCATACAGGTTATATACCACATGACATGAAGACATCAGTCTTTATAACATTGTCCAAAAAATCTAGTGCAACAGAATGTTCAGACTTCAGAACAATCAGCCTGATGAGTCATGCAATTAAAATCCTGCTCATACAGGAAAGAATAAAAAGTAAGGTAGAGAGCGAAATCCAATAAGAGCAGTTTGGTTTTAGACTAAGAATATTAGCAGAAAAATATACAAAGGTCCAAAAAAGTATGTATATGTGCTTCATTGTGTAACCATTTGGAGTGGTGAAGAAGAAAAAAATCGGCCTGATTTATATTTAGGAGATTGAGTTTCATTAACCGATTTTGGATTTATAGTCAAAGGGAAATAATCAATACAACGAGAAGAATGGGTAAGAGTAATGCTTACGTCCCTTAATTTGCGGTGTCTGATCTTGAGTGACAATCCTAATGTAGTGTTTTTCTGTTTGGTTTTGTTTGAGTGAGTTCGACTACTTGACGGTAAATTCACGCGTTTGGGTGATTTGTTTGTGAGACAAAGTTGTTCTAGAATGTTCGGGAATAGTTGTTGTTGTAAATCGAAGTTGTAGATTAAGTCAGTCAGATCCCAGACGCGATAGCGTTAAGTTCAGTTTGGGTTTTCTCCCAGTTATGGTAGAATTGGGAGTTAGATGTGGCAGGGAGTAGAAGTTATCATCGGACGATATGTCAAATGCTTTTGGTTGCTTCTGCGGTGACAGAAATTTGAACTATCGTCTAGACATCTATCTCGCATTATTTTGGCCACAATTAGTGTATGAAAGTTGTGTTATTCATTCTGAGGACGAGGTGACAGTGTTGCCAGTGAGAGACAAATGTGTGTATTTCGAAAACCAGGTACGGTATGTTAAATATTATTAAACCTATAACCAGTAATGAAGTACGGTACACAATGTGACAGGCTAATAGAAGAACGATAGTCAGCCGGAAGTCTTGAGAAGTATGACACAGAAGATAACTTGGTAAATAGTCAACCCTGGCGGTCAGGCCAGTTTCGTAAAGATGCACCAAGCAGAACATAAGAAATACGACAGCATATAAGAGAGACAATGTTTACATGTGAGAAATATAAAATTTGTAGCAACAGTGGTTCTCAAGCTGTGTCCACACTAACCACTAGAGACAGTATGAGAATTGAAAAAGAGAGAGAAAGATAAAATGACACTGAAAAATTTACCTAATGAAATTTGCTGTACAAATGAAAGCCTCAAGAGGAAGGTTGGGCATATCATTTTTTTTCAACCTTTGATGATTCATGTAAATAAAGTTCAACGTTAATACTTTAATGCTGTCAGCGTAGTCATTCATCAATTGTTGTTAAAGTAACGTCATCGTTTGCAAGAAAGAGGTTGTCTTACATCTCAAGTAAGCTGCCTAGTGATACGAAACTTATACAATCAAAACAAGTAGAAGTAGGAAATAATAGACATGCCATCATCATCAGCCAGCTTGTATGTCAACGGCCACAATTGACTATAAAAAGGCTTTTGACAGAGTCCATCACGAGAAAATAATTGAATGCCTCGAAGACATATGTACTGACGGAAAAGACATAAGAATACTCAGTAACTTTTATTGGGAGCAAACTGCTACAGTAACATCTGGAAAAAATTATTCACCATACATCGACATAAAAAGAAGTGTCAGACAAGGTTTAGTGCTGTCCCCCGGCCGATTTAATCTATACTCCGAAAAAAATTTCAGGCAAATACAGGAAATGTGATAAGGGGTGGTTCGTCATTGATATCAATATGATTGAGGGTCACTGTATTAGATTTTCTCACCGGTTAGTATAACGTCCGACAACCATTCTGGTTCCTTGCGAACCTCATTGTTAGTATTGCGAATAAATATCTCCTCTGTAAGAGATTTCATCGTGCTTGAATAAGAATCCATAAATTGCATTTAACGAACCAACCTTAACATGAGTGATGTGGATAAGTCCTCGGGTTTGAGTCCAAAGGGTTATACATTTTTATTTGACGAAAAATACGAATACATTACAGGTAATTAGTTCATAATAATACCTTACAATTGCCGTCCAATTACAAAACATCTTTGACCGTCAGTTTTTCTGTTACTTAGTTGTCATCAGAACATCATGGCTGTGTACACGCGCTGCCGTTATCCAATCAGCCGGTAATGAGACTCGTGTGTTTTGACACAATATATAGATCATAACTGATCAACGATCCTTCCGTAATTTGGTTATACATTAACCTTATAATTCCATCACTTCATTAATATAATCTGTACTGATCCTATGTCCTTATCTCACTATCATATATATGGCAATTAGCAAGCCTAACACTGGAAGGATATTATACACGTCTTCATGGCTTGACGGTCAGCATAAAAAGGGTCAAGTACACTAGTCACCAAGCGTGACCATATCAACGCCACCGCGTCACAATCGACCCATGCAATTTGCGTTCACCAAAATTCGCGAAGCATGAAAAAAACCACTCTACATAAAAACCTCTCAACACCAAAATGCGAACTGCCAACTATAGCAGACGACATCATTAAACATGTCGTAACAATTCCCTACCCGACGTGGGACAAAAATCTATGCAATACAATTTTTTTATTAAATTATCTTAATCAATCATATCAAAAATTTTAACCAAAACCCGACATACGGCCTGCGATGTTCTGACTAGAACAGTATCGTGGTCATGTCGATATCATATCAGTCATGTAATACATGAATATTAAGGTGTGCATAAATTTTTTTTAAATATATGTGTAGATTAACTACTAGCTAATTAACTTAATTAACTAACAAAACAATACTAATACATAACATATTATGTAAACGTATTTGTTAAATTCAAATAGTAATTTTCACATTCATAATTACCTTAATTTAGATTATTCAATGGTGTGAGATTATTTTGTTTTCTTTTTTTTTTTCTGTCTTTTATGTATTTCATCTTTTTCTCATTTTATTTGTATTTTATTAATTAAATCAATAAATATTAAATTTAATAATGCTGGATATGAAGATCCAAGCGTCGTTATGTCCACGTGTGAATCTACGGTTAGTTCCATTGGGAGAGAAAGTTAATAATTTTCATCTGTGCTCCGTGTATGAATGAATTTTAACCTTTACAGCATTGAATTAGTCATTTTGATTCCTGTTGCAAAACGATTGTGTCCAACATTGATTCAAATCCTCTTCCCGCCTGTATCGTAACGAGTTGGAGGACGAATGGACACAAACCAAAGTCCAAACTTTGATAAACGAAAACTTGAACTATGTTTCTCGGGCCATCGTCAGTTTCGTTTGCAGAATGTACATAGTTTAATCCCAGTTATTCGATGTGTTATTAGTATGCATTTAGTTCATAACATATTCATCGTTGTAGTATGCAGTCATTCAAAATGTACGTATTGTTCAATATCCCTTCTTGAACATGTGAATCATAATTTCTTTTTAATTGAATTCAGCAGGATGCCTGGACAGTACATCGGCCATAACATTTTCAGTTCCAGATATGGATTCGATGACGAAGTCGAACGTAAACTGGATCAGTTAAAATTGATAATATCCTGGAGTGTTCACCGTCAGTAGCATCTGTTGATGTCACCCGAAGTACGAGATACGATATCATCGCTAATATACCAAATCGTAACTCGCAAAGTACAGTTCGCTCCTAGTCCGTAATTGCTGGCATCTGTACGGAGAGATACATTTGCGAAAAATTGAGTAGCAAATGTTGACCTCAAATTTTGGAGGTATTTATTAAAATAAAATTCCTAGAAATTTAGTGAGCGCTTATTAGTCCATGTCACTTTCAGAAGCGTGTCCCTTTTTTTCTAGACAATTAAACGATATACAAACTTATGCTGCATTGGCTGAGCATAGTTAGAATAATCAACTACGTTACTGTCTAATGTATGCACGGTAAACTACATAAGAATGAAAACGTGTGTACAAATAGAAATGTGACATAAAAAAAATCACTAAATCAATCTATATTAAAATAGATAACTATGAAAAGAAAAGACTGATGACTGACTATGTGAGTCATCAAAGACCTGAGATAAACAGTGTTATTGCATCATGTTATCTGCATGACGCAGAATCAGGTACTAATTGCAATCTCAAAGAATGGTGGTGAAAATAAACACCATTGTCAAGCTCGATAACCATTCGAGCATCTCTATTGTTACGAAATGTAACCAGAGCTTCACCATGTCTATTGTTGGTAGATGGCAACAGACGCACGAACCTAACTTCTGCCGTATATTGAAAAAAATTACCAAGTGTCTGCCATGTAGTGTCGTGTAGCAGATTTCGTACTAAAACAGTGCGAGAATATGCACTTTTCCCAATATAAGTAGGACCAGTGTCACTAACATGGGAAGAAGATTGAGGTGCAACCATAGTTGCCTAAGGTACATTGCAATGTATGTCCCTCGTGTAATTATAATTCTTTCTATAGACTGGAATAATATGTTGGACCTGAGTATGATGACCCTTATCCTGTAAAGGTACATTTGTAGGACATGTATTAGTACACGAATTAGAAGAACCACATACATTCCTTTGTTTCAATTTGCTGGCATTGATTTTATTGGGTATCTTCCCATTATTCTTAACTCCAACTATATGTTTCAACATGTTACTCTTCTTAGTACAATCTCTTCCACTGTTGATAACGTTAACAGTTTTATTAGGATCAGTTGTAGTCTGATCCTGTCGCCAACATTTATTTTCAGAATTGGCGATATTATTCTGCCGAGGAAAGGTATATCTCCATCGGAATGATATTTTCATTTTGTTGGGTTGTGCTGAGCTGGTCTTAGCACATGGAGCACCCCTGGTATGTCGTACAGTAGGTTTATCATATCTGATGTTGGACAATATATTCTTGTCCAATACCACATCCAGCAGATAATCAACCCTATTTCTTAATTTAGTACCTTTAGAAGTTAGTACTGCAATCTCTTGCCTCTGCTTCGTATTTATTTTATTTAGGTTTTCATTTTTATTGTTCTCCTTAAGGAGTAATGTCTCGAGGTTTTTTAACTTTTCATTAGTCAACTCTTCATGTTTACTTATAATTCGTCTGAATTCCTGATTCTCGAGTTCAATTTTTTAAATCTTATTCTCCAATTGAATGTAAGATCTCTTCATATCCTGAATTACCACTTCTTGTGTATCAACCTTTAATCTCAAACTCAAAACCTCCGATTTCAGCTCCTGAATCTGAGCCATGTGTGTACAATCTGCATTTAAAGCAGTATCACTCTTATTTAATTCAACAACAACATCCTTTTCTTCATCAAATAAATTGTTTTCAACATTTACATGTTCCTCCGAGAATTTTTTTAAAGCATTAAGATGCATTTCATTCTCCAAATCTCGTATCTTCTTCTGTATAACTTTTAAATCCTGTCTCTTTTTCTTCTCCTCTAATGTCATCATACTTTGTTCTCTTATTTCTTTTAATTCCTCAAGACGCTTTACCTCAGCTACAACTTCCTCCGTATATGCTTTTCCTATTACTCTCCATTCTTTTGTAATAAACAGTCTCATAGCAAATAATCTAAAAATTTCGCCCTCCATACCATAATCAATACGTCCCAAATTCATGTAATACTCTAAGGTATACATGGCAACTATATATATGACTCACCGAGTCAATCAAATAATAATCAAATTCTTTAAGTGCTTCTCAGATTGCTTCCTCAAGCTTCACAAAATGCTCTAACGTAGACATCTTTAAGTTAATAATATATCTATTTAGTCTAATATTAATCTTATTCCATCACATATTCATGGCGTGATTACCAAGCAATTATCAAATAAAAGTTGCCCTTCTTTAATATTTCATACTACTATTATGACCTCATGCCCTAGTCATAATGAATAACTAATAGAGAAATAGACCACTAGCGCAAATGATGACATCTTCTAAGTCCTCAAGTAATTTAGTCAAAAATAATTAAATTATGTTATTATCTTATTAATAATCAATTTCTAATATTATTATTATATCATTAATTTGTGAAATGAATAACTACAAGACGAACAATGAATCAAAGCTTTACAAACAGTAGCACGCCACAAAATGACAATTTCGAGACATAAAATGATCCTATAAAACGAGCAGAAAAATCGGAAGTACTCAAATAAGGTCAAGGTTGAACCAAGTCTAGATTAAATATGTACACTAAAAATGGTGACGTAACAAAGCACGCATTTAACTGACAAATATGTTATTATATGAAATAAACAATAGTCAGATCAGGATGGACGAGATAGATTACGAACATACGACAAAAAATGAATAAAAGTGAAACATAGTACAGAAAAATTACAACCGTTATATACATCCCTTTACAACTAAAACACTTAGTATCGAATTATTGCAAAGTCGAGCAGAACGTTTCCCTGGTTAATTTGTTAGGGGGTCTCCCGTACACAATCGCAAAAATTCAATATATCCCTAAGACCGACTAAAATCTCTGTGGTCAGCTTTTCATGTCCATGAAGTTAGCAACATGGACTTATTATGCGTAAGGTACGAACAAGTACTTAACTTTTGGAAACGCGACACGTTTTTTTTAACAATGCTAGCTTCGCCAACGAACTAAGTAGATCGTATGTAGTAATGACGATTGTTTGATTTAGTTTCTTCCGTTGGTTGATGCGTTTTGAATTCTTTTCTTCAATGTCGCTGAGTTGCGGGATTCCATTGCTAACGATCATACTGTTGCCAAGGCGTGACGTCACATGTGCATGTGTAGAAAAATTGTCCGTTTCGCTCGAAGGGAAATTTTAAAAGCCCGGTATTTTGTTTGTAGATTATTCTCTTAATGTGAAATAAAATTTCACAGCCACATCTGGCCACCAGTTGATAAGGGGTGGTTTGTCATTGATATCAATATGATTGAGGGTCACTGTATTAGATTGTCTCACCGGTTAGTATAACGTCCGACAACCATTCTGGTTTCTTGCGAACCTCATTGTTAGTATTGTGAATAAATATCTCCTCTGTAAGAGATTTCATCGTGCTTGAATAAGAATCAATAAATGGCATATAACGAACCAACCTTAACATGAGTGATGGGGATAAGTCCTCGGGTTTGAGTCCAAAGGGTTATACACTTTTATTTGACGAAAAGTACCAATATTTCACCGGTAATCACTTCATAATAATACCTTACAATTGTCGTCCAATTACAAAACATCTTTGACCGTCAGTTTTTCTGTTACTTAGTTGTCATCAGAACATTATGGCTGTGTACACGCGCTGCCGTTATTCAGTCAGCCGGTAATGAGACTCATGTGTTTTGACACAATATATAGATCATAACTGAACAACGATCCTTCCGTAATTTGGTTATACATTAAACTTATAATTCCATCACTTCATTAATATAATCTGGACTGACCATATGTTCTTATCTCACTATCATATATATATATATATATATATATATATATATATATATATATATATATATATATATATATATATATATATATATATATATATATATGGCAATTAGCAAGCCTAACACTGGAAGGATATTATACACGTCTTCATAGCTTGACGGTCAGCATAAAAAGGGTCAAGTACACTAGTCACCAAGCGTGACCTTATCAACGCCAACGCGTCACAATCGACCCATGCAATTTGCGTTCACCAACATTCGTGAAGCATGAAAATAACCACTCTACATAAAAACCTCTCAACAAAAAAATGCGCACTGCCAACTATAGCAGACGACATCATTAAACATGTCGTAACAAAATGCCAGGACTGAACATCAGTGGAAGGTCAATAAGCAACCTTAGATATGCAGACGATACCGTGTTGTTGGCTGAAAGTGAACAGGAATTACAATAACTAGTGCAAGTGAACAGTATAAGTCATGAATATGGATCGGACATTAATATTGAGAAAACAAAAACTATGATAATTAGCAAAGAAGACGATAAGTCCACATTAAAGATAAGCATAAGTGGTAAAATCCTGGAACAAGTCAAGAGCTTCTCATATCTTTGTCATATAATAGTAGTATATCATGCACGTTTCAATTATTATTCCGGAGGATGTTCGTGGCTTTTATATTGTAAAATATACCGATCGATAACGGAGGATGCACGTGACATTTTATATAGTAAAATATTCCGATCGATAATGGCGACGTTGTTAGTAGGTTGGTTGTATTGTGATGATATTTTAAGTGTTGTGTATGACTCAGCAGTGTATTGTTATGTTTCTTTATTCAGGTGTTACAACATACATACAATATATACACACACACATATATATATATATATATATATATATATATATATATATATATATATATATATATATATATATATATATATATATATATATATATATATATATATATATACAGCATACATACAATATATATTTATACAACATACATATATATACACATATATACAACATACATACAATATATATTTTTCAACATGTATACAACATTTATACAAAGGCCAAGGCTTTTTAATATAGTTGCAATAAATATATTTAATGATCTCTTTTAAAAGAATACGAAATATCAATCTAAATCTCTAATTTCAGACGCTTTGTAGCTCTTTGCTTCTGGTTCGGTGGTAGTTGTTTATAGACATCGTCCGGGTGATTGTCTATGGAATATTGGGGCGGGGGTGATGACTCATGGGTGTGTTGGGGTGTAGCGGGGCGCCGGCAAAAACTCGATAAAATCCTGCAATCTTGAGCTAAAGAGGAAAATATAAAAATTGATAAGTTCGATCAGGTTCGTCAGGGCCGATAAGTAGGTAGGTTGTAGTTAATTACTGGCGTTATCTGTTCGGTGGGGGGTTTTAATGGAGAATGCGGGGGTTATTGACTTTGGCTGGCGAGGTGATGACTCATGGGTGTAGGTTGGGGTGTAGCTGGCAGCCTGGGTGTGGTGTGGTGTTGATTTTGTTTTTGTCTGGTGTTTTGTGTGTAGGTATTGATGAGAATATAGGGGTGAGAGAAAAAAAAAACAATGTAAGTTTTCGTTAGGTGGTCGGTGGGGTTTTTTAATGGAGAGTGCGCGGGGGAGTACTGATGATGACTCATGGGTGTGTGTTGGCGTGAGGAAAAAATGACGTCAAAAACTCGATAAAATCCTGCACTCTTGAGATAAAGAGGAAAATATAAAAAATTGATAAAATTTATAGAGGAAGATTGCTAATGAGCTTGATGTGGTGTGGGTGATTTTGATTTTGTCTGGTGTTTTGTGTGTAGGTATTGATGAGAATATATGGTGCTGAGAGGTGAAGTGGTGTAATTATTGGAATCAACTATTCATTTGATGTAAAAATATGACAGGGAATTTCCGTTGTTGCTTGAATGTAACTACATATTGATACGGGCTCTGGTCCACGGGGTAGTGTTCTTTATTATTTATATTATAGCATAAGTAAAAAGTCTACTGAGGGCAATGTCCATCTAGTGGTATTTAATTGACCCCGCACACAGCCGTATTCTCCATCATAAAAGATACTGTCAATGGCCAGGCTGGACAATTCCAAATAGACAGTTTTATTGAACACAACGAGGCTCCGTAGAGATATATGTCATATGCAGACTAGATTATGGCGTCAACTAGACAGTCCTTAGTGTCGCTGTACTGCAACTGGAACAATGTCGAGAACATTTTCATTTATTTTTAATAAAGTTCAAACACTTACGTTCTTTTATCGCTAGTTATGAAACCCGATCGATGGTCGGCGCAAAACTTCGCGAGGAAACTATTGATCGTATACTTTTATAAAATTCCGTTAGCATAGATGGTCGAACGGCTTCAGGTATGTATAGACAGATGCACCATGCGGTTTAAATCCCACATTTGTCCCGCCCTGCGCTTGTTGTGAGTGAGAACCTCCAAAAAAGTGTGTTTGTCTAAGGTGTTGTGATGGTTGGTGAGTCTGTTCGTGCTGGCTTATCGCACTCGCCGAAACAGTGGTAGGTTTTACGACATACAGATACCATCCCCCTATCTTCGTATTCTAGTACCCAGGGGTTCTCTTATCAAATAATTTCACCTCGCCACAGCTATTACAAACTGTTGTACACTTTGATCTTAGCCAAAAGGCCGAGAAGCGATAACAGATTTTCGGCTGCAGGTCCATGCCTTCTCCTTAATATCGTAAGATTTCACAGTGAAGTAATATTTAACAATAATATTTACAAATATTTTAATTTCTAAA
The DNA here is from genome assembly GCA_024509875.1 of Oreohelix idahoensis. NCBI lineage: Eukaryota > Metazoa > Mollusca > Gastropoda > Stylommatophora > Oreohelicidae > Oreohelix > Oreohelix idahoensis. The sequence continues at coordinate 89,451 of JAMPIV010017374.1, forward strand.
AGTTAAAGTGGGGAAACATTTAATCATTATTGTAAATTTTAAACAACGAAATACGTTTAATATTGCTGTGACACATATCTTTTTGTAGTTTAAAGAAAGTTTCTTTAGGATGTACGGGTATTAAAGTTACAAGTATGCCTAATTAATGCCCCGTGCAACATTGGTTATACAATTATTTCCACTCTAATATTAAGGGACGTTAAAATAATAAATTGTTATTTTCATAGGTAACTCTTTGAACACACGAAGCGTTCTTAATGTTACAAGGGAAAACGTTCTTTGCTATTTCAAAATATTACAGCTTTCCCCCTAATTTACGGGCTACAAACAATTTAACAGACAGTATGGATATATACATTTGTACCTAAAGGATTATTACAAAAATATTAATTTCTAAATGGTCCATTTATATCAAGCTCGAAGCAATTCTACGGTCCAGTCTGGAAATTTCTGCGCGTTACTGCAGATTATATATCTCCCAAATAGGGAATGAAAACATCCGATCCTCTCTCTCCAGTGTTTACAAATAGCTTCTTACATCTGCCCGGAGTATTACAACATTTCCGCTCAGGTGTGTCCGACTGATAAGTGCGTGTCTGTAATCTGTCCACAGACGGGTAATTTATCGCCCGGCACGCCTTAGGTAAACCCAACGCTCGGTCGCTGACCGGCCCATCTGGGTTCATGACGAATTATCACTGAGAGGAGTGTAAGATGATTTAGAAATACAAAGTATCTGCTTGATAGCAGAGAAAGAAAAGGGGCGACCACGGAAATTTAGTACATTAAATAAATGTAACTAAGTGTAGCAAAGTTGATTTTGCTGGGGAGATTATGATGGTATCCTAAAAAGAATGAAAAGGTGTCTGCTATCACCGTGTGAGGTCAAGCAAATGTAGGTCTCTGACTCTATAAATGATGATGATGAATTATGTGCAGAGAACCAACAGCTACCTCCCTAGGTCTCACACGGTCAATCTTCTGGCTCTAGTGTATGGTGTATGGTGTACCTAGTGTCTAGGGGAGAAATGAATGATGGTACACAACAATCAAACACTTTAAGTTTCTATTAAAGAAGTTAATAACTAGCAGTTAAGTTTTTCTTTGAACAAATATTTACAATTTATTTTGCCTGTCCATTCATAGCTTGTGGACAGGTCTTTGAAAATAAGGACAAGATAGTTTACAGAAAATGAACAATTAAAACTGTTGGGACAATCTGCCCAATAACTAAAAGTTATTATGTATTTATAAATATCCTTCCTGTATGAAATATTAAACTAGTTCACTTATTTATCTAACCGGAGAGTCACTGTATATGAGGGCTGTAGTTCATCCTACCCCCATAAAATTCCTGTGTAATATTTTGAAACACAAGAAAATGTCAGAGATGCCCCAGATGTCTAACTGATCACCTGGAACTCCTTGTTGTAAAATATTTCAATGTGTAGTTGCAGAAATTTCAAGTTCAACACTTGCCAAAGCTCCTAATGGATATTCGACAGCATATAAGTCTGGTTGGAGACTGGTTGGCGTTTATTAGCACTCAGCAGGTTTCCTGTCACCAGCCGGCAACAGGAACATAGACCCTATGCAACAAAAGGACACCCTGGCCTTTTATCTCTGATCATTTATTCTAACACTTAATTTACTACGTGCGTATGGGGTCAGCCTCGCGTGCCTTACAAATGCACTCACCCCGAATTGTACAGGACTCCCACCTGGTTGTGACCACACCTCAAGTCCTTATAGTAGAAACGCCACTGTACGTTCACATACTTTTCCTCCATACAATAATGTGGAGTAACCACATTTCCTGTGATATGATCTTCTCTTCTTTTCTTTACACTTATATTTGCTTCAGGCATGTTAAACAGTGTTCATTGAACACAGAGGCTTGCTAAACTATTTTAATACAATAATATGTCAACATAATTATAACAACATACATCAGTCAGATATCGTTTAATGTGTGGACTTAACAATGTCTGCTTCCGACACGTCCTTCACTTTTTCCCAAATAGCAGTATCTAACTTTGTAGTTGGACCAAACATATTAAATTTCATAAAATATCCTTACCACAATCAAGAAATATATAAACAAATGACGCTGATTTTGTGAAGAAATGGCCTCAGCTTCCTCCGAACTGCACAGATTGTGAATTTATTCTGTATTTAAGTTTAAAATTAACATAGCTGTTTTTTAGCGTATCTGTATACAAATATTAGTTCAACTGGCAATGAATAGTCAAAGCCTTTTGCTAATATCTACCAGCACTAGCCAATCGTAACGTTCTACTACTTGAATTCAAAAGCAGTTTGAATGAAAAACCAAAATAATTTTGAATAACTGGTGGTTGATTGGCTAGTCTGCTCTAGTCATGCCCAATACAAAAGATATTACGTTTAGGATTACATTTCTCCTACCGTTCCCCTTTCCCATTCATACTCTGTTCACCCCAAGCGAATTTGAATGTACCTCCCTGCCTCTTTTTTCCAGCTCGCGTCCCCCTAACGTTACCAAAAAAAAACATGAGCAGGAACGCCAGTGTGTCTGGTCGTGTTTTCTTAGATATTAGTATTTCTTCAATAACTTCTCTAATACTGGGACTATAATATTATTTAAAGTACATTATTACTCAGCTAACTCTACGTCATACTACCATATAATTCTTATGGGGAACTTCATAATGGTTTAAAATTTCCAAATTTTGTCATGTCAATAGTCAAATAAAATTTTGCACAAGTCCGCCATCTTTCCTCTCCTTTATCTTGCGAGCATGTATTTTTTTTCAAATAACTACTTGTTTTAGTTACATCAGAAATGCTACCACTAGGAGGAAATAAAACTGTCTGCGTGGTTATGCCTTGGCTGGATTTTCCGCAGTATGAATATATGCGTTGCAGACTGTGTCAGCGAAGCGGGGTGTAGACGGGGCGGGTTAGGACTTTGCGTTACTAGTTAGCATTGTATCGTGTAATACTACCAAAAAATGTAGGGATTTCTACTGATTTTGCTACAAAGTTGACAGAAAGTGTTACTTCAGATAGCTATATTGCGGCATGCTTCCGCCAATAGTTAATTGTAAGGCTAGACTACAAAGTGTATACAGCAGATTGGGCAAAAGTTAAATATAGTAGTGTTTCTCGAAAACGAAACTAAAACGTGTCAGACTTTTTCCGTGAAATCGTTCTATAGGCTTAGCACTGTACAAAAAGCAGCCTGCTGGCGTCAAAGAGGCCAACCGTCAGACACATGCGGGCTAATGTATTTATTATCGTTTTATGCCTAAATCGTACGGAATTGAGCGTTTATTCTCGCATATTTTGCTACACTAAGTATTTGTTCTAGTTATCAAACGATTATCTACTTTTTTTGTCCTGCACCTTTCAAACTTTAGTGAAAACTTTTCTTCCAATCTGCAAAGATGGTCCCACAATTTTCTCCCAGTCCTGCTCAAATGTTCCAACCTGTAGGTAAATATCTATTAACCTGTTTTTAATTTTGTTATTTTTGCACGAGCCAAATATTTCTTTGAATATTTCTTGCATGTGTCAAATGTTTCTTACAGTTGTCAAATATTACTTTCAGTTGTCAAATATTTTTAACAGTTGTCAAATATTTATGCAAACTTTTTTTCAAGTTGTAAAATATTTCTTCAAATGTTTTTTTCAAGTTGTCAAATATTTATTGAAACTTTTTTTTCTAGTATTCAAATATTACTTCAAACATTTCTTGCATGTGTCAAATGTTTCTTACAGTTGTCGAATATTAATGCAAATGTTTCTTACAAATGTCAAATATTTCTTACAGTTGTCAAATATTTCTTACAGTTGTCAAATATTTATGCAAATGTTTCTTACAGTTGTCAAATATTTATGCAAATGTTTTTTTCCAGTTGTCACATATTTCTTCAAATGTTTTTTCCAGTTGTCAAATATTTCTTCAAACGTTTTTTTTCAAGTTGCAAAATATTTATGCAAATGTTTTTTTTCGAGTTGCCAAATATTTCTTCAAATATTTTTTCCAGTTGTCAAATATTTCTTCAAACGTTTTTTCAAGTTGGAAAATATTTCTTCAAATGTTTTTTCCAGTTGTCAAATATTTCTTCAAACTTTTTTTTTCTAGTTGTCAAATATTTCTTTAAATGTTTTTCCAGTTGTCAAATATTTCTTCAAACTTTTCTTCCAGTTGTAAAATATTTCTTCAAATGTTTATTTCTAGTTGACAAATATTTCTTCAAATGTTTTTCCAGTTGTCAAATATTTCTTGAAATGTTTGTTCCAGTTGTCAAATATTTCGTCAAACGTTTTTTTCAAGTTGTGAAATATTTCTTCAAATGTTTTTTGTCCAGTTGACAACTATTTCTTCAGATATTTCTTTAAATGTTTCTTCAAATGTTTCTCCAGTTGTGAAATATTTCTTCAAATATTTCTTGCACTTATCAAAAATTTCTTAAAATATTTATTGTAAAATGTTTCTTGCAGTTATTAAATATTTCTTCGAAAGTTTCATGCAATTGCCAAATATTTCTTCAAATAGTCTTGCTGTTGTCACATATTTCATCAAATGACTAATCCGGTTGCCAATATTTCTTGCAGCTGTCAAATACTTCTTTTAATATTTCTTTAAATATTTCTTGCAGTTTTCCAAACTTTTCATTCCAGATTTTTTCATTAAATATTGTTCCTGTTGTCAGTACTTGACAATTCAAATAATTCTTGCCGCTGTCAAAAGGGCACATAATGGAAGAGAGATTTTTTAGATGGACAGAGGTGAAATGGTGACCTTGTCATAGTCAACTATTCTTTTTCAAGAAGAGAATAGGAATGGCTAAAGCTACATTATGTTAAAAAAAAACGATTGGAGTTGCGATGTTGTTCGTATATTGAAGTTGAAAAAACAAAAAAAAACGATACGGAAACAACAATAAATGGAAAAACTTTGCTGCGGTGTCATGAAACGAGTGTGTGTAAACCCACTTCTTAGTTTAATCATTATGTCGGGATACACATTTGCCCCAGCCAATCAACGCACAGTCGCTGAGCCAGAATAAATTACACGAAGTTACGCCATGGCAAAACTTAAGCTCTGTTTTTCGGATGTCGGTTGTGGCCATCTTGTCACCCAATATGGCGGAAAAACAGAATAAAATTAGCCATAAGCCCTGTTTTTCTGGGACTCGTTTCGGTCAAGGATGGTACGGAGCATGGTACGAAACCGCATACAGCCAATCAGCAAGCGTTCCTTTAGCAGTAAAAGTTCCCACATCTACCTATATATACGGGCGGATTTTATGCATAATCACACAACACCAACACGAAGCCAGATACGACCGACTGAGGAAGAGAAGCTGTCAACCTTGATTTATTGCTTACCTGCGTGCATTGACCTGGCAGACTGCGTCACTAGTCGAGTCCAAACCTGGCATGTTTAAATCTTAGATGGTAAGCATAATTCTACTGGAAGGAAAATAGGCCCACAGCAATGATAGGAAACTCTTTACAGAGCGATACAACAGGAGGCAATCTGATCATCAGAAGAAGTCCCCCCATCAGACAAGTGTTTCGGCCCAGTATACTCCTTTACACTCTAAGGGGGGCGGGCCCACTTGGGTCATGACTCCCAAGCGTCTCAGCCTCCTGTTGTCTTGTATCGAAAATGAACCCATTTCACTTATGGTAGCAACTTTAATCCACAACTCCGCCAGCCGTGGAGGCAATTGTGAAAGTAACAAAGAGAAGACAAATTATTCCGTTCGTTCCGTCGCACACACTGAGACACCATCGCGAAGCCGCCGAGCCTAGCCACTGAAATTCTGACACTGACACCTCCTATAATATACATCGCCTGTTGCCCCTCAGTCACAGCCCGCTCACTAGTACACCACAAACCTCAGCGTTTTGTGGACTTAGAAAAATTCCTGGTGTTTTCTGTACCGCAGCGTTTATTGTCACGATTTCCATTGCCCATTGCGGTTGTTCCACAGCCAGCCTGATGCCTTTTCGGCAGTTTCACTAAGCCTCTTCAGTGCCCTTGTTCTCGCCTGTCCCTTCAACCCCAACAGTTTCAATAGATCATACATTGATGCAGCCACAAGCCCTCTTGCGCCCACTTCAACAGCCATGACCCTTGTAGTGAACCCCTCGTGTCTCAGATCCGCGGCCAGATCACTATATTTGGCCGCTTTGAACGAATGTTGCTCGTCTAATCTGGATTCAAATGGCACGGTCAGTTCAATCAGTATGACCTGAAGCGTTGAAGAAGAATGAAGCACTATATCCGGCCGTCTCCGCGATTTCCTGATACTCTCTGGATATGCCCCTCGTCCAGGTAGGTCTACCGCCATCTCCCAGTCGTTTGCACAATCAAGAAGAGATGGTAAACTGCTACCTGGTTTACTCGGTTTGGGGTGTGCTGACTTTCCTGCCCTCAGAAAGTATGTATTTGCGGTGCTCGGCCTGGGTTTGCTGTTCGCCTTCATCCTTGCTAGATCTATTGTCGCAGCAAGCTCATTTAGCACTTTGTTATGGCGCCAGGTGTATCGCCCTTGCCCTAATGACACCTTACACGCTGAGAGCACGTGTTCGAGTGTCTGCCTCCCCTGGCACAGGGGGCACTGCTCATCATCCGACTTTCCCCATTTCACAAGGTTGGTGGCCGACGGCAGCAGGTCATACATTGATCTAACCACGAAGCTGAGCCTAAGAGGTGCCATATGCCATATATCATTCCATGTCAAGGACCTCTGCAGGGCTCCTTCCCATGTAGTCCATTGGCCTTGTTGGACCTGCTGCACTGCTTTTTGCAACCTCTTATCATTCTCAGCCTCTCGTATCTCATGAACAACCATGTCTCTGCGCTCCCTGCTTGATGCCTTGGACCACCAGCGGATGTCTCCATGACCAAATCCCCGTCTATTCGTCTGTGTGTATCCGATTACCTCCCTCAGTTTGAGTTACTCTTGGGCAGCATCAACAGCTTCTTCCACTCTCCACTTCCTTCCCGTTTTCAGTGTAGGCTGAATGGACTTAACCACGTCATCAGTTGACTCGCGTAGCATCATTGCAAGCCTTGCCTTTCCAACTTTGTACTCTTCAACAACTGACTTGAAAGGAAGCAGAAGTTTTGACTTTTTGCAGTACAGTGCTACATCTGACAGACCTGGTGGTACCCCTAGCCACTTTCTCATGAACTTGTTGACCTTTTGCTCTATAGCTTCGACTGTACTTGTGCTTATTTCATATATAAGCAGTGGCCACAGCAATTTCGGTATCAACATGAACTGGAGGCACCACAGTTTGAACTTTCCCAAGAGTCTGCTTTGGTCTATGATCTGTAGCCCTCTGTCTGCCATTTCTATTGTCTGTTGCACTGCCTTCGAGTCTTTTAATGAGGCATCGTACACCCTGCCAAGACTTTTAACAGGTTCCTCAATGACAGTAGGGATTCTTTGGTTGGAAACCACGAATATGTCTTCTGCTATCTTCCCTTTCCTGACTGATAGGCTTCTCGACTTCTTGGGTTTGAAGCTCATTCTGCACCAGCTGACTAGTTCATCCAGGCGTTCTAACATCCTCCGGGCCTGATGTTCATCTGATGTCAGAATTGTTGTGTCATCCATGAATGCTTTGAGCGGTGGCATGTGACACATTCCCCCAAGCTTTGGACCTATAGCCATTCCTTCGGCCGCATTGAGGATTACCTGCATAGCCATCACGAATAGTATCGGAGAGATGGTACACCCCATTGCAATTCCAACTTCAAGGCCAATCCACTTCGTTGTGTACTCTCTGGTTGAAAATCTGACAGCAAACCCTGCGAAATACAGCTTCAGCATTGCTGCAATCTCTTGTGGAACATGATACATTTCTAGGGCCTGCCACAACATCTGGTGTGGAACGGATCCATAAGCATTCGCTAGATCCAACCAGATTACATGGAGGTTTGTTCTGTCAGACTTTGCCTTTTGGATTGCTTCCCAGATCATTGTGGCATGCTCTAGACATCCTGGTGTACCTGGGATACCTCCTTTCTGAATGGTAGTGTCAATGTACCCATTTGCCAGGAGGTATGTAGTGAGTCTTTTCGCCATCACTGAGAAGAATATCTTCCCTTCCACATTGAGTAGTGAGATTGGCCTGAACTGACTGATGTCTGTGGAATTTTGCTCCTTCGGGTTTGTAGACTCCGTTCGCCTTTCTCCATTCCTTGCTTACAAGCTGGGCTTTCCACGCATTCTTTAGTAAACGGAGCAGTCGTTTGAGCACTTCAGGGCATCTCTTATACACCACATATGGAACACCATTAGGACCTGGAGCTGACTTGCACCGAGCTTTCTGGACAATGCTTTCTACCTCTTGCACCGTTGGGGGCTTGGTGTTAAATTCAGCTCCTGGCTTACTCGGCCATTTAAGGCCTGCCATGCTGCTGAGCGGCTCATCTTTGCGACCATCTGAATATGTCATTCTAAGGTGTTCTTCCAGGTCTTCTTTCTTGATGTTTAGCGTACCCGACCGTGGCTGCTCAAACAGTTCTTTGGCAAACTTGAAGGGCTCCCTGAAGAATCTTTCCCTATCCCTTCGAGTCTTCCTTCTCTTCCTGCACAACCTTTCTGCTCTACAAAGGGCATTATGTTGGCCTTTCAGGTGCTCCCAAACCTGTCGTAACCCTTCCTTCTCTGTGGCAACTGCGTTCTTGAAAAGTTTTCGGGCATGCTTCTTCTGTTTCCTGATTTCTTCTATTTTAATTTGTCTTCTACTTTTTCGTGGTGGGTTACTTTCCCTTGCCTCCCTCACTCCGAACACTTTGCGACAGTGCAGATATATTATGTCGCCGAAGATTTCCAGCTTCTTCTCCAAACTTATCTGCTTCAGGTTGTTATCCAACTCTTTTGCCAAGGCTTCGTCCAGCTGTTCCCAAAGCCCTTTTGCACTGGCAGGTGGAAACTTGATTGCATCTCTCTTCCCGTCCAAGAAGTGTGTGAGATCATCATCAGGCAGATCAACTTGAATGTACTCAGCACTGTGGATTGACTCCTGGCTGCGTTCTTCTAACGTCTTATCCGTCGAGACAGAGCGCTGTTGATCTCCCCCAGATGACCTCCCACACCCCTTTTTCGTTCGGTGGATTTTCATTCCTCTCTGAGTAGAGAACTCCCTACCACAGGCACATGGAAATTCCAGCCGTTGTTCAGAGCTCGAAGTCCGTGTAACGGGTCTGGTCGATTCCAATGAGGCGCCTGTGGATTCATCATTCTCCCCCCCTTTCGGTGAATCCTGGGGGCATCTATCATTTTTGGGCAAGTATATAATGTTGGTATTTGTTGTGTGTCATTTACACTACCTACACCTGTATATATTTAATATATTTTGGTTCACTGTGAATGTATCAGGTTACTGATTATATCTTGGGGAATTAGGTATAATGATTGTATTGCCAAGACGAAGACTAACCGGACTCATACTTCAATCTATTGTCTCCTATAAATTCAGTCTATTTTCTCAGATAAAACCAACTGAAATATAACCAAAACAGTCCTTGTTAGGACTCAATCTATTGTCTCCTATAACTCAATCTATTGTCTCACATAACTTCAGTCTATTATCTCAGATAAAACCAACTGAAAAATAACCAAAACAGTCCTTGTTAGGACTCAATCTATTGTCTCATCTAATTCCAATCTATTGTCCCATATAACTCCAACCCGATATATAACCAACCAGTCCTCGTCTCATATAACTCCTATCATCAGAACACAACAATATTGTTGTGATATGTGTTGCCAGCGAGTGTAGCACTTGTCGGGAAGGGCCTGGTATATTATAGGGGGAAGGACATTGTTGTATCACATCTAGGTGTACATGTTATTGGATGTATTCATATATTGAATTTATATTATTGAATATATTCATGTATTAATTTATCAGAAAGAATGTTTTGCATGTAGACCCATGTCTTGTCTCGCTATTGCTAAATCATACTGAGCCATGTTGTCATTCATCCTACATGCAGACACCTGAGACACGCTCATCTCATATACAAAAGAAATAGGTGGGCTGGACGACAGAAATTAGCCAATATTTTTACTTGTTACAGGTTTTATTCGTGTCATCAAACCTGAGGTCGTATGTCCAGTCAATCCAGCTGCCTGGAACTACGAATGAGCACAGAGATTGTACCTGAGCTACATCTTTAGTCCCCCTCAGTCTTAGGTGGGCTATCGAAACAATCATCAGCGGGTGTTATGTGCAAGAAACTAAGAAGGACAGAACTTTTGAGAGATGAGTACACATTAGTACCATTTCTGTCAGCAAATGTGAGCCATTAACTGTCAGTGACGAAAAAGAGATTTAGCGTACCAAGAGAAAATAATAAGATCGTAGCTGATAAATTATATATATATATATATATATATATATATATATATATATATATATATATATATATATATATATATATATATATATATATATATATATATATAATTTGTAAACTTACAAATCCATTACATTCCATTATTTTCAACATTCACACTTCAGCGAAAGAGTAGATAGTGTTTCTACTAAATAAATAATAAGGAAATTGTATTTGAACGACTTGTCAACTTTTAATAATTGTTAAGTAAAATCTATTTCCTTGTTTTTTTAATATCACAGTTAGTTACACAGCGGGGTGGCAATTTATGTCTGTCTCCTCTCCACTAATGTTTCGAGATCAGATCATTCACAGCCGTAACTAATTTGTGATACCAGTAGTTCTCTCAGACACTGGGAATTCGCCACTTTCTGCAAAAATTCTATTTCTGTAATTGTCAGTACTATACTGATCCTAGAGCCAATAAAAACCTCACGCCACACTGGGGGCTCGTTCCTGGGATATTTCTATATTCATTGAGCCATACTTAGTCTATTCATCTATCTACACTCTATCTTGTGCCACCCATAGATAACAAAAGAAACAAATTTTTGAGAAAATTCTATAATAGGATTTTTTTTTTTTCTTAGGAGGAGTACCATTTAGTACTCAGTAAATAGTTTATGCTCACAAAGTTGTACGGAAATTATTTGTTCATTTTAATTAATTAAGTTTAATTATAATATTTGGATATAGTAAATTTACATACCCTATCTAATTACCGCCATGGCTGATCTAGTGAAGTTCAGAACTGCGGTCATGCAGATGGGTAAGGAATTAAATATTACAGGTGATGCTCTTATTCAGTATGTCACAACAGAAGTGGACAAACACATGGATAGGGAAGAAAGAAAGTTGCAATTAGAGACTGAAGCAAAGAAATTAGAAGCTGAAAGAGAAGCCAAAAGACTGGAAGCTGAGAGAGAAGACAAAAGACTGGAAGCTGAAAGAGAAGACAAAAGACTGGAAGCTGAGAGAGAAGCCAAAAGACTGGAAGCTGAGAGAGAAGACAAAAGACTGGAAGCTGAGAGAGAAGACAAAAGACTGGATGCTGAGAGAGAAACTAAAATGTTAAAAGCTGAGGAAAGGAAATTACAAGCAGAGAGAGACCATCAGTTGAGATTAAAAGAGCTTGAAATTCAGGCCACTACTGGCAATAATGGTGGTAGCTCTCTTCACTCTGAGAGTAGCTCCATCCAGAGCACCTCAAGTGGGGCCATGATTTTTCATCTGGACTAATTTGTTGAGAAAGAAGACGCCATTGAGTCGTACCTTGATAGATACGAAAGAATTGCCACTACCTTTGGCTCAGTGAAAGAAAAGTGGAGTCTTAAACTAAAACACTTAGTATCAAATTATTGCAATGTCGAGCAGAATGTTTCCCTGGTTAATTAGTTAGGGCTTCTCCCGTACAAAATTGCAAAAATTCAATATATCCCTAAGACCGACTAAAATCTCTGTGGTCAGCTTTTCGCGACATTACAGAGGTTTTAGTTCCTTCGCCAACCAAACCCGCTGATATATACTTTACAAAATTAATACATATTAAGAAAACATTTAATATTCAGAAAATTACCTCCAAGACATGTCTATGAAGTTAGCAACATGGACTTATTATGCGTAAGGTACGAACAAGCACTTTAATTTTGGAATCGAGACATGTTTTTTTTTACAGTGCTAGCTTCGCCAACGAACTAAGGAGATCGTATGTAGTAATGATGATTGTTTGATTTAGTTTCTTCTGTTGGTTGATGCGTTTTGAATTATTTTCTTTAATGCCGCTGAGTTGCGGGATTCCATTGCTAACGATCATACTGTTGCCAAGGCGTGACGTCACATGTGCATGCGTAGAAAAATTGTCCGTTTCGCTCGAAGGGAGATTTTGATAGCCTGGTATTTTCTTTGTAGATTATTCTCTTAATGTGAAATAAAATTTCACAGCCACATCTGGCCACCAGTTGATAAGGGGTGGTTTGTCATTGATATCAATATGATTGAGGGTCACTGTATTAGATTGTCTCACCGGTTAGTATAACGTCCGACAACCATTCTGGTTCCTTGCGAACCTCATTGTTAGTATTGTGAATAAATATCTCCTCTGTAAGAGATTTAATCGTGCTTGAATAAGAATCCATAAATGGCATATAACGAAAAAACCTTAACATGAGTGATGTGGATAAGTCCTCGGGTTTGAGTCCAAAGGGTTATACATTTTTATTTGACGATAAATACGAATACATCACAGGTAATTAGTTTATAATAACACTTTACAACTGTCGTCCAATTACAAAACATCTTTGACCGTCAGTTTTTCTGTTACTTAGTTGTCATAAGAACATCATGGCTGTGTACACGCGCTGCCGTTATCAAGTCAGCCGGTAATGAGACTCATGTGTTTTGACACAATAAATAGATCATAACTGATCAACGATCCTTCCGTAATTTGGTTATACATTAACCTTATAATTTCATCACTTCATTAATATAATCTGGACTGACCCTATGTCCTTATCTCACTATCATATATATATGGCAATTAGCAAGCCTAACACTGGAAGGATATTATACACGTCTTCATGGCTTGACGGTCAGCATAAAAAGGGTCAAGTGCACTAGTCACCAAGCGTGACCATATCAACGCCACCGCGTCACAATCGACCCATGCAATTTGCGTTCACCAAAATTCGTGAAGCATGAAAATAACCACTCTACATAAAAACCTCTCAACAAAAAAATGCGCACTGCCAATTATAGCAGACGACATCATTAAACATGTCGTAACAAAATGCCAGGACTGAACATCAGTGAAAGGTCAATAAGCAACCTTAGATATGCAGACGATACCGTGTTGTTGGCTGAAAGTGAACAGGAATTACAAGAACTAGTGCAAGTGAACAGTATAAGTCATGAATATGGATCGGACATTAATATTGAGAAAACAAAAACTATGATAATTAGCAAAGAAGACGATGAGTCCTTATTAAAGATAAGCATAAGTGGGAAAATCCTGGAACAAGTCAAGAGCTTCTCATATCTTTGACATATAATAGTAGTATATCATGCACGTTTCGATTATTATTTCGGAGGATGTGCGTGGCTTTTATGTTGTAAAATATACCGATCGATAACAGAGGATGCGCGTGACATTTTATATAGTAAAATACTCCGATCGATAATGGCGGCGTGGTTAGTAGGTTGGTTGTATTGTGATGGTTTTTTAAGTGTTGTGTATGACTTAGCAGTGTGTTGTTATGTTTCTTTATTCAGGTGTTACAACATACATAAAATACACACACACACACACACACACACACATATATATATATGTATATATATTGTCGCAAAATTGGTTTCAATACATTGCAAACGTGGCTTCGTGTAGTTTACAGACCATTCACCGATCGATTGTCACAGGGCCGGCCGCTTACAAAATGGCGGTGTATCGACAAAATGTCGATGAGACATCGGCAATCGGCAATGATAAATAAGAGCGTAATGGAATCTTTTTGAAAAGGATATCACCTTGTGGTCCAGGAGAGGATTGTGTATAACTGTTTATAACTAAAAACAGTAGGAAGTTATCATTCACGGATATATATGCGTATTACGGCGGTCTACAGTTAAGCTGAAAGCCTGTAAACCCACTTCTGTTCTAAATACTAAAGTCAACATATAACAGTTTGTGAAATTACATGGATAGGATAATAGAGATATATCGGCTGTATAAAACAAGATAGGATGGAACAGTATGGATAATATTTAAGCCGAGGATGAGACAGGGAAAGTTTCAGGCAACGCACAGATCGGGTGAAATCGCCGTTTCGGAAAGGGATTTCAGCCCGAGTCTTAAGCTGTGACGTCAGTGCTCTACGGTACGTCCGCCAGAGACTTATAAAAAACGGAGCGTTTAACTAAAAGGCGACAAACAAGACAGGCAACACAGCTGAGATACAGGAGAAGAGCGTTAAGATCACTCAGATGTCTGGAGGTGAGGCCTTACTCAGGGCCCTACTAGATGACAAAGTGATCAGCATCCTAGAGACAATAACAGGCAGATGAAGCATCTCTAAGGTACGGAGGCACGAAAAAGGAGTTGTGCTTTCGCTCAACAACACTGATAAGACAACTTCACTGATGACAGAACTGGAGGCCGGACCGAAAGAATTCATGCTGCCTCACCAGATAAAAGTAATGATGGAGACCAACAAGACAACAAAAAAATTGATGCTAAGAGGAGTGGACATAAAATGGTATGCTAGCGAAGTCCAGGATTGCCTACAGTCTGAAAACACAGGTGCCCAGGTCATACAGGTCGAGAGGTTAAGGACATGGAATGGAAAAGACACCAATCTGGTGGTAGTTACTATTGAAGGAGAGACAAGACCTGAAAGACTGACACTCAAAGAGACATCAAAGAGGACGGAGGCATATATCCCTCCGGTGATGCAGTGTTCCTACTGCCAGCAATTCTCACACACAAAGAAAACGTGCAGGAAAGATGCAGTCTGTCGATATTGTTCAGGTGGCCACCTATATCGCTACTGTCCCAAGGCGAAGGAGGACCACAACTACAAAGCAGTAAACTCAAACCCCACCTGTGCAAACTGCCTCGGAACCACGGGGCTAGATACCGAGGCTGCCTGTAGCGAAAGGTTTTCCTATTATGATAATAGTGGTATAGTAGAAGTAGAATCTCTCTCCAGAAAGTATGAAGTTCCAGTGCCCGAGAAGTACACTGGTATCACAAGTGAGTTACAGCTGTGAATACTCTGAGCTGGACAATAGATTTAGGCTTCAGAAGTATAAGTTGCTACTTTCGCTATCGTAACCCTATGTGATAATATAATTAAATTTGAAAAGGTAACTCAAAATTTAACAGTTAAAAATTTAACAAGTCAAATGAGTACAATTATCCAATTTATTATGTACATCTATATATTCTTGTAATGATAAATGGGTGTTGGAAGATGGTAAAATGTATGATTATTTACAGTTACAAATTAAAATAACTAATAGAAAAAGTCTTGGATTTATCTTCCACTGAATTTACAACAAAAGGATTGTCACATTATCTCTTGCCATCTAGTTGTCATCATTAGACAGTCGTTTTAGAAACTGCTCACAGGATTTGTTGGATGGATACATATAAACTCAGCTTATGGTATTAGCCACGTCTGCTCGAGGTTCCTCCGACACACTGGAGTACGGAAGATTTTCCTTCAGCCCGCCTTATAACTACGGGTAACTAAGGTGTTGAAGTTTGGTTGACCTCTAGGCTTCAGTGAGCTGGATCAAATTCTTCAAGTCTTTAGTTTCTCGATCAGGAATGATCATAAACATTGATCATAAAAACCTGGAACAAGAAGTAATAGGTGGCCATGTTGTTCCAACAATCTCACCACCAACTACTGTTCATGATGCGACCATGTCTTCAGTGTTTGTATATAAATGAATGAATCATGGTAGTATGTTACAGAGATAGCATGATAAGATAATGTATACTGTGCAGAATTAACAAATTACATGAATAAATCATAGGTTATGATACATGGGTACGATATAACCTTTGCCTTCCACTTATGGATGTCAAGTCACTTATGTACTTGATGGTATGTCGTAAGCTTCCAGGCAAGAACTAGCCATGATATATGTGGCTAACCAATTAATGGTTATGCTTCCTGACAATGCCGGTGAAGGTTACCTCTGGTTAGCGTCATTCTCTTTTTTATTATATCTGATACAATCAATCAGAAATAAAATCTGAAATAAAATGATATTATTCATACATATATCTTTAATAAACTTACATACCCTCTTAGGATCTATAAGCTCACGGTGAGATTATTTTGGTTGAAGTTAATCTGCCCTGCATGCAGCGTGAAAAAATAACTTTTCTTGCAGATACTGTCTTCCAGTTTCTCACTTTGGCTTCTGGATTTGGTGTGTGTGATTTTCAACGCGTCCCTCTGTCCTTATATTTCAGTCTCTCGCGCGTACGAGAAAGCTCCTCTAAAAGTCCCAAAAGATTTTCGTTTCATCTCCTGGTTTGAGGCTATTTGAAGCAATCTGTGTTTTTCATGTACTTGTTTTTTTCTTCTGTTCACTACACACTTATATTCTTCCGTCCTTTCTATGTATCATTTCTTTTTCCCCATATAAGGCTTTCATTACATATAAGTTTTATACAAATCCGTTGAGGCTTGCTAGTGTAATAAATTTTTAAAGATTATTAGCTAACTTTTAGCCGATGTGATGAAGGTGAAAAATATTAATTATCTGTAAAACTATTTATATTTGAATAATATCCTTTTGGATATAATTCCTAGTCTATCTCTTTGTTGAATTATTTTTATTTAATATTATTCCAACCGTGCGTTCTCCGGTAGTTAATAATTTAATGTCCAGTAAACGCAAACTTTGAAAGTCCGCCATTCATTCTTATTAGCTATTTCATCATTCTTCGGTAATACTATATGGCTTTTAACCGTAAGTCACATTTCCCGTCTACTACAAACTTCAAAGAAAGACCGCCGCGCTGACCTTGCTCTGGTGTGTGTGTGTGGGAGTCGCGCTACACATTTTTTTCCCACAACAAAGCAAGAGGAACCAAATTTCGCTACAGAGCCCTCTTCTTTAAAACAGTGCATGCACAGTTAACTTTTTGGTAACTCATGCTGCAGTTTCTCCTTACTTTTCTGCTTTTCTATATCTCCTTTGATAGGATGACGACTTAAAAAATCGGGTCCAAGATTGTCCCGTCCTGGAATGTATCTCACTTTGAACGAATATGGAGATAACAGTAAACTCCACCTTAAAAGTCGTGAATTTAATTTTTTAGACACTGCTAAAAACATCAAAGGCTGGTGATCACTTTCCACAATGAAGTGTTTCCCGTAAAGAAAAGGGGCGAATTTGTTGATCGACCAGACCAAAGCGAGGCATTCACGTTCAACGGTAGAATAATTTCTTTCAGCTGTATTTAACTTTCTACTGGCAAAAGCTACTGGTAATAGCATATGTGGCGGTGTGTCTGATCGCTGTAGTAATGTTGCTTCTATGCCTACATTGCTAGCATCCGTTCTTAGTACGAATTCGTGTGTGAGATCGGGAAAGGTAAGGATAGGTTTATTTGTCAGCTTATTTTTCAACTCTGTATAAGCCTGTTCACACTCCGCAGTCCATTGTATTTTATCCGGATGACCTTTTTTGGTTAAGTCGGTTAATGGCGCGCACAATGAGTTAAAATGGGGTATATATTTCTGATAAAACCCGCACAGTGACACAAAGGATCTTACATCCTTCTTAGTTTGTGGTCTTGGTGCTTTTCTCATTTTCTCTACATTCTTTGGGTTTGGAGACTTTTGCCCTGTAGAGATAGTGTGACCTAAAAATTCCAATGTCTCACATCCAATATGACACTTAGTTGGGTGTGCTGTCAATCCCGTTTCTCTCAATCTACCTAACAACATGGAGAGTGCTACTATGTGTTCCTCGAACGTAGTAGTAGCAATCAGAATATCATCCATGAAGTTGGTGATATGAGGATTTTGTAATGGTTCCAACAATTTCCTCATCATTCTGGTGAAGATACTTGAAGCATTCTTTAAACCAAATGGGAGTACATTGAACTCGTAATGTCCATCCGGTGTACTAAAGGCTAACAGTTTCCTAACTTCTGGTTTTACTGGTATTTGGTAGTATCCCTTGCTTAGATCTACTTTTGAAAAATACCGAGCTTTACTCAATGTAGCAAACAACTGATTGGTGTCAGGTAATGGGCCTACCTTAGATTCAGTGATAGCATTTAGTTTCCTATAATCAATGCATAACCTGTGTTCACCACTAGGCTTCCTTAATAGCACCACACTTGAGCTGTAGGGAGATTCAGACTTTGAAATAATTTTCTCTTTTAAGAGATAGTCAATCTCATCCTTGAGTGCTTATGCTTGCTATTGTTCAGTCCATGTCCGCAACAATGCTTCCAGTGGACCATGTATGGGGACGGCGAAATAACCACGTTGCCGGACCCACACCTATTTCTATTGTAAGGGGCAGTATACCGAAGTGGGGCCAGTCTCAATCAATTGTCTGGTACAGCCCTGGTTCCTACCTCCTATGGTTCTGGTTTGTTTCCGCAGCTTTTTTAATACAGGTTGCTGACTAAAAAATGATTCCAGATGATCCAGGCCATGGTGTTCCGACAAATATCTAGTCGGGGTGGGATGTCTTACGTCCCCTCTCTGTACAATACGGAGAGTTGCCATGGTTACTGGTGTAACAGTAGACTTGTTGTGATTTTGTTTTCTCCTTATCACCACATCTACCTGTTGTTTTCTCTTGTGAGTTTTCTTAGTGGGCCTACGTCCGCAACAATGCTTCCCTAGGTCCTGTAACTGGTCTACACTTCTGAATGAGGTTACCTGGTTACATTCTGAACTGGATTTCAAATACCAACTTATGTCTTCAATTATTCCTGGCCAGTAATATCGCAATGCTATCTTTCGACAAGTGGCCCATTTTCCTCTGTGACCCCTGCCTGATTAAGCATGCTCTTGCTCCATAATTTCCTCCCTGTAGAATTTTGGCACTACCAGCTGTCCATGCCCTTTAGGTCCTTTTCCAGCTTGTCTGTAGAGTAGGCCATTTTCTATGTAGAAGTCTCTTTCTCTGGAGGGTTATGGGCCTTTGGCAATTTGCCAAAACAAGGCTTCAATGTGCTATCTGCTGTTTCAGTCTTTTTCATCTTTATAGGATGAATGTTTATTGGATTTCCCTCCTCCTTTTTGGTGCTTGACCTGGTATGGTTTGCTGCCATGACAACAGGTTTTATTGGGTCACCCAAAAAGACATATTTACTTCCTATTACCAGCGGGTATATAGGATCATCACTCACTGCTGCTCTTATCACTCCTTCCACATAGCGAGTACTCACGTTGATCCTTGTTATGGGAAGTGTCATGGTGACGGTTCCCTGCATTGCCCCTTGTATGTCCACTGTTTCTGTGGTAAGTTGATCAGGGTGCACTAGGGTTGCACTCATGACTGAGTCGAATTCCAATCCTGAATCATATAAGCACTGAATTTTAGTGCCATTACATGTCACTTCCTCACAGACAGGGGGATGATGGAGGTCCTTCTGACTAACTGCCAGTTCCTTCCTTCCCTTGTTCCCTGTTGTAAGACACGCAGCGTGATAAGGAGGGTTTTCCGTCTGCATTCTGCAGTATTGTGGTTACTCATTTGGCAAGATTTACACCACTGTCCTTCCTTTCCTGAAGGTCTATTATCTGATCCTAGAGGGTTTTTGTCTTTATAATCAGTTCTGTGTTTGTTCTTGTTGGAATTGTCCCTATGTTCATAGTTTGTAAAGTTTGGTGAAGGTTTGAAGTTCTCACCCTGCTTCTTCTTATTTCCTGACACTGCTGACTGGGCTGCTTGATATCTTTCAGCCATGGTTAAAATATCTTCCAATCTCTCTGTTCCTTGCTCCATAAGAAATTTTCTCATTTCTTTAGGCATGGATTCTCTCAGTTGTTCCATCATGACCATTTCTTTTATATCTTGACAATTTTCTAAGCTAATCCATTTTGTCAGATAAGTTTCTAATCTGGCAGAAAACTGGTGATAGTTTTCTCCTGAAAGTAGCTTAGCAGTTCGGAATCTCTTTCTATAAGATTCAGAATTCTTTTCGTACCTGACCAGTAAAGCTTGTTTTAAGATTTCATAATCTTCCTGGTCTTCTTTTGAGAGTTTTAAATAAACATCGTATGAAACTCCCCTCAACCCCTGAGATAGCTTAAGGCTCCATTTTTCCTTTTCCAATCCATAGGTAGAGGCCAGTCTCTCATATCTATCCAGGTATGACTCAATGGCGTCCTGCTTCTCAATAAATGGATCCAGGTGGAAACTCATGGCTCCATTTGCTGTACTGTGGTTGGAGCTCTCAGAGTGAGGTGAGCTAGCATCATGATTGCTAGCTGCTCCCTGGAGTTCAAGTTCCTTTAAACTTAACTCATGAGCTCTTTGTAACCTTCTTTCTTCAGCTTCAGCCTCAACTTCAAATCTTTTGGCTTCTCTTTCTGCCTCTAATTTCTTAGCTTCAGCCTCAACTTCCATTCTTTTAGTCTCTCTTTCAGCTTCAGCTTCCATTCTTTTAGTCTCTCTATCTAAATATTTATCCACTTCAGTTGTGATATGTCGAATTAGAGCATCTCCTGTCATACCCAAATCTTTTCCTTCCTGCATAATCGCAGCTCTAAACTTCACCAATTCAGCCATGATGCTTACTTACCAGAGGGTATATAATTTTATCTTCCCTAACCAACTAACTTAATTAAAATCAATTAATTACCTTGAACAAGACAAATCCTTAAAACCTTGTGAGCGTTTCCTATTTCCTTCGTACTCAATGGTACTACTATTACGAAAAAAATTTCTAAGTTTTAGAATTTTTTCAAAAAAAATTATTTTTACAAACTATTTGTGGC
The DNA here is from genome assembly GCA_024509875.1 of Oreohelix idahoensis. NCBI lineage: Eukaryota > Metazoa > Mollusca > Gastropoda > Stylommatophora > Oreohelicidae > Oreohelix > Oreohelix idahoensis. The sequence continues at coordinate 110,355 of JAMPIV010017374.1, forward strand.
TCAATATAGAAGAATACATAGATAGTGGCTCAGGATACAAATAATATCCCGCGAAAGAGCCCCCAATGTAGCGAAAGGTTTTCCTATTATGATAATAGTGGTAGAGCAGAAGTAGAATCTCTCTCCAGAAAGTATGAAGTTCCAGTGCCCGAGAAGTACACTGGTATCACAAGTTAGTTACAGCTGTGAATACTCTGAGCTGGACAATAGATTTAGGCTTCAGAAGTATAAGTTGCTACTTTCGCTATCGTAACCCTATGTGATAATATAATTAAATTTGAAAAGGTAACCCAAAATTTAACAGTTAAAAATTTAACAAGTCAAATGAGTACAATTATCCAATTTATTATGTACATCTATATATTCTTGTAATGATAAATGGGTGTTGGAAGATGGTAAAATGTATGATTATTTACAGTTACAAATTAAAATAACTAATAGAAAAAGTCTTGGATTTATCTTCCACTGAATTTACAACAAAAGGATTGTCACATTATCTCTTGCCATCTAGTTGTCATCATTAGACAGTCGTTTTAGAAACTGCTCACAGGATTTGTTGGATGGATACAAAGAAACTCAACTTTAGCCACGTCTGCTCGAGGTTCCTCCGACACACTGGAGTACGGAAGACTTTCCTTCAGCCCGCCCTATAACTGCGGGGGACTAAGGTGTTGAAGTTTGGTTGACCTCTAGGCTTCAGTGAGCTGGATCAAATTCTTCAAGTCTTTAGTTTCTCGATCAGGAATGATCATAAACATTGATCATAAAAACCTGGAACAAGAAGTAATAAGAGGCCATGTTGTTCCAACAATCTCACCACCAACTACTGTTCATGATGCGACCATGTCTTCAGTGTTTGTATATAAATGAATGAATCATGGTAGTATTTTATAGAGATAGCATGATAAGATAATGTATACTGTGCAGAATTAACAAATTACATGAATAAATCATAGGTTATGATACATGGGTACGATTAAACCTTTGCCTTCCACTTATGGATGTCAAGTCACTTATGTACTTGCTGGTATGTCGTAAGCTTCCAGGCAAGAACTAGCCATGATATATGTGGCTAACCAATTAATGGTTATGCTTCCTGACAATGCCGGTGAAGGTTATCTCTGGTTAGCATCATTCTCTTTTTTATTATATCTGATACAATCAATCAGAAATAAAATCTGAAATAAAATGATATTATTCATACATATATCTTTAATAAACTTACATACCCTCTTAGGATCTATAAGCTCACGGTGAGATTATTTTGGTTGAAGTTAATCTGCCCTGCATGCAGCGTGAAAAAAATAACTTTTCTTGCAGATACTGTCTTCCAGTTTCTCACTTTGGCTTCTGGATTTGGTGTGTGTGATTTTCAACGCGTCCCTCTGTCCTTATATTTCAGTCTCTCGCGCGTACGAGAAAGCTCCTCTAAAAGTCCCAAAAGATTTTCGTTTCATCTCCTGGTTTGAGGCTATTTGAAGCAATCTGTGTTTTTCCTGTACTTGTTTTTTTCTTCTGTTCACTACACACTTATATTCTTCCGTCCTTTCTATGTATCATTTCCTTTTCCCCATATGAGGCTTTCATTACATATAAGTTTTATACAAATCAGTTGAGGCTTGTTAGTGTAATAAATTTTTAAAGATTATTAGCTAACTTTTAGCCGATGTGATGAAGGTGAAAAATTTTAATTATCTGTAAAACTATTAATATTTGAATAATATCCTTTTGGATATAATTCCTAGTCTATCTCCTTTGTTGAATTATTTTTATTTAATATTATTCCAACCGGGCGTTCTCCGGTAGTTAATAATTTAATGTCCAGTAAATGCAAACTTTGAAAGTCCGCCATTCATTCTTATTAGCTATTTCATCATTCTTCGGTAATACTATATGGCTTTTAACCGTAAGTCACATTTCCCGTCTACTACAAACTTCAAAGAAAGACCGCCGCGCTGACCTTGCGCTGGTGTGTGTGTGTGGGAGTCGCGCTACACATTTTTTTTCCCACAACAAAGCAAGAGGAACCACATTTCGCTACACTGCCCGAGGTTCCTGGAGAAAAAGAGCATCCTGAAGGAGGCAGTTTCCAAAAACATCCCCTTAAAGGAGGCAAAACACAGAGTGGCTGCGGATGTTGCAGAAAAACAACGCACGATTGACAGACGTCAGTTACACCAGCTGACCGCTGAAGTCAAACAGTTGAAGATGAAACTGCAGATCGAAAACACAAGCAAGCAGGCCCCCGAAGAAACAACCGACAGTGGAGAAGATGCAATAGGTATGCAGAACATAAAACACATGATGGAAGAAATGAAAATAATCCAACAGCAAGTAGAAGCAGATGTCAAGAAGCTGACAGAGCTGACAGAAGAAAACAGAAAAATACTCAAAAGAATAGAAGCAGAAAGAATAGCCATTGAGGAAATATCATCACACGGCACGCGAGAAACTAAAACGAACAACCAAACAGTAGAAGAAATCATCGAAGAAAAGGTAGAACAGCTAATACCAACGATAATTGAAAAAGCACTGTCACAGATACAAGAGAGCAAGAAGACAAAAGCAACAGAAACTAGGAGCGTAGAAACGCACAAAACCAAACAAGCCAGAAAGTGAAGCAGGACATAAAAAACACCATAAATCGACACGGCACCACAAATGGACAAAGAGGCATCCAGACAGCCAGCTAGTGGTCCTTTTCAGGACCAATCACCTCCAGGACTACGAACGAGATACCAGCGAATACGATAACACCCTATATACCCTAACATAACCGTTTATAACCCTTCAATGGGTTTTGGTTGAACAGGGTATCACAGCCAAATAATCAGACGCAAGAGGAAAAAAAAAAGGCGACACAACGAAAGAGGTTTGAGACAGACTGAGAGGCAGAGTTCACCACTACACATGTACCACCTGAATTGTGAGCGGATCGCCAGAAATTTTCAGTCCTGTGTCTGAAGTCTGAGGGTAAGCGAAATTATGATAACTACCGTGTATAATATTTTTTATTTCAGGTTCGTATAGACTTCACAAAATATGCACGTAGAATATTCATTGATATAATGTATTGTTATTTTTAATATGGTCTAAACATGCGCTATGTTAATAATTGTTGCTTGTACAAAAACTAATCACAACTAGCCCCACAGCTAAATGTAGATAACATCTATCATAGTAAATGCTGTATCTCGTCGAAGATAAAGGCAGTCCCATGGCAGAGATTGTCATAGGCAAATGGAGTGTTAGAAGCTTCATCATGGAAGATACCGCTTTTACGAGGTTAGGTGACTAGTTCCCTTCCTTGCTGCTTTTTCCTTCCCTAGTTCGAGCGCACAATTGAGTCCCCATTTACAGCTGGTAAACTGGAGTGTTCCATAGCCAGGCTTCAATTCAACAACTATGTAGTTGTACTACTGAAGAAAGCAACCTGATCGTTTGGTCAGTCGTGCACTCCCTTTATCTAATTGTGTATTAATTTTGTGTAGATGCTAGGAATGGCATCAATATTTAAATTTGTACCTGATATGGTTTGGAAAGATCATGTTATAAATAAGTAAAGGATGTACAGGAGCGGAATAAACCAGATGATGTTTATTACTGATAATGTTAATATTAATTCTGTATCATTGAAATGATGTTACTTACTATGACTGTATAACTTTGACATCTGATGACTGACTAGTCTGACTTATGTGCTAGTCAGTTACAATTAATTGAAATGTTAATACTTCTGTATCACTGAAATGATGTCCTTACTTACTATGATTGTATAACGGTGACATCTGATGACTGACTGGTCTGACATCTGTGCTAGTCAGCTACAAGTCTAGCCAGATACTAGCCACGGCTGATATGATGTTTCAGGTTCCATGAAATAACTCAAACCAGACTGTCAAGTATCAGAAGCCTGTGTTGTTCATCAGAGGCAATCCCACAAAAGTGCAGGACCCCAAAGAGTGAACTTCAACTGGTCATTGGCATCCCTAGTGCTGGGTCTACCAATACTGATATATACAACGGACAGTGCCGCGACAGCAGTATCCAGATTTTCAGATAAGTGTCACTTAGGACACTGACCACCAAAATATATGAAACAAACAGCAATAGTTGTGAGATAAAACAAATCTACAACAGTAGTCAACCATTAGGGAATACAGTCAAATGAGGACAGTAATGTGTAAAGTCAGAGGACTAAGAACAGTGATACAGTTAAAGTGATTCCAGTTTTTAATAAATTTATTATTCAAGATCTTGAAGTCTAAACAGACAATAATAGTAATTGTGTGAATATTTTTTATATATTTTAATGCTCTTTTCCAACTAGCAGAAATAGAATATTAGTGTAAATATTAAACTATTTTAACTGTACCTGAGGAATTATTCACTTCTTACATTTGTGGTTACAGTGAATGGTCATTTTAATTATCCCCTAGAAAATAAGAAATCATAAGATAGTCACAGGGAGGAGACACCTTAAATCCTGGTACAACTTCTTACCAACTGGCAAGGGTTTTCACAGTCTGACTATTTCTATGATATCCATACACCAGTGCTTATTTCTAAGACTGGGGTATTATTTGTAAGACCAGAACTCTTTACTGGCATACTATCATGGAAGCATATAAGATACCTGGATTCTTACATAGATAAATAATTTTAAATAACCTCCTGCTACATAAATATATATAAAAGAATACGAAATATCAATCTAAATCTCTAGTTTCAGACGCTTTGTAACTCTTTGCTTCTGGTTATGTGGTGGTTGTTTATAGACATCGTCCGGGTGATTGTCTATGGAATATTGGGGCGGGGGTGATGACTCATGGTTGTTTTGGGGTGTAGCGGGTTGCCGGCAAAAACTCGATAAATACCTGCACTCTTGAGCTAAAGAGGAAAATATAAAAATTGATAAGTTCGATCAGGTTGGTCATGGGCGATAAGAAGGTAGGTTGTAGTTAATTACTGGCTTTAGCTGTTCGGTGGGGGGTTTTAATGGAGAATGCGGGGGTTATTGACTTTGGCTGGCGAGGTGATGACTCATGGGTGTGGGTTGGGGTGTAGCTGGCAGCCGGGGTGTGGTATGGTGTTGATTTTGTTTTTGTCTGGAGTTTTGTGTGTAGGTATTGATGAGAATATAGGGGTGAGAGAAAAAAAAAACAATGTAAGTTGTCGTTATGTGGTCGGTGGGGTTTTTTAATGGAGAGTGCGCGGGGGGCATTGATGATGACTCATGGGTGTGTGTTGGCGTGAGGAAAAAATGACGTCAAAAACTCGATAAAATCCTGCACTCTTGAGATAAAGAGGAAAATATAAAAAATTGATAAAATTTATAGAGGAAGATTGCTAATGAGCGTGGTGTGGTATGGGTGATTTTGGTTTTGTCTGGTGTTTTGTGTGTAGGTATTGATGAGAATATAGGGTGCTGAGAGGTGAAGTGGTGTAATTATCGGAATCAACTATTCTTTTATGTAAAAATATGACAGGGAATTTCCGTTGTTGCGTGAATGTAACTACATATTGATACAAGCTCTGGTCCACGGGGTAGTGTTCTTTATTATTTATATTATAGCATGAGTAATAAGTCTACTCGGGGCAATGTCCATCTAGTGGTATTTAAGTGACCCCGCACACAGCCGTATTCTCCAACATAAAAGATACTGTCAATGGCCAGGCTGGACAATTCCAAATAGACAGTTTTATTGAACACAACGAGGCTCCGTAGAGATATATGTCATATGCAGACTAGATTATGGCGTCAATTAGACAGTCCTTAGTGTCGCTGTACTGCAACTGGAACAATGTCGAGAACATTTTCATTTATTTTTAATAAAGTTCAAACACTTACGTTCTTTTACCGCTAGTTATGAAACCCGATCGAGGAAACCATTGATCGTATACTTTTATAAAATTCCGTTAGCATAGAGGATCGAACGGCTTCACGTATGTATAGACAGATGCACCATGCGGTTTAAATCCCACATTTGTCCCGCCCTGCGCTTGTTGTGTAGTGAGAACCTCCAAAAAAAGTGTGTTTGTCTAAGGTGTTGTGATGGTTGGTGAGTCCGTTCGTGCTGGCTTTTCGCACTAGCCAAAACAGTGGTAGGTGTTACGACATACAGATACCATCCCCCTATCTTCGTATTCTAGTACCCAGGGGTTCTCTTATCAAATAATTTCACCTCGCCACTGCTATTACAAACTGTTTTACACTTTGATCTTAGGCAAAAGGCCGAGAAGCGATAACAGATTTTCGGCTACAGGTCCATGCCTTCTCCTTAATATCGTAAGATTTCACAGTGAAGTAATATTTAACTTACTTACTTACTTAGTCGTTCCCCTTCTACCGTGAGGTGTAGAGGTTTGGAAGAGAGTACGCCAGACTATTCTATCGGCTGTCTTCCTCCTGGCCTGGTTCCATTCTAGTCCTCGGTCCTTCAAAGATTGTCTAATGTTGTCCTCCCAGCGGACTCTGGGTCGTCCTCGGGGTCTGGATCCTTGGCTCTTTGTTTCCCATGCTTGTCGTGGTAGCCGATCTTCTCCCATTCTGCAGACATGGCCAAACCTTCTTAGTTGGGACTGTTCTACTTGGGTCTGTAGCGGGTGGCATTTTAGGCCTTGACGTATCGTCTGGTTGCGTACCATGTCTCTTCTTGTTACTTCAACCACCTTCCTCAGATATCTCATTTCTGAGGTTTGGATCTGGCTTTTATGGGTTGTAGTCATTGCCCATGACTCGCATCCATATGTCAAGACTGGGACATAGGTGGAGCGGTATACAGCCATCTTCGTTTTCTTACCAACCTCTCTCTTGCTGAGGAATCCTCGATTTATGGCCTGAAAAAGCCTCCCAGCTGCTGCTTTTCGAGTGGCCAACTCTTCTTTGATGCCTCCCTTTCGGCCTATAATAGCTCCGAGGTATTTAAAGTGGTCGAACTGCTCCAGGACCTGTTCTCCCAGCTTAATCTGATGTTTTCTTTCTTCTCGTGATATCACCATGGATATTGTTTTAGAGCTGCTTATGACCATCCCTCTCTTCTCCAGCTCTTCCTTCCAGACTTGCAGGTTGGATTGGAGATGTGCCTCTGATTTAGCAATCAGGGCAACATCATCAGCAAATGCCAGCTCTGAAATATAGACCTGTCTCATCTTCCAGTACCCCACTGAATACTTTATTGTTCTCTCCTTACACGCCTTGATGACATCGTCCATAAGGAGTAGGAAGAGGTAAGGTGATAGGATATCACCTCGTCTTACACCAGTGGTGGTCCTGAACTCTTCTGACTTATGGTTTGCTGTCCTCACATAATTTCTGCAAGACTTGTAGAAGCTCTGTATAGCATGAATCAGAGGTGCTGGAATATTCTTCCTTGCCAAACAGTCCCAAAGTTTGCTCCAAGGGACCCTGTCAAACGCCTTTTCCAGATCTATGAAACAAAGATGGATCTCACTCTTATACTCAAGGGCCTTTTCACTCAGCTGTCTGAGTGTGAAGATTAGATCTTGAGTACTTCGGTTTGCTCGGAATCCGCTCTGGACCTCATCCAATTGTGGCTAAGCTAGGCGTCGGAGTCTCTGCTCTAGGATTCTAGAATAGATTTTTCCAGGAACACTGAGAAGGTATATGCCTCTATGGTTTCCACACTGTCGATTGTCACCCTTTTTGAAAATTGGTGTTATGATGGCTATCTCCCAATCCTTTGGTATGGTCTTGTTGCACCATGCTGCCTGTAGGACCCTTAAGAGCAACAGGTCGCCTGATGCTCCCATGTACTTAACCATTTCTGGTGTTATACCATCATGCCCTGCTGCTTTGCCCATCTTGATTTTCTCCAGTGCTGCCTTCAGTTCTTCCATCTTTATGTCATCTTCATCACCATTGGTTTCCTCTTCTGTGCTAGTGGTTATCATTTCTGATGTTTGACCTTGCTCACCATCAAGGAGTTCTGAGAAATATTCTTTCCATCTTTCCATTACTTCCTTCGGGGCAGTAAGCAATTTGCCTTGCTTGTCCTTTATAAATTTGAGAGGGCATTGTTTTTCCTTCCTCGTGTTCTTTAGGGTCTTATAGAACAATTTCTGGTTTTCTTGTGCATCTTTTTCTAGCTTTTCTCCAAATTCTTCCCAGGACTTCTGTTTTGCTGCTAGCACTTTGTTCTTTACTTCTGTTCTGAGTGTCACATATTCTCTATATTTTTCCATTTGTCGTGTTGTGTTTTTAGCTCCTAAGTATTGTTTCCATGTCATTTTCTTCTCTCTTATTTTCTCTTTGACTTCCTCTGTCCACCAAGGTGTCCTCTTTCTCTGGTTCCCAAGTCGGACTTCACCACATGCTTCTGCAGCAGCTGTCTTTATGATATCCTTGAATTTAATCCAGAGGGTTTCCAAGTCATCAGGTTGTTCTTCTGTGTTGCTCACCGCTGCAGCAATAAGCCCCTGATATCTGGTCTTAATTTCTGGCTCTCTCAGCTTGTAGGTCCTAATGCTCATTTCTCCTGCTCGTTTACTTGGTTTCTTGCGTGATGTTGAGCAGTTCCTAGGCTGAGCAACTCTTTCAGTTGTTCGTTTGATTGTTAGCAGGTAGTGATGACTTCCAATCTCTGGCCCCCTCCAGACTCTTGCATCCCGGACATATTTGAATGAGCTTCTCCGAACAATGGCATAGTCGATCACTGACTTCTCATTCTTTGTTGGTTCACATCTAGTGTATGCATGTATGCGCTTATGGGGGAACTTTGTGTTTGTAATGATCAGATTCTGCTCACTGCAGAATCTAAGGAGTCGCTTTCCATTGTCATTGAGAGTATCTTCTCCATATCTTCCGATAACTCCACCCCATCTAGCATGGTCATTTCCAACTCTGGCATTAAAATCTCCGAGCATGATAACTTCCTCTAGGCAGTCATCCACTGTCCTTTGAAGCAGCTCGAAGAATTCCTCCTAGACCTCTGCTCTCTCATCCTCATTTGGCCCATACACTATGACCAGGTTGACTATGGTTTCTCCTTCTTTTAGTTTCACAACCATAATGCGCTCTGAGACAAAGTTCCACCCCTTGATACTATCTTTTTGATTTTGGGCCACAATGCAACCCACACCCCCTTTAGCTCTTTCGGATATGGGTACACCACTGTAGAGCAGCGTGTTGCCATTGAGATCCATGACTCCTTGTCCTTTTTTCTTTGTTTCCGTTATAGCCAGGATTTCTAGTTTTGCTTTCCTCATCTCTTCCACCAGCTCCTCTTCCTTCCCATTTATACTTCTTGTGTTCCATGTTCCATAAGTCGTAGTCCGTAGTCCGTTCCAGTTCGTCGCCTTTAGAATCAGTCCGGTCAAACAGGTGATTGGCCTGTTGTGCCTTTGCATGGTGGAGGGGCTGCCTCCTTACGGCCTACATGCAGGCCGCCCTCCTCCTTTTTCATCTGGGCTTGGGACCGGCATAGGCGGAGTTGTAATAATTAACAATAATATTTAAAAATATTTTAATTGCTAAAAGTTAAAGTGGGGAAAAACTTAATAATTATTGTAAATTTATAAACAACGAAATACGTTTAATATTGCTGTGACACATATCTTTTTGTAGTTTAACGAAAGTTTCTTTAAGATGTACGGGTATTAAAATTACAAGTATGCCTAATTAATGCCCCGTGCAACATTGGTTATACAATTTTTTCCACTTTAATATTAATGGACGTTAAAATAATAAATTGTTATTTTCATAGGTAGGTCTCTTTAAACACACGAAGCGTTCTTAATGTAACAAGGGAAAACGTTCTTTGCTATTTCAAAATATTACAGCTTTCCTCCTAATTTACGGGCTACAAACAATTTAACAGACAGTATGGATATATATATTTGTACCTATAGGCTTATTACAAAAATATTAATTTCTAAATGGTCCATTTATATCAAGCTCGAAGCAATTCTACGGTCCAGTCTGGAAATTTCTGCGCGTTACTGCAGATGGCATGTCTCCCAAATAGGGAATGAAAACATCCGATCCTCTCTCTTCAATGTTTACAAATAGCTTCTTACATCTGCCCGGACTATTACAACATTTCCGCTCAGGTGTGTCCGACTGATAAGTGCGTGTCTGTAATCTGTCCACAGACGGGTAATTTATCGCCCGGCACGCCTTAGGTAAACCCAACGCTCGGTCGCTGACCGGCCCATCTGGGTTCATGACGAATTATCACTGAGAGGAGTGTAAGATGATTTAAAAGTACAAAGTATCTGCTTGATAGCAGAGAAAGAAAAGGGGGGACCACGGAAATTTAGTACATTAAATAAATGTAATTAAGTATTTGTTCTAGTTATCAAACGGTTATGTACTTTTTTTTGTCCTGCACCTTTCAAACTTTAGTGAAAACTTTTCTTCCAATCAGCAAAGATGGTCCCAAAATGTTCTCCCAGTCCTGCTCAAATGTTCCAACCTGTACGTAAATATCTATTAACCTGTTTTTAATTTTGTTATTTTTGCACGGGCCAAATATTTCTTTGAATATTTCTTGCATGTGTCAAATGTTTCTTACAGTTGTCAGATATTTCTTTCAGTTGTCAAATATTTCTTACAGTTGTCAAATATTTATGCAAACGTTTTTTCAATTTGTAAAATATTTCTTCAAATGTTTTTTTCAAGTTGTCAATTATTTATTCAAAATTGTTTTTCTAGTTGTCAAATATTTCTTCAAACGTTTCTTGCATGTGTCAAATGTTTCTTACAGTTGTCAAATATTAATGCAAATGTTTCTTACAGTTGTGAAATATTTATGCAAATGTTTTTTTCCAGTTGTCAAATATTTCTTCAAACGTTTTCTTCAAGTTGCAAAATACTTATGCAACTGTTTTTTTCCAGTAGTCAAATATTTCTTCAAATGTTTTTTTCCAGTTGTCAAATATTTCTTCAAACGTTTTTTTCAAGTTGGAAAATATTTCTTCAAATGTTTTTTCCAGTTGTCAAATATTTCTTCAAATGTTTCTTCCAGTTGTCAAATATTTCTTCAAACGTTTCTTCCAGTTGTAAAATATTTCTTCAACTGTTTATTTCTAGTTGACAAATATTTCTTCAAATGTTTTTTCCAGTTGTCAAATATTTCTTCAAATGTTTTTTCCAGTTGTCAAATATTTCGTCAAACGTTTTTTTTTTTTGTCAAGTTGTCAAATATTTCTTCAAATGGTTTTTGTCTAGTTGACAACTATTTTTTCAGATATTTCTTTAAATGTTTCTTCAAATGTTTCTTCCAGTTGTCAAATATTTCTTCAAATATTTCTTGCATTTATAAAAAATTTCTTAAAATATTTATTGTAAAATGTTTCTTGCAGTTATTAAATATTTCTTCGAAAGTTTCATGCAGTTGCCAAATATTTCTTGTTATATTTCTTCAAATAGTCCTTGCTGTTGTCACATATTTCATCATATGACTAATCTGGTTGCCAATATTTCTTGCAGCTGTCAAATACTTCTTTTAATATTTCTTTAAATATTTCTTGCAGTTTTCCAAACTTTTCATTACAGATTTTTCCACTAAATATTTTTCCTGTTGTCAGTACTTGACAATTCAAATAATTCTTGCAGCTGTCAAAAGGGCACATAATGGAAGAGAGATATTTTTAGAAGGAAAGAGGTGAAGTGGTGACATTGTCAGAGTCAAATATTCTTTTTATGTTAAAAAAAGGATAGGAAGTTTCCATGTTGTTCGTATATTAAAGTTGAAAACACCAACCTGCCGTGCGCATCCTCCGAAACAATAATCGAAACTTGCATGATATAATACTTATAATAACCGAAGATGACAGATGTGAACCGGAAATCAAGAAGAGAATAGGAATGGCTAAAGCTACATTATCCCTGACTATGTAAAAAAATCGAACGTTAGGAGAAACAACAATAAATGGAAAAACTTTGATGCGGTGTCGTGAATTGAGTGTGTGTAAACTCACTTCTTAGTTTAATAATTATCTCTGGATACAAATTTGCCCCAGCCAATCAACGTACAGTCGCTCAGCCAGAATAAATTACACGAAGTTACGCCAGGGAAAACTAAAGCCCTGGTTTTAAGGATGTCGGTTGCGGCCATCTTGTCACCCAATATGGCGGAAAACAGAATAAAAATAGCCATAAGCCCTGTTTTTCTGGGACTCGTTTCGGTCAAGGATGGTACGGAGCATGGTACGAAACCGCATACAGCCAATCAGCAAGCGTTCCTTTAGCAGTAAAAGTTCCCACATCTACCTATATATACGGCCAATTTTATGCATAATCACACAACACCAACACAAAGCCTGATACGACCGACTGAGGAAGAGAAGCTGTCAACCTTGATTTATTGCTTACCTGCGTGCATTGACCTGGCAGACTGCGTCACTAGTCAAGTCAAAACCTGGCCTGTTTAAATATTAGAGGGTAAGCATAATTATACTGGTAGGAAAATAGGCCTACAGCAGGTATATAATGTTAGTATTTGTTGTGTGTCATTTATACTACCAACACCTGTATATATTTAATATATTTTGGTTCACTGTGAATGTATCAGGTTACTGATTATATCTTGGGGAATTAGGTATAATGATTGTATTTCCAAGACGAAGACTAATAGGACTCATACTTCAATCTATTGTCTCCTATAACTTCAGTCTATTATCTCAGATCTTCTTCTTCTTCTCGTTCGCTGTTGTTTAGAAATGTCTACACAAGAAGTCCGGTTCTCTGGATGTATGTTGCTGTGGTTGAAAATTCTTCAAGACTCCCAAACAGCTTTGTGTGGATGTGCGTCTCTGTGGGCCAATTTTCAGTTTGCAATTGACTAAGCATGTGGCAGTCTTGCAGGATGTGTTCGGCTGTCTGTGCTGCCTGTCCACACGTACATAGCGGTGATGGGACCAATCTCAGTCTGTATAAGTGACTGTTCAGTCTGTTATGTTCTGTTCTAATACGGAACAGGATCACCTGTTTTGCTCAATAAATATAGTGATAATTGTCTCTTTGTTGGTCAATTTTCCTGATTTCCTTGATAAGGGTCTTCTTTTCCTGGAATGTGATTGTTTGTTCTTTTTGTTCCTGTGTTGCTCCCTCATTTGCTAACGTATCTGTTCTCTCATTTCCTGGTATGCCGCAGTGTGATGGTATCCACTGTAGTACTACCCTTCTTTTGATATTTACTTCGCATAGGACTTTGTTTAATTCTGGCAGTTTATCACTGTTGAGGGCTTGCAGAACTGACATTGCATCGATAAGGAATACAACCTGCTGACATTGGCTTATTATTATCTAAGATAAAACAAACTGAAATATAACCAAAACAGTCCTTGTTAGGACTCAATCTATCGTCTCCTATAACTCAATCTATTGTCTCACATAACTTCAGTCTATTATCTCTGATAAAACCAACTGAAAAATAACCAAAACAGTCCTTGTTAGGACTCAATCTATTGTCTCATCTAACTCCAATCTATTGTCCCACATAACTCCAACCCGATATATAACCAACCAGTCCTCGTCTCATATAACTCCTATCATCAGAACACAACAATATTGTTGGGATATGTGTGACCAGTGAGTGTGGCACTTGTCGGGGAAGGCATGGTATATTATAGGGGGAAGGACATTGTTGTATCACACCTAAGTGAACATATTATTGGATGTATTCATATACTGAATTTATATTATTGGATATATTCATGAATTAATTTATCAGAAAGAATGTTTTGCAAGTAGACCCATGTCTTGTCTCGCTATTGCTAAATCATACTGAACCATGTTGTCATTCATTCTACATGCAGACACCTGAGACACGCTCATCTCATATACAATAGAAATAGGTGGGCTTGAGGACAGAAATTAGCCCCTATTTTTACATGTTACAAGTTTTATTTGTGTCATCAAAACCTGAAGTCGTATGTCCAGTCAATCCAGCTGCCTGGAACTTCGCATGAGCACAGAGATTGTACCTGAGCTACATCTTTAGTCCCCCTCAGTCTTTGGTGGGCTAACGAAACGATCATCAGCAGGTGTTATGTGCAAGAAACTAAGAAGGACAGAACTTTTGAGAGATGAGTACACATTAGTACCATTTCTGTCAGCAATTGTGGGCCATTAACTGTCAGTGACGAAAAAGAGATTTAGAGTAGCAAGTAACAATAATAAGATCATAGCTGATAAATTATATATACATAAATATATAAATATATAAATATATAAATATATATATATATATATATGTGTGTGTGCGTGTGTCTGTGTGTGTGTGTGTGTGTGTGTGTGTGTGTGTGTGTGTGTGTGTAAATCATTTGTAAACTTACAAATCCATTACATTCCATTATTTTCAACATTCACCCTTCAGCACAAGAGTAGATAGTGTTTATACTAAATAAATAATAAGGAAATTGTATTTGAACGACTTGTCAATTTTTTAATAGATGTTAAGTAAAATCTGTTTCCTTGTGTTTTTTTAATATCACAGTTAGTTACACAGCGGGGTGGCAATTTATGTCTGTCTCCTCTCCACTAATGTTTAGAGATCAGATCATTCACAGCCGTAACTAATTTGTGATACCAGTAGTTCTCTCAGACACTGGGACTTCACCACTTTCTGCAGAAATTCTATTTCTGTAATTGTCAGTACTATACTGATCCTAGAGCCAATAAAAACCTCACGCCACACTGGGGCTCGTTCCTTGGGTATTTCTATATTCCTTGAGCCATATTTAGTCTATTCATCTATCTACACTCTATCTAACAAAAGAAACAAATTTTTGAGAAAATTCTATAATAGGTTTTTTTTTTGTTTTCTTAGGAGGAGTACCATTTAGTACTCAGTAAATAGTTGATGCTCACAAAGTTGCATGGAAACTATTTGTTCATTTAAATTAATTAAGTTTAATTATAATATTTGGATATAGTAAATTTACATACCCTATCTAAGTAACGCCATGGCTGATCTAGTGAAGTTCAGACCTGCGGTCATGCAGATGGGTAAGCAATTAAATATTACAGGTGATGCTCTTATTCAGTATGTCACAGCAGAAGTGGACAAACACATGGATAGGGAAGAAAGAAAGTTGCAATTAGAGACTGAAGCAAAGAAATTAGAAGCTGAAAGAGAAGCCAAAAGACTGGAAGCTGAGAGAGAAGACAAAAGACTGGAAGCTGAGAGAGAAGACAAAAGACTGGATGCTGAGAGAGAAACTAAAAGGTTAGAAGCTGAGGAAAGGAAATTACAAGCAGAGAGACCATCAGTTGAGATTAAAAGAGCTTAAATTCAGGCAACTACTGGCAAAAATGGAGGTAGCTCACCTCACTCTGAGAATAGCTTCATCCAGAGCACCTCAAGTGGGGCCATGAATTTTCATCTGGACCCATTTGTTGAGAAAGAAGACGCCATTGAGTCGTACCTGGATAGATACGAAAGACTTGCCACTACCTATGGCTTAATGAAAGAAAAGTGGAGTCTTAAACTATCTCAGAGATTGAGAGGTGTGGCCTACAATGTATATTTGAAGCTCTCAAGAGATGACCAGGAAGATTATGAAATCCTGAAGCAGGCATTGCTTGTGAGATATGAAAAGAACTCAGAATTCCGAACAGCTAAACTTCTTCCAGGAGAAAAATATCACAAATTCTCTGCTAGATTGGAAACCTATTTGGAAAAATGGAGTAGTTTAGGAAAGTGTCAGGATCTGAAAGAAATGAAAATGATGGAGCAAGTGAAAGAGTCCATGCCTCAAAAAATGAGGAAATTTATCATGGAACAAGGAGCAGAGAGATTGGAAAATATTGTAACTGTTGCTGAGAGATATCAAGCAGCTCAGGCAGAATTATTAGGAAATAGGAAGAAGCAGGGTGAAAACTTCCAATCACCACAAAACTATTCCAAATGTGAACAAAGGAACCATACCACAAGAAACAAACACAGATTTGACGAAAAGGACAAAAACCCTCTAAGATCGGATAAGACCCCTTACCGGAAGGAAAGAAAGTGGTGTAAAACTTGTCTAATGAGTAACCACAATACTGCAGACTGCAGAAGGAAAAACCCTCCTTATCTCGCTGCGTGTCTTACAACAGGGAACAAGAGAAGGAAGGAACTGGCAATTAATCAGAATGACCTCCATCATCCCCCTGTCTGTGTGGAAGTGACATGTAATGGCACTAAAATTCAGTGCTTATATGATTCAGGTTTGGAATTCGACTCAGTCGTGAGTGCAACCCTAGTGCACCCTGATCAACTTACCACAGAAACAGTGGACATACAAGGGGCAATGCGGGGAACCAGCACCATGACACTTCCCATAGCAAGGATCAACGTGAGAACTCGCTATGTGGAAGGAGTGATAAGAGCAGCAGTGAGTGATGATCCTATATACCCGCTGGTAATAGGATGTAAATATGTCTTTTTTGGGTGACCCAATAAAACCTGTTGTCATGGCAGCAAACCATACCAGGTCGAGCACCAAAAAAGAGGAGGAAGATCCAATAAACATTCATCGTGATAAAGATGAAAATGACTCAAACAGCAGACAGCACATTGAAGCCTTGTTTTGGCAAATTGCCAAAGGCCCATAACCCTTAAGAGAAAGGAGACTACCATATGGAAAATGATCTACTCTACAGACAAGCTGGAAAAAGACCTAAAAGGCATGGACAGCTGGTAGTGCCAAAATTTTACAGGGAGGAAATTATGGAGCAAGAGCATGCTACATCAGGCAGTGGTCACAGAGGAAAAGGGGCCACTGGTCAAAATATAGCATTGCGATATTACTGGCCAGGAATAATTGAAGACATAAGTTGGTATATGAAATCTTGTTCAGAACGTAACCAAGTAACCTCATTCAGAAGCGTAGACCAGTTACAGGACCTAGGGAAGCATTGTTGCGGACGTAGGCCCACCAAGAAAACACACAAGAGAAAACAACAGGTAGATGCAGTGATAAAGAGAAAACAAAATCACACGTCTACTGTTACACCAGTAACCATGGCAACTCTCCGTATTGTACAGAGAAGGGACGAGAGACATCCCAACCCGACTAGATATTTGTCGGAACACCATGGCTTGGATCATTTGAAAAATTTGGTTAGTCAGCAACCAGTATTAAAAAAGCTGCAGAAACAAACCCGAACGATAGGGGGTAGGAACCAGGGCTGTACCAAACAGTTGATGGAGACAGGCCCCACTTCGGTATACTGCCCCTTACAAAAGAAATAGGTATGGGTCCGGCAACGTTGTTGTATTGCTGTCCCCATATACGGTCCACTGGAAGCATTGTTGCGGACATGGACTGAACATTAGCAAGCACAAACACTCAAGGATGAGATTGACTATCTCTTAAAATAGAAAATTATTTCAAAATCTGAATCTCCCTATAGCTCAAGTGTGGTGCTATTAAGAAAACCGAGTGGTGAACACAGGTTATGTGTTGACTATAGGAAGCTAAATGCGATCACCAAATCTCAGGTGGATCCATTACCTGACACCAACCAGCTGTTCTCTACACTGAGTAAGGCTAGGTATTTATCGAAGGTAGATCTAAGCAAGGGATACTACCAAATACCAGTGAAACCAGAAGTTAGGAAAATGCTGGCATTTAGTACATCAGACGGACACTACGAGTTTAATGTACTACCCTTTGGGCTAAAAAATGCTCCAAGTATCTTTTCAAGAATGATGAGTAAATTGTTGGAACCTCTACAAAATCCCCATATCACTAACTTTATGGATGACATTCTTGTTTCTACAAACACATTTGAAGAGCATATAGTAGCGCTCTCCGTGTTGTTTAACAGACTGAGAGAAACTGGATTGACTGCACTTCCAACTAGGTGCTATATCGGTTGTAAGGAGTTGGAATTCGTAGGTCACACTATTTTTACAGGTCATATGTCTCCTGACCCAAAGAATATAGAGAAGTTAAAGAAGGCACCCAGACCTCAAACGAAGAAAGATGTGAGGTCATTCGTGTCATTATGTGGGTTCTATCAGAAGTACATACCCCACTTTAACTCTCTGTGTGCACCATTAACCAACTTAACGAAGAAAGGACAGCCTGACAAAATCCAATGGAATGCTGATTGTGAAAAAGCTTACACAGAGCTAAAAGCAGAACTCACCAGCAAACCCATCCTTACGCTACCCAATATCTAACAGGAATTTGTATTAAGGACGGACGCTAGCAGTGTAGGTATTGGTGCAACTCTCTTGCAGCAATCAAAAGTCAAGCCGGAGGAACTTTTACCCGTCGCCTACGCCAGTAGGAAACTGAATGCAGCTGAGTCGAATTACTCGACCATAGAGAAAGAATGTTTGGCTCTAATTTTCTTCTTCTTCTTCGTTCGCCCTGAAAAGGACGGTGGTTGCGTTGTGTCTGTTTACGCCGTAGCTGTGATATCTGCACCTTTCGATCGACACATCCGACTTCAGCACGGCATTTTTTAGGGACCGGGTTTGCCTTCCCATTTCGATCCGTACTCGCTCAGCCAGACTGCACTGCTGCAGACTGTTTCCAGGACCACCACGTGGAGGTGGAGTACGGTCTTGACCAGCTCTGGTTCGCTGGTCCTGATGCAAGCAGTCAAGCTATGGGTCGCTGACTGCATTCACTATTGCTGCATCTGTGGGTCCCGGCTCTAATTTTGTCCATCGACAAATTTTCACCTTACCTGTATTGGACACACTTCATTGTCCAAAGCGATCACCAGCCTTTAACATTCTTGGCTGCATCTAAAAAGTTAAATTCGAGATTGTTAAGGTGGAGTCTGCTTCTGGCGCCTTATTCCTTTACCGTGAATTACATTCCGGGAAGAGACAATGTAGGAGCTGATTTTTTAAGTCGACACGCTATTACTCTGGAAGGACAGACGCAAAATGATTAACTACAGCAGGTGTTTACACTTCAGCTACGACAGGTCACAGCTAGGAAAGAATGGGGCTATGTCGTGAAACGAGTGTGTGTAAACCCACTTCTGAGTTTAATCATTATGTCGGGATACAAATTTGCCCCAGCGAATCAACGCACAGTCGCTGAGCCAGAATAAATTACACGAAGTTACGCCAGGGAAAAACTTAAGCCCTGTTTTTCGGATGTCGGTTGCGGCCATCTTGTCACCCAATATGGCTTACAAACAGAATAAAATAGCCATAAGCCCTGTTTTTCAGGGTGTCAAACTTGATTTCTTGCTTACCTGCGTGCATTGACCTTTCAGACTGCGTCACTAGTTGAGTCAAAACCTGGCCTGTTTAAATCTTAGAGGGTAAGCATAATTATACTGGTAGGAAAATAGGCCCACAGCAGGTATATAATGTTGGTATTTGTTGTGTGTCATTTATACTACCTACACCTGTATATATTTAATATATTTTGGTTCACTGTGAATGTATCATGTTACTGATTATATCTTGGGGAATTAGGTATAATGATTGTATTTTCAAGACGAAGACTAATAGGACTCATACTTCAATCTATTGTCTCCTATAACTTCAGTCTATTATCTCAGATAAAACCAACTGAAATATAACCAAAACAGTCCTTGTTAGGACTCAATCTATCGTCTCCTATAACTCAATCTATTGTCTCACATAACTTCAGTCTATTATCTCAGATAAAACCAACTGAAAAATAACCAAAACAGTCCTTGTTAGGACTCAATCTATTGTCTCATCTAACTCCAATCTATTGTCCCACATAACTCCAACCCGATATATAACCAACCAGTCCTCGTCTCATATAACTCCTATCATCAGAACACAACAATATTGTTGGGCTATGTGTTGCCAGCGAGTGTGGCACTTGTCGGGGAGGGCCTGGTATATTATAGGGGGAAGGACATTGTTGTATCACACCTAGGTGTACATATTATTGGATGTATTCATATATTGAATTTATATTATTGGATATATTCATGTATTAATTTATCAGAAAGAATGTTTTGCAAGTAGACCCATGTCTTGTCTCGCTATTGCTAAATCATACTGAGCCATGTTGTCATTCATCCTACATGCAGACATCTGAGACACGCTCATCTCATATACAATAGAAAAAGGCGGGCTTAAGGACAGAAATTATCCCATATTTTTACTTGTTACAAGATTTATTCGCGTCATCAAACCTGAGGTCGTATGTCCAGTCAATCCAGGTGCCTGGAAATTCGCATGAGCACAGAGATTGTACCTGAGCTACATCTTTAGTCCCCCTCAGTCTTTGGTGGGCTAACGAAACGATCATCAGCAGGTGTTATGTGCAAGAAACTAAGAAGGACAGAACTTTTGAGAGATGAGTACACATTAGTACCATTTCTGTCAGCAATTGTGGGCCATTAACTGTCAGTGACGAAAAAGAGATTTAGAGTAGCAAGTCACAATAATAAGATCATAGCTGATAAATTACATATATATAAATATATATATATATATAAAAATAAAAATAAAAATATATATATATATATATATATATATATATATATATATATATATATATATATATATATATATATATATATATATAAATATATATACTATAACTGAGTAACAGCACCGCTGATATAATTGTTTTGTTCCTATAATTGGAAGACTTGTAATATACAAATAGATATATATATATATATATATATATATATATATATATATATATATATATATATATATGTGTGTGTGTGTGTGTGTGTAAATCATTTGTAAACTTACAAATCCATTACATTCCATTATTTTCAACATTCACCCTTCAGCACAAGAGTAGATAGTGTTTATACTAAATAAATAATAAGGAAATTGTATTTGAACGACTTGTCAATTTTTTAATAATTGTTAAGTAAAATCTGTTTCCTTGTTTTTTTTAATATCACAGTTAGTTACACAGCTGGGTGGCAATTTATGTCTGTCTCCTCTCCACTAATGTTTCGAGATCAGATCATTCACAGCCGTAACTAATTTGTGATACCAGTAGTTCTCTCAGACACTGGGACTTCACCACTTTCTGCAGAAATTCTATTTCTGTAATTGTCAGTACTATACTGATCCTAGAGCCAATAAAAACCTCATGCCACACTGGGGCTCGTTCCTTGGATATTTCTATATTCCTTGAGCCATACTTAGTCTATTCATCTATCTACACTCTATCTTGTGCCACCCATAGATAACAAAAGAAACAAATTTTTGAGAAAATTCTATAATAGGTTTTTTTTTTTTTTTTTTTCTTAGAAGGAGTACCATTTAGAACTCAGTAAATAGTTGATGCTCACAAAGTTGCATGGAAACTATTTGTTCATTTAAATTAATTAAGTTTATTTATAATATTTGGATATAGTAAATTTACATACCCTATCTAAGTACCGCCATGGCTGATCTAGTGAAGTTCAGAACTGCGGTCATGCAGATGGGTAAGGAATTAAATATTACAGGTGATGCTCTTATTCAGTATGTCACAACAGAAGTGGACAAACACATGGATAGGGAAGAAAGAAAGTTGTAATTAGAGACTGAAGCAAAGAAATTAGAAGCTGAAAGAGAAGCCAAAAGACTGGAAGCTGAGAGAGAAGCCAAAAGACTGGAAGCTGAGAGAGAAGACAAAAGACTGGAAGCTGAGAGAGAAGACAAAAGACTGGATGCTGAGAGAGAAACTAAAAGGTTAGAAGCTGAGGAAAGGAAATTACAAGCAGAGAGACCATCAGTTGAGATTAAAAGAGTTTAAATTCAGGCAACTACTGGCAATAATGGGGGTAGCTCACCTCACTCTGAGAGTAGCTCCATCCAGAGCACCTCAAGTGGGGCCATGAAATTTCATCTGGACCCATCTGTTGAGAAAGAAGACGCCATTGAGTCGTACCTGGATAGATACGAAAGACTTGCCACTACCTATGGCTTAGTGAAAGAAAAGTGGAGTCTTAAACTATCTCAGAGATTGAGAGGTGTGGCCTACAATGTATATTTGAAGCTCTCAAGAGATGACCAGGAAGATTATGAAATCCGGAAGCAGGCATTGCTTGTGAGATATGAAAAGAACTCAGAATCATATAGAAAGAAATTCCGAACAGCTAAACTTCTTCCAGGAGAAAAATTACACCAATTCTCTGCTAGATTGGAAACTTATTTGGAAAAATGGAGTAGTTTAGGAAAGTGTCAGGATCTGAAAGAAATGAAAATGATAGAGCAAGTGAAAGAGTCCATGCCGCAAGAAATGAGGAAGTTTATCATGGAACAAGGAGCAGAGAGATTGGAAGATATTGTAACTGTTGCTGAGAGATATCAAGCAGCTCAGGCAGAATTATTAGGAAATAGGAAGAAGCAGGGTGAAAACTTCCAATCACCACAAAACTATTCCAAATATGAACAAAGGAACCATACCACAAGAAACAAACCAAGATTTGACCAAAAGGACAAAAACCCTCTAAGATCGGATAAGACACCTTACCGGAAGGAAGGAAAGTGGTGTAAAACTTGTCTAATGAGTAACCACAATACTGCAGACTGCAGAAGGAAAAACCCTCCTTATCTCGCTGCGTGTCTTACAACAGGGAACAAGAGAAGGAAGGAACTGGCAGTTAATCAGAATGACCTCCGTCATCTCCCTGTCTGTGTGGAAGTGACATGTAATGGCACTAAAATTCAGTGCTTATATGATTCAGGTTTGGAGTTCGACTCAGTCGTGAGTGCAACCCTAGTGCACCCTGATCAACTTACCACAGAAACAGTGGACATACAAGGGGCAATGCGGGGAACCGGCACCATGACACTTCCCATAGCAAGGATCAACGTGAGAACTCGCTATGTGGAAGGAGTGATAAGAGCAGCAGTGAGTGATGATCCTATATACCCGCTGGTAATAGGATGTAATTTATGTCTTTTTGGGTGACCCAATAAAACCTGTTGTCATGGCAGCAAACCATACCAGGTCGAGCACCAAAAAAGAGGAGGGAGATCAAATAAACATTCATCGTGATAAAGATGAAAAGGTCTCAAACAGCAGACAGCACATTGAAGCCTTGTTTTGGCAAATTGCCAAAGGCCCATAACCCTTCAGAGAAAGGAGACTACTATATGGAAAATGGTCTACTCTACAGACAAGCTGGAAAAGGACCTAAAAGGCATGGACAGCTGGTAGTGCCAAAATTTTACAGAGAGGAAATTATGGAGCAAGAGCATGCTACATCAGGCAGTGGTCACAGAGGAAAAGGAGCCACTGGTCAAAATATAGCATTGCGATATTACTGGCCATGAATAATTGAAGACATAAGTTGGTATATGAAATCTTGTTCAGAACGTAACCAGGTAACCTCATTCAGAAGCGTAGACCAGTTACAGGACCTAGGGAAGCATTGTTGCGGACGTAGGCCCACCAAGAAAACACACAAGAGAAAACAACAGGTAGATGCAGTGATAAAGAGAAAACAAAATCACACGTCTACTGTTACACCAGTAACCATGGCAACTCTCCGTATTGTACAGAGAAGGGACGAGAGACATCCCAACCCGACTAGATATTTGTCGGAACACCATGGCTTGGATCATTTGAAAAATTTGGTCAGTCAGCAACCACTATTAAAAAAGCTGCAGAAACAAACCCGAACGATAGGGGGTAGGAACCAGGGCTGTACCAAACAGTTGATGGAGACAGGCCCCACTTCGGTATACTGCCCCTTACAATAGAAATAGGTGTGGGTCCGGCAACGTTGTTGTATTGCTGTCCCAATATACGGTCCACTGGAAGCATTGTTGCGGACATGGACTGAACATTAGCAAGCACAAACACTCAAGGATGAGATTGACTATCTCTTAAAATAGAAAATTATTTTAAAGTCTGAATCTCCCTATAGCTCAAGTGTGGTGCTATTAAGAAAACCGAGTGGTGAACACAGGTTATGTGTTGACTACAGGAAGCTAAATGCGATCACCAAATCTCAGGTGGATCCATTACCTGACACCAACCAGCTGTTCTCTACACTGAGTAAGGCTAGGTATTTATCGAAGGTAGATCTAAGCAAGAGATACTACCAAATACCAGTGAAATCAGAAGTTAGGAAAATGCTGGCATTTAGTACATCAGACGGACACTACGAGTTTAATGTACTACCCTTTGGGCTGAAAAATGCTCCAAGTATCTTTTCAAGAATGATGAGGAAATTGTTGGAACCTCTACAAAATCCCCATATCACTAACTTTATGGATGACATTCTTGTTTCTACAAACACATTTGAAGAGCATATAGTAGCGCTCTCCATGTTGTTTAACAGACTGAGAGAAACTAGATTGACTGCACGTCCAACCAAGTGCTATATCGGTTGTAAGGAGTTGGAATTCCTAGGTCACACTATTTTTACAGGTCATATGTCTCCTGACCCAAAGAATATAGAGAAGTTAAAGAAGGCACCCAGACCTCAAACGAAGAAAGATGTGAGGTCATTCGTGTCATTATGTGGGTTCTATCAGAAGTACATACCCCACTTTAACTCTCTGTGTGCACCATTAACCAACTTAACGAAGAAAGGACAGCCTGACAAAATCCAATGGAATGCTGATTGTGAAAAAGCTTACACAGAGCTAAAAGCAAAACTCACCAGCAAACCCATCCTTACGCTACCCACTATATAACAGGAATTTGTATTAAGGACGGACGCTAGCAGTGTAGGTATTGGTGCAACTCTCTTGCAGCAATCAAAAGTCAAGCCGGAGGAACTTTTACCCGTCGCCTACGCCAGTAGAAAACTGAATGCAGCTGAGTCGAATTACTCGACCATAGAGAAAGAATGTTTGGCTCTAATTTTCTTCTTCTTCTTCGGGTTTGCCTTCCCATTTTGATCCGTACTCGCTCAGCCAGACTGCACTGCTGCAGTCTGTTTCCAGGACCACCACGTGGAGGTGGAGTACGGTCTTGACCAGCTCTGGTTCGCTGGTCCTGATGCAAGCAGTCAAGCTATGGGTCGCTGACAGCATTCCCTATTGCTGCATTTTTGGGTCCCGGCTCTAATTTTGTCCATCAACAAATTTTCACCTTACCTGTATTGGACACACTTCATTGTCCAAAGCGATCACCAGCCTTTAACATTCTTGGCTGCATCTAAAAAGTTAAATTCGAGATTGTTAAGGTGGAGTCTGCTTCTGGCGCCTTATTCCTTTACCGTGAATTACATTCCGGGAAGAGACAATGTAGGAGCTGATTTTTTAAGTCGACACGCTATTACTCTGGAAGGACAGACGCAAAATGATTAACTACAGCAGGTGTTTACACTTCAGCTACGACAGGTCACAGCTAGGAAAGAATGGGGCTATGTCGTGAAACGAGTGTGTGTAAACCCACTTCTGAGTTTAATCATTATGTCGGGATACAAATTTGCCCCAGCGAATCAACGCACAGTCGCTGAGCCAGAATAAATTACACGAAGTTACACCAGGGAAAAACTTAGGCCCTGTTTTTCGGATGTCGGTTGCGGCAATCTTGTCACCCAATATGGCTTACAAACAGAATAAAATAGTCATAAACCCTGTTTTTCAGGGTGTCAAACTTGATTTATTGCTTACCTGCGTGCATTGACCTTTCAGACTGCGTCACTAGTCGAGTCAAAACCTGGCCTGTTTAAATCTTAGAGGGTAAGCATAATTATACTGGTAGGAAAATAGGCCCACAGCAGGTATATAATGTTGGTATTTGTTGTGTGTCATTTATACTACCTACACCTGTATATATTTAATATATTTTGGTTCACTGTGAATGTATCAGGTTACTGATTATATCTTGGGGAATTAGGTATAATGATTGTATTTCCAAGACGAAGACTAATAGGACTCATACTTCAATCTATTGTCTCCTATAATTTCAGTCTATTATCTCAGATAAAACCAACTGAAATATAACCAAAAAAGTCCTTGTTAGGACTCAATCTATCGTCTCCATTAACTCAATCTATTGTCTTACATAACTTCAGTCTATTATCTCAGATAAAACCAACTGAAAAATAACCAAAACAGTCCTTGTTAGGACTCAATCTATTGTCTCATCTAACTCCAATCTATTGTCCCACATAACTCCAACCCGATATATAACCAACCAGTCCTCGTCTCATATCACTCCTATCATCAGAACACAACAATATTGTTGGGCTATGTGTTGCCAGCGAGTGTGGCACTTGTCGGGGAGGGCCTGGTATAATATAGGGGGAAGGACATTGTTGTATCACACCTAGGTGTACATATTATTGGATGTATTCATATATTGAATTTATATTATTGGATATTGTTGCAGGCTGAATTACCTCACTCCTAGCCCAAGGGAATTAATTGTGAGAAGTCTAGTACAAACAAGCCGGATTTTGGTTGTCCCGCTCGGTTAATTGATTTTAAAATATAAATCTATTGTTTGCTCGTAAGTACGAGAATAGAGCGTGTTAATCGCTGCTAACATCTCACGGCGAGTCCCGTGTGAGATGAATTTAAGATTTTGTGAGGTGAGCGATAGTTGCCCAGCTTGCCCGGGTCAGGTGATTTGACTGAGGTGTGCTGGGTAAGGTGATTTTGAGTGACAGAGAGTCCCCAGCGTGTGTACGGGGAAGTATGTAGTGGCCATGTTTTTTTTTCGGAGTGTACCTGGGAATATGTTGGTACCAGAATTACTGATGGATATTTATGTGTGAATCCATTAGATTAATATGTGATTTATCTGCAGATATATAGATAGATAGAGAGTATATTATTTCAAGAGATGCTCTATAGAATCCATGGACATATTTATACTCATGCACTGCTATGACAGCAGGTGTTTTTGAGGCCATACATATATCAGTATTAGAAGGATCCGTGGACATGTTATATTCTTACACTGCTATGACAGCAGGTGTTTTTAAGGCCATACATATATCAGTATTAGAATGATCCGTGGAGATGTTATATTCTTACACTGCTATGACAGCAGGTGTTTTGAGGCCATACATGTATCAGTATTAAAAGGATCCGTGGACATTTGCGTTCTTACACTGCTATGACAGCAGGTGTTTTTTGAGGCCATACATATATCAGTATTAGAAGGATCCGTGGACATGTTATATTCTTACACTGCTATGACAGCAGGTGTTTTTTTTGGAGGCCATACATATATCAGTATTAGAAGGATCCGTGGAGATGTTATATTCTTACACTGCTATGACAGCAGGTATTTTGAGGCCATACATGTATCAGTATTAAAAGGATCCGTGGACATTTGCGTTCTTAACTGCTATGACAGCAGGTGTTTTTTGAGGCCATACATATATCAGTATTAGAAGGATCCGTGGACATGTTATATTCTTACACTGCTATGACAGCAGGTGTTTTTTTTTTTTTTTGGAGGCCATACATATATCAGTATTAGAAGGATCCGTGGAGATGTTATATTCTTACACTGCTATGACAGCAGGTGTTTTGAGGCCATACATGTATCAGTATTAGAAGGATCCGTGGACGTGTATATTAGTAGCACTGTGATCTTTACAGGCTACAGAAAGGGAGAGCGCTAAGGATTTCAGATATATTACTACTGAGTGGATCCAGGAACATATATTGGTAGCGCTGCGGTGTTGGTAGCCTACAGGATGAGATAGCGCTGATAGGATCCATGAATATCTTAAAGTTCTTGACGATACGTCGAGGCCGGGAGGAGTACAGGCCTTTAGTTCGTATGCAGGGTGAACATTGAGAACTTACCTGTGTTATTTGTTAGTTCATATGCAGGGTGAACATTGAGAACTTACCGGTATTATTTCATCTATTGTAACTGTATTTTGTCGATGTTATGGTGATCGTATCGTGGCGTGATTAAATTGTCTAAGAAAACGTCACCAGATTGTTCCACGATCCATGACTCTTATGTGTATGTGCTGTTTGGACATTACACACAACATTTATCAATAGGATGTAACACACACTATGGATGTATCAGTGGTAGCCAACAACATTTCAGGATGGTATCAGTGGTGGCCAGTTCTAGTTGGATCTTATAACCATGACATTTACCTTCAAACTTTCGGGCGGTATGCCTACGACTTCTGCGTCAGATATCCATTAATTACAAAGGATTAAGAAGGAACATCGTATTACATTGCCTTGAGCCTATCACTTGGAATTAACAGTTGTTCAACTGTTAACAGTTCGGATAACACTGACTAACAAAAAAAAATTTATTTTTTCTTTCTCCAACATTTCTATGTTTTTCTGGTCAATTTTAATGCGCTGTTTTTAAATCTGCAAACCTTTTTTCTCTATCAGGTCGGGATCTCTACAAATACGCAATTCAAGTTTTTTAACAACGCATACAGTATTACAACATCATTCATACAAGAAGTGTAACAGTTATGTAGGCTTGAATTTCTTTGCAGTCGACTTTCGTCGGTGAATGACATGTGGTACATCGCGATGAAGCATTCAACAATAATCGGCAAGCATGGTCACACTACACCGTCCTTGATAGCGTGACTCCATTACGGCGATATCTTGATGGAATCGTTCTCCACGTTCATCGCTGACTTCGCCAAGGTTGTCAGGGAAAAAGTCAAGATGCGAATCGAGCAAATGGATTTTGAGGGACATGTTACAGCCCATAATTCTGTATGCATCTATGCACTGCTTAACAATATGCACATAGTCGACAGATTTGTGATTTCCCAGAAAGTTATCGATGATCGATTTGAATGCCATCCATGCGCGAAGTTCACTACCATGTAACAAGTTCTCGAATTGTTTGTCTGCAATAACTTTCCTAATCTGAGGTCCTACAAAGATACCTTCCTTTATCTTTGCATCGCTAACTTGCGGAAACTTTTCTCGAAGATAAGTGAAAGCTTTGCTCGTTTTATCTAACGCTTTTACGCAATTCTTCATGAGCCCCAACTTTATATGTAACGGTGGTAAAATGATGCTGTCTTTGTTAACTAATGGCTCATGTATTACATTTTTATGCCCGAGCTGCATACGATCCCTGATAGGCCACACCTTTCTTGCATAATGTTCCTGTCTGTTGCGGCTGTCCCATTCACATAGGAAGCAACAAAATTTAGTATACCCAGTCTGTATGCCCGTGAGCATTGCAATGACCTTTAGGTCTCCACAAATCCGCCATTGGTAGTCATTGTACTTTATTTTTGGGAAAAGTATAGCCATATTGTCATAAGTTTCTTTCATATGAACAGAGTAGGCGACTGGAATTGATGAAAATAAATTTCCGTTATGCAATAACACGGCTTTTAGACTAGTCTTGGAAGAGTCGATGAAAAGTCGCCATTCGTTGACTATGTACTCATGACCGAGGTGCACCATTAGACCGTTTACATCTTTGCAATAGCAAATGCCATCATCCATCTCAAAGTATTGAACAAGTTCTCTGTGTCTACGACGAAATTTAGATATCTGAGTATTGGGCGCTAAAAGATTCCATTCTTTGAGTCGCGAACCGAGTAATTCCGCTTGTCCTTTGGTAAGAGCGAGATCACGTATTAGATCTGACAGTTCTGAATGGTTAATTAAGTGAACACCATCATTCACCGGTATATAATCCGAGTCAGAATTAGTTTCTAAAGCAGATAAACTATCTTTTTCTGATGGTTCATTCACGTCCAACGGATATTGTTCTGGTGGAAATGGGATTGGACATGTGATTGGATCATGAGGCACTGGTTTCGAAACCAATTCAATATTTGGATAAACCACAGACTTTCTAGTTTTAAAAGTGAAACCATGGATATTTGTCAAGCAGAAGTAACAATCAGTAGCGTGATTTGTCGGTTCACGCCATATTACTTGCACTCCAAAAGGCATCGACTTATGCTTCGGCGATTTTCGTAACCAACCTGCCAATGTATTTGCACAAGTCGAACAAACTGCATTTGGCTTCCAAGATTTATTTGCATCATCAACTTTCGAATCGAAATAACGTTCATATGCTTTCTTTAGTAATGGTGTAAAGTTTTTCTGGTGAACACGATCGGTAAAATATCCGCACACGTAACAGAACAGATCAGCCGAATTTCTACAACTTCTAGAAGCCATATTTCGCTCAGAATTATTTCAAAATACAGTAACTATTTGAAAAATAGCGTAACATATGTCATGCATCTTTTAGCAGTATAAAAAGTAGAATTATTTTGCATTTTATTAATTTTTAATAAGTTATATAGTAAAAATGAAACGGAGCAAATAACGGTTTCCCAAAAAATATTTATTCCCAAATATCTTAAGAACCCGACGTGATAGAGATAAACGGATTTCAGATTTGAAATCAGCGCAAGAAACTGACCTAAGAACACTTATTCTTATATAAGAAAGAAAAATGTTGTCTGTCAGTGTAATCAAACATCGGACATAACAGCAGGTCAAGGGCGCTAATCTTCCTGAGTCAACAGCTGTTATACTCTGTGTGGGCGTGGCCTGTAGGCAGAACATCAATGTTTACTTCGTGAAGCCTGCCTTGAGCTACAAATATGAGATTTCATTCATAGTCGCAAGCCTTACGGGTTTTAATACCTGCGATTTCCGTTACAGACCTGTGTAGCGCTTATGTACATGGCAATAATTGACACTGTGTGATCGAAGAGATATTTCCTGCATTGTCATCATCTTTGTGAACATTAACACTGATGCCCACTGTGTACCTATACAGCTATATGTCAAGTAGATGTTTGCAGTCTTTCTACACGCGTGACTCAAGTGGACAGTTTGCAGTGATCCAGTCCTGTCTTGTTGTGCTGTAATCGAGCACATAGTATACCGTGTCAAGGGCAGTTGGCAGTGATCCAGTCCTGTCTTGTTGTGCTGTAATCGAGCACATAGTATTCTGTGTCAATACAACGGACCTGAAGCGAAAGGCGTCAAGCTACAGCGGCTCTTAGCAGTTCATTGTTTTCCCTTGCGACGTATTGATACCTATTGTGTTGTCAAGCGAGAAGGACGTATTAATTATTTGCAAGATAAGTGAAAACTTGTTGTGAAAACTGTGCCTTTTTTGTGTAAATCAATAAGCCTTCCTGATCTTATGTTTTATTTGTTCTATTGAGTCTATATTCTTTGGTTCATGTTAACTTATGAGGATTACATCCCAGTTTTACCCAGGGCTTCATAAGCGTTCTTTGAGTGTGACGTAACGTATCATTGTTGTTATTGTAGTATTTTTCTTTGTCCCTTAGTTTATCAGTTCATTTGTTCGTGAGTGTCTTTCTTTCTTTTCTATCGTTCATTTTTTATATACATTTTCGTTTATACATGTTGCTGTTCATTGTCCTGTTACTATTTGCAGTTATCATTCCACGCTTTGGAAAATTTTTAATTTTATTTCAGCCTTAATGTTGAGTTGACCTCTGCAAATGTTATCGTTTGTCCTTTAGTACCTCGTCTTTGTAATCGTTGTTCTTACTGTTTATATCATATGTTATTTGATTGTGACTTATTGTAGGACTGTAATGCATAGGTGTTTAATAGCTATATGACTTACTGTTTTCACATCCTTCATATTAATATACATTTATCGTTCATATTTATATGAACTTAGAAGGGTTCTATGTATTTGAACCGATGGAACAGTGAGTACCTGATATTTTCGATCACTTGAGAAAATACTTGAGAAGATATATGGTTGATATTTGAATCTGGAAAAGATTCTAGTGACATAAACTGGTAATAATTATAGGTGGTGAAAACAGATATTGGACTTGGTGATTAATTCACTATGGATCTTAATATGGGTTCCGATGCAGACCCTGAATATATGTGGTCTGATTTGCAATACTTATTTGAAGGGGGTGATAGTTTTGAGGTTTTGCAAGGTTCAGCACTGGAGGAACATGTGATAGATAGATTTTTGGTCCATGCGTCGACAGCCCTAAGAGAGTTTGCTGAAAATAGATTTCAGTCTATCCCTCATTTGAATATGGCTAAGGATTTATCGGAATTACTATGTATGGACTATCGTCTATTTTTGTATAATCATATAGATGCTAAACGTGGTAAGATATTGAAGAGTATCCGGAAGATAATGCTCCATGGCATTCATGATGACCAGAAAGAAGCGTTAAAGGATAAGGAGCAAATGAAAGTCATTAAACAAAGTGCTAAGCAGCAAAGGAAGAATTTCTTAGAAAATGTTGCTAAAGACAGCGAACTACATACAACAGTAACTAGACTTAAAAGTGAGTTACATAAATCAAACTCAGAACTTGCTGGCACTCAAGCAGCATTGAAGTTTGCATTAAACGAGAACAAAGA
>JAMPIV010017375.1:0-60000 GCA_024509875.1 Oreohelix idahoensis
ATAATCATTCGTTTGTTTGTGTGTGGGGAGGACATATAAACAATACAAAATATCCTCCAGAACGGTTCTCCCCATGAGATGAACTGAGTGGCAGGATGGTATTCAGCTACGGGAGAAAATGTATTGTGAAAATATAAGCCTGAGACAGACCACGAACTTTTTAACAGAGATAACAAGGCATAAGCAAGTTCTACGTGGTATGTCTGCCCTAGATTGTCGTGTCTATATCGTTTGCTTCTTGTTCTCAAGATTTACATATTCTTGAAATAAACACCATCAACAATTTGGAGGTAGGACAGAGATGTATTTTCTGTTTCGATTTGTAACAATGTGTCACCCAACATCTGGTATTTCAAATTTAGTACTTATTGGTTTACTTGGCGTCAGACAGTTTGAAGACGAATCCTTCTATTTACATTCGTCCTACTTCTAGCAAGCATTATATTGTCCAGCTTTTTAGTGATGATTAAATGTAAAACCTCAATGGGGCAATATTTAATTTCAATAATGTCAAAACAATGTTTTTCAGTGGCATAGTTTAGTTTTACTTTCAGTTTCATAATCTTGTTTAACTTTCCAGGAGCTTTCTAAATTTTTTGAACTTTTCAACAACGCAAAATCTCTTTCCTAAATGGTGTGACTGTCCCGTATTTTTAATGCTTATAGCGTTTGGTTCTTGTTCGAAAAATAATCATTCTTAGAAAAACATTAACAAAATACAAAGGACGTGAAGAACTGTATTTTCAGTTTGGATTTTATAACCTCTGGCCACACAACAACGTTTTTACTTTCAGATTTGGTACGGATAACATCCTTGCGAACATATGGCGTCATGCAGCATTTACATTGTAAAAATTCTCAAACTGAATATATCAGGGATTCTTAACTCTTATGAACGTATACCTCCCATGCGAGTGAACTTAATGTTCACATATCTCGACCTTTCCAAAATTAATCATTGAAACAATGAAGACATACTTAAAATTTTACTACAAGGATTTTATTTCCAGCTAATTCCTCACATATGTGGATCAATGAAATATGGCGCTGAGAGGTGTTTAATTTCATCCAAGCATATTGACGTCAAGTGAGCAAGAATAAAGAGAGAGTTATCGTCGATGGTACATTAATCAATACCCTTTAGGTCCTAAGGGAGCATATGCCTTCCACAAACATATGCCAAGTCTTCCTGTCACGTGCCATCCGCTCAAGTTCTTTCCATGTTTTCCTCATCATTTTCACCTCTGTATCCAGTTCTCTTCTCCATGTGTTTTTTGGTCTACCTCTGCCTCTCTTTCCCTGTGGATTCCAGAACAAGGACTGCCTTATAATGCTATCAACAGGTCTCCTCAATGTGTGTCCTATACATCGCCAGCGTCTTCTTCTCGTCTCTTGTTCCAGAGGCACGTCTGGTTCTTGTCATCAGTTCCACATTTGTGACTTTGTCATACCATTTCATTCTTTACATTCTACACAAGCACCCATTTATGGCAGTCTGTAGCTTTTTGGTTGTTGTTTTTGTTGTTCTCCATGTTTCACAGCCATACAATAGGACTGACTTGACATTTGTATTGAACATTCTTATTTTCGTATTGGACTTGATGTCTTGTGATCTCCATATGTTTCCCAATGTAATAAAAGCTCCTCTTGCTT
This sequence comes from Oreohelix idahoensis, assembly GCA_024509875.1. Classification (NCBI taxonomy): domain Eukaryota; kingdom Metazoa; phylum Mollusca; class Gastropoda; order Stylommatophora; family Oreohelicidae; genus Oreohelix; species Oreohelix idahoensis. The sequence continues at coordinate 1,654 of JAMPIV010017375.1, forward strand.
TTTGTATTCTTATTTCGTATGTTGGGAGGACAACATTAGACAATCTTTGAAGGACCGAGGACTGGAATGGAACCAGGTCATGACGAAAACAGCCGATAGGACAGTATGACGCTCTCTGTTCCTAACCTCTTCACCTCACGGTAAGAGGGACGACTATATAAGTACATAAGTATTATGAAATAATTGTCTACCCAATCAACTTTATCTACATTGCTGGGAAGATATGAGTACGATTCTGCATCTTTTAGTGGCATTTCTACAAGTTCAATCTTGTTTTCATTTCTGGAATTTATTCTCATTATCTTTCTCCTTTTCCGGTTTTATTTTCAGACCCACTTGTTGTGACCTCTCATAGAGTATTTTCATTTTGTCTTGCACCTGATTATGATGATAGCACATGCAGAAGTTATAGTTCGGCTAGTGATCACAATTAAAAATATATTCAAAGGCGAAGAGTCGAGTAAGTTATGTGAGAACCGGGCGAGTTATCAGCAAGCTATCATCAGTCTTGGTAGACAGAACAGACTACACTGGCTTGGTCATTTCCGCTGCACGGAAGATGTTCGCATCCTGAAAGATATATTTTCTACGGACAATTAGCAGATGACAAAAGAACAGTTGGGCGACCGCAGTCGGGATTCAAAGATGTGTGCAAGAGAGACATGAAGGCACTAGACATAAATCCAGCAACCTGGGAGGATGAAGCTGTTGATCGCACCAAGTTGCGATGCTGTCTACGGCGCCACCTCAAATTGAGCGAAATGAATCTCACACAACAAGGAGAAGAGAAGAGAAAACATCGAAAGGAACACCAGGAAAATAAGCAGCTGAAGACTGTCACCTCAGGGGCACATTCCCATAGTCAGTTATGACTGAAGTGGGCTATTATTATCATCATCATCAGTCTTGGCTGAGGGTGCAGAGCTTGGTGCAATGGGAAAGCAGAGCTAGAAGTTAATCAATTGTTAATAATGGTTGTCGGAGTGGCTAAGAGGTATGGCGTCCGCCTCGACTTCTAGAGGTAACGGGTTCGATTCCCAGTTGAGAGAATATAAGTTATGAAAATTATTTTTTTCAGAACCAGTGGTCCTAATGATGTAATACTCCCCCCTGGTCTCCTGAATAGTGAGATCGGATGCCTACCTTCTCGGATAAGGGCGACATAATAGGACGTCCCGTGTGCAAGTTGTGCACGTAAAAATTCCGATGGCAGTTGGAAATTGTAAAGAGTAGGCCTATTAGACAGCTGCCCTGGCAAAATTTAAAAATTAGAAACCTACCTACCACAGAAATATTTCTAGAATGTGTGATTCCTTTATACACACATTGCGTTTCTCGCCGGTGCTATACGGAGTTCGTGCACTGTGCTGAGATCCTCTTTGTGTGATCTAAGGGAGGAGATCGGAGCACTGATAGAGTTGTCTGTGTGCAATAGAGATAGTCCTTAAAACCAAACCAAACTAAACCAATCATCTGATAAATGATAATGATGGAGATAATGGTACAATTGTGTAGACTGATGGGTCTCTGTACTCCGTGTTGAGAAATCTGGATGTGGCTTCTCCGCGAAAGTTAGAGACTGCGTCGTTGCTGAACAGAGTATAGTATACATTGTAACAAGAGAATGGAGATAGACGCAGCTACTGCAGCCCTCAGATGGCTGTATGAAACTTCATTAACAGATGGCTGTCTTAAACTTCATTAACAGATGAGTGTCTGAAACTTCATTAACAGATGAGTGTCTGAAACTTCATTAACAGATGGGTATATGAAACTTCATTAACTCTTTGACTCCAGACCAACGCTCTGAGCGTTGCAAAATTCAACACGCCGTGCCAGAGCAACGCTCAGAGCGTGGTTTTTAGTTTATCACGAATAAACCCTAAAAATCGTCCGCTTAATGCAGTTCATATATAAAAACTCGTAGAATGACTTCCGCTACTATTTAAACAACTAATTTGACTTTAGTTAATCAGCACATGTGAGTGTTTTGATGTTATTATCACAATTTTTGTGAAGATTCGCGTGTTTACGTTTTTCGTTGTTTTTGCTAGAGAAATATGTCACGCTTTATATTTACATTTTCTAAGTCTCCTAAGCAAAAATTGTGTCAAACTACTTTGAAACATTGCTGACATTGATGATGATTGTTTGGTAGTCACAGTTTGTTGTGAAAATACGGAATATATGCAGAAAAGCTAGACACACTAGATTTAGTTGATGAGTGGGCGTAGTCATATTCTGGCCGATCAAAAAAGCAACAAAACTAGACCTACCGTAACATCTAATCACTAGTTCTTGGTAGAAGATGAAGCTAGGGATACTATTAAAACATTAAACAAGAGTAAAAAAGTATTTATATGACGTTATTCTTATTTATTTGTTTGAAAATTACGTAATGCACGATTGCATAATTTATTTTTTTCTTACAAAGAACCACGGAAAAACTGGTGCTAATAACACTAAATGTACTAATTTTGGCCATAAGCATGTTTTTTTTACTTTGTATATGGATTAACTTGACGTTTGAAGACTAAAAAGAAAGTTTTATTGTCTACGACAGTAATTTGTCTTTGGTAAGATCGTATTCTACAGTCAACTTTTTAGCGTTTTTCAATTTTACATGCAAAATGATTAAATTATACCGAACATACTTGTGTTAATACTACCACAGACATTATATATTTGAATTCTCTATCCATTTCCCTACAGTTCGGTATATAATAAGTACATGTTCAAAGGAAAATTCACAAACAAATTTAGACTGAAAGATGAACACTTCACTCTATAAAATTCTGCCCACAAAAAAAGTCTGGCACAGCGTGCAAAATAACTCTGGAATGAATGAGTTAACAGATGGCTGTATGAAACTTCATTAACAGATGGCTGTCTGAAACTTCATTAACAGATGGCTGTCTGAAACTTCATTAACAGATGGGTATATGAAACTTCATTAATAGATGGGTGTCTGAAACTTCATTAACAGATGGGTGTCTGAAACTTCATTAACAGATGGGTATATGAAACTTCATTTTAACAGATGGGTGTCTGAAACTTCATTAACAGATGGGTGTCTGAAACTTCATTAACAACGGCATTTATTGTGTCAAACTCTCAGTTGATGTGTCGTAAGGTCGAAAATGGATGGGTACGGTATAAATGGAAAACATCTTCAGGAACTGGTGTGGATCTAATGTCCTGGTAATGCAAGGATATGTGGCAATGAGAGAGCTGACAGACTAGCTTCCAGAGTACTCATAGTGGGGACACTGGTTATGGATGCAGGAGAGATACTAAGGACAATTAAAGATCGCCTGTTAGAGAATGAAACTGTAATCGACGAATCAAGAAAGCTAAGATTGCTGCAACTTGGCTCAAACGTAAGACCAGCAAGAATGGATGTATGAGTGAATGGATCCGGCGTGTAGACAATGAGCGTACAGCAAGAAAAACTTAGCATTTATACCCTTCGACTTTTGCTGAGGGAGACTGAGCACTTTGGGTTTACCCAGACTGTAGTGGTGATGATTCTGATCAAGACTAATAATAAAAACATGTATAAAAATAAAACTATGCAGTTTAATTCTAAAATTTAAAATTTTATCCAGTTAGAAAGCAACTGCGAAACATTTCCAGGGAAGCAAAATACACCTCCCCAACTGCGCCCCACAATTTAAGAACCCTTTGGTATATATCTTGTGTTGTGTTTAACATGATCACATGTCTTAATCTGACAGTACCCTAGGTTTCTAAATTTGACTGCAGAAATGCAAATAAAAAAATGTACTGCCACAAACGCGTGGGGGTGAAGGGGTGAATTAGAAATTACACTTATACTACAAGTTCTCAACTTTGTTACTATGGTGATCACTTCCCTGCCTCGCTGCTTGTTGACTTCCTAACTACTTACTTACTTATTCGTTGATCTTCTATCCTGAGGTGTAGAGGTTTGGAAGAGAGCGCGCCATGCTATCATATCGGCTATCTTCCTCCTGGCCTCGTTCAAGTCTAGTCCTCGGTCCTTCAGAGATTGTCTAATTTTGTCCTCCCAGTTGGAGGTCTGGATCCCTTTCTTTCCGAACGCCCAAGCAGAATCAGTTACACCTGTTGTCAGCTGGGTAAACTGAGTCAAATCACGCCTCTTGGTTTTGGAGGACATTTTCTAGAACGCTTTACAAGTTGTGTATTGTTGTTATGTCCTATCTTGTCAGACCCCGATAACTGCTTGGGGTGTATTACAAGTTGTGTATTGTTGTTATGTCCTATCTTCGTCTTGTCAGACCCCGATAACAGCTTGGGGTGTATTACAAGTTGTGTATTGTTGTTATGTCCTATCTTCGTCTTGTCAAACAACGATAACAGCTTGGGGTGTATTACAAGTTGTGTATTGTTGTTATGTCCTATCTTCGTCTTGTCAAACCCCGATAACAGCTTGGGGTGTATTACAAGTTGTGTATTGTTGTTATGTCCTATCTTCGTCTTGTCAAACAACGATAACAGCTTGGGGTGTATTACAAGTTGTGTATTGTTGTTATGTCCTATCTTCGTCTTGTCAAACAACGTGTCCTATTGTTGGGTCCTGTATTACAAGTTGTTCTTTATTGTTGTTATGGAGCTGGTGTCAATATCTTCGCTGGTCTTTGGCAGGAAAACAACGATAACAGCTTGGGTCACGTGTTGTGTATTGTTGTTATGTCCTTCTTCGTCTTGTCAACAACGATGACAAACAGCTTGGGGTGTATTACAAGTTTGTGTAGTAATTTGTTCTATGTCCTATCTTCGTCTTGACAACCCCCGATAACAGCTTGGGGTGTATTACACAGTTGTGTATTGTTCTGTAGTCCTGTTCTGTGATGAGGTTGACAACCACGATAACAGCTTATATTAGTATTACAATTTGTGTATTGTTGTTATGTCCTATCTTCATATTTTGTCAGTTCTACATGAACAGCTTGGGACAACCACATACACAATATTTAGTGTATTGTTGTTGTTATGTCCTATGTATTATCATAATTTTCTTCTTCTCTCCCTATGGAGCATGGTGTCAGTATTTCAGCAGGTCTCCCCTGGCAGGAAACACGCACAAGCAGTTACGTGCTCATACAATAGTGTTTTCTGTAACAATTTGTTCTACACGAACAGTTTGACAACCACATACACTACCATATATTAGTGGTTTCTGTAGTTCTACATGAACAGGATGACAACCACATACACTACCTTATATTAGTGGTTTCTGTAGTTCTACATGAACAGGTTGACAACCACATACACTACCTTATATTAGTGGTTTCTGTAGTTCTACATGAACAGGTTGACAACCACATACACTACCTTATATTAGTGGTTTCTGTAGTTCTACATGAACAGGTTGACAACCACATACACTACCATATATTAGTGGTTTCTGTAGTTCTACATGAACAGGTTGACAACCACATACACTACCATATATTAGTGGTTTCTGTAGTTCTACATGAACAGGTTGACAACCACATACACTACCATATATTAGTGGTTTCTGTAGTTCTACATGAACAGGTTGACAACCACATACACTACCTTATATTAGTGGTTTCTGTAGTTCTACATGAACAGGTTGACAACCACATACACTACCTTATATTAGTGGTTTCTGTAGTTCTACATGAACAGGTTGACAACCACATACACTACCATATATTAGTGGTTTCTGTAGTTCTACATGAACAGGTTGACAACCACATACACTACCATATATTAGTGGTTTCTGTAGTTCTACATGAACAGGTTGACAACCACATACACTACCTTATATTAGTGGTTTCTGTAGTTCTACATGAACAGGTTGACAACCACATACACTACCTTATATTAGTGGTTTCTGTAGTTCTACATGAACAGGTTGACAACCACATACACTACCTTACGGGAACAGTGGTTTCTGTAGTTCTATATGAACAGGTTGACAACCAAATACACTACCTTATATTAGTGGTTTTTCTGTGTTCGACATGAACAGGTTGACAACCACATACACTAGCAGGGTGAGTTCTTTGAACAGGTTGACAAGACCACATATGGCCACTACTTGCTTATATTAGTGGTTTCTGTATTTCTACATGAACAGGTTGACAACCACATACACTACCTTATATTAGTGGTTTCTGTAGTTCTACATGAACAGGTTGACAACCACATACACTACCATATATTAGTGGTTTCTGTAGTTTTACATGAACAGGTTGACAACCACATACACTACCATATATTAGTGTTTTCTGTAGTTCTACTTGAACAGGTTGACAACCACATACACTACCTTATATTAGTGGTTTCTGTCGTTCTACCTGAAAAGTTTGAGAACCACATACACTACCATATATTAGTGTTTTCTGTAGTTCTTCATGAACAGGTTGACAACCACATACACTACCTTATATTAGTGGTTTCTGTAGTTCTACATGAACAGGTTGACAACCACATACACTACCTTATATTAGTGGTTTCTGTAGTTCTGCATGAACAGATTGACAACCACATACACTACCATATATTAGTGGTTTCTGTAGTTCTACATGAACAGGTTGACAACCACATACACTACCTTATATTATTGGATTCTGTAGTTCTACATGAACAGGTTGACAACCACATACACTACCTTATATTATTGGATTCTGTCGTTCTACCTGAACAGGTTGACAACCACATACACTACCTTATATTATTGGATTCTGTAGTTCTACATGAACAGGTTGACAACCACATACACTACCTTATATTAGTGGTTTCTGTAGTTCTACATGAACAGGTTGACAACCACATACACTACCTTATAATAGTGGTTTCTGTAGTTCTACCTGAACAGGTTGACAACCACATACACTACCTTATGTTAACCGTCTTGTACGACATAACGAGAGGTAGTCTTATTCGTTTTCAGACGCTCCAGGGAAATACGTTCGCGTATTAAAACCGTTAAAGAGAGTTTTCTTAATGAAAGTCTGATGTTTGCTTATGAAAGGGTTAGAAACATTCGCACCAAAAATTTTAGAAATGAAACAGAAACAGTCCATATTGTTCTGTGTTGTTAGTGTAACTCATTCTTGCTATGAGTCTGTGATTCAGAAAACTGATTGTCGACACTAGACGGCCACATCTGACGTGCCTGTGAAGATACTCAGCATTGACAACATGAGCGGTAACAGCCTGAGTCTATGATCGGGAAGTGCCCCTTATCACAGAAAGACGAACTGACGAACAACAGCAGCAGTGCTCACTGATTTTCAATTAAGTGCTTATTAAACAGGCCACAGCAACGAACATTTACTTTCCATCAAGTATCGATGACAATAACATAATCTTTTTAAATGTTACATTATAAAAGATCATTAAATGTTTTATTTGTTGTTGTCTTACAAGTTCCTAGTTGATTCATTTATCATAGATATGAGTACACATGTATGAATGTATAATGATTGTAAATAATAATAAGATTATAATAATATCATGGCAGCGAGATAAACTGGATAATAATGTCGTAGATTGGCGATAGGGGAATTAAGACATAGATTGGTCCCTTCTGAGTAGAAATAGAACAGGTGATAGCTCAATGCGAGATAATAATAGAAATAGATTTTCACGAGTGAGATGGTGGAAAATAATAAAGTCTGCCCTGAAACTCGAGAAGCTTCTCTCGGTCAGCCTATCTCTACAACAGATCTAGATTTGTCAGACAGTCTATTAGAATATATACTCGTATATATATACCACTCAAATACACACACACATAAGTGACGACACTTAGACGTACAGACGTGAAAACTATAACAATGGAATATAGATATGTGGGTCGAGCTGACTGACACACTTGAATAAGTTTATGTAAAATTTTATTTATTATAAGAATTTCACCACAATCATAAATTTGAATATCAATCACATATAAATATACATAGGTTAAAGAATTACTAAAAAGAATAGACCCATAGGTGTAATCCTTTTCCTCTCTGTTGAATCCACGATCCGGTTAGCAGAAAAGTTATAGCCCCCAAAGAGTCACAGATTTATATACGGATGGTCTAGGATTTCCCGCTACAGTTAAGAACAGAGTTGATATATTAATATATTCTAAGAGAAAAACATCATTAGCAACAACTTGCATAAAGAGAAACACAAAGTGAGTGCGTAAAGTATACCATACGGGAATCATTCAGTCCTGTTTTCTCTCTGTTCATTCATCAGTGGCCACTGACTTTCTTTCTTACCTACAAACTTGATGTCTTTCACTTTCAAGCGCAAACTTTAGGACATACACACACAGTCAATCCGTGTACTTTTGACAAAGAAAATCCCAGTTCTGCAGATACAGGTTTCATCCAATGTTCCGGGGTGCGTTCCCTTCAGAACTATAGTTTAGGATTACGGTTATGTCACTTGACTCAGTTCAGGTAAGAAATTGTAAAATGGGCTCACAATGTCAGAATCTCGAGGTTTCCAGTAATTAGGAAATGACAGGTTGGTAACTTCTCTCAATATAAAATTATTGGTCACACCACAATTGGTCAAACGTCGGAAATGTTACTGTTTGTAATATCGCCACAGGGACTGAATGTACATGACATTTTGGGAAGAAATATAATCTGGCTCTGTAGGCCCAGTTACATCATTTAGTATTAAAGTTCGTGAGATGGGTACTCTATCTCTTTCTGGATGCCAACACAATGCCAGACAGGTTTTAACTTGTAAACCCACGTATTTAAGTACAAAAATGTTTCTTCAAGGTTATTCTCATATATACTGAAACCGCTGGTAGATTTTGGGCTTGACCCCAATACTGTATAAGGAAGAGAAAAGTACAAAATACTTAACAATAACAGTATTCACAATCCTATCCTACCTCTTGTAAAAATATAATATTCACTTCGATTATTTAACTTAAATCTGAAACTATAAGCTTAGAGCTTGTTTCATCGTTTAAAACTCCCGTGAAATAAATTCTAGTCATTAAAAAAATCAATCATCATGAATTAGAAGTAAATACATGTCTCATCAACACTCATGATGAATAAGTGCATTTACTTAGATGGTTAAACTATTCTCTGACTGGTTACTAGCAGTCATAAAATTTATATTATAGTTTAGCTAGAAATATTATTATTTATTCTACTATCCACTGTAACACAGTAAACTTAGAGAATTAGCTGACTGACCTAACTGGCAAAACACTCTGCACAAAATCTAGTGAAGATATAATTCGAACTAACAATTCTATCACTCGACAATACTAGTCATATATATATATATATATATATATATATATATATATATATATATATATATATATATATATATATATATATATATATATATATATATATATATTACCTCCAAAACAGAACTACAGGCTATCTCCACGAAACTGAGAACTACACTTATACAGGTATTCTAGAACTCGGCTAGATGACGAGAAACTAAGAACTTCACTTTACAGGGTATTCTAGAAGGAAGCGGTCTGTCTTCTGACACTAAGGAGTACTGAATGAATGACGTCTAAACTGCTGGGGTTTAAATATTAGAAATCAAAGAAATAGCCCGGACTTAATACATTTAGCAACTACGCCCAGATTTACATATTTCCTTCTCATTCTACGAATCAAACGAATTCTTCACACTGAAACCGAAGACAGACTCTCTCCCTGTTGAGTACTGACTCATTCGAGATCCGACGTAACATAATAGACCCGACGCGTGCGATGATTTCCTCGTCTTACCAGATCACCCTATTACACCTGCAGACTATGGTCATAAACGCAATGTAAGCGAGCTCGTCTTTGATCTCAAATCTTTCACCGTGAATAATTAACTTATAGGCGAACAGATCAGGGAGAAATGATAGACTATGGTCTTCCTTATTATCCCTGTCGAGAACGAATTAAGACGATTCGATCTCTCATCAAAGAACTTAGCTAACCGCAATAAAATGCGTTGCTAAATTAGCAAGGAAATGACAAAGGTATGAATTGCTAACAATCTAGCTTATGCGAAACAAAGGTAAAAGAGCGAAAGAAAGGTAAAAGACAAGTGTAGAATAAAGAATAGATATCTGAAATCTATTAATCATAATATCTCTGCTACAAATAATAATAATACAAATAATCAAAATAAGATGAAGAGGACGAAGAAAGAGAAGAAGAAAAAGAAGAATTTTACTATTAATTCAGTTGAGTGTTTGAACGAGCTAAATCATGCAATAATACTTCTTCACAAAAGTTGTCGGACACATATAAGTTATAATTCCTAAGACACATTCAGCATTGTTCTTGACTTCTGAAATATCTTGTGAACACCCCATCGAGGTAGAAGCATTGTCACGGCGCTATTTCGCAGTGCATCTTAGGTATTTCGTTCGGCGGAAAAGTCAGCCGGGCAACGCCGGGGATAGCCGAACCGGTGAGTAATGTGACTACCGGAAAGCGGGAAATCAGGCGCAAGTGCTGTCAGTGAGAATCTAGCCATCGTCCTGAGAGGACGCTCATATTTCCCTTTGCCAGCAAGTTAACTGTGAAATTCATGTTTTTGACTATTTGTTATAAGTGCTTGCCATTTTTCGGTCCTGGTAGATAATGTGTAATTCTAGAGCTGTGTAGTGTCTAGTGGGTATTTTCTACAGACCGTAGTTTTATAAGTTGACAATGATTTGAGTATATCTTTGTCACAGTTTTATCGCTCAGGTGAGCGATAGTCATTGCAGGATCTTTTTCAGTGTAAGTCGTATTGTGATGTACGACGCTGATAGATTAAGCTATTAGGCAAGTTTACAGTGGAATTTCATTGTTGTGTTTGATGCTTTATTGGCCGTGTGAGGCCTGATTGTATTGTGCATATGATTAAAGAGAAGTACCTGTAGAAGGTGTTGATTACTTATGTCAGCCATTGTTGTGTGGTCATACTTCTGGATGAACAAGCTTATTTTATAATTGTTATAATAAATTCATACTGCAGTGGTGCAACCATAGTAAATTGGTTCCTGACAAGCATAATCATCCTTCTATCTATATCTCTGCCAAGAGTAATCTTGTCCGAAGTTAGACACTTGTGTAGACCCACATTAGCTACTCTAGGTTTGGCCATTGTTGGATCATCACAGCAGAGACAAGGGAAGGTAACCCGTAACAGAGACCCCCGTAAACTACCTGTGGCTTATTCCAGTTATACACTTATAATAGGGTACAGGATCCGAGGTCAGTAAATTAGGTCACGTGGAATTTTAAATGTTTTGGTCGTTGTTGGTGCACACATTTTTTATAAATTGGTATCTAGTGGCCAACATGAAAATTAGAATCTTTACTCAAATGTCAAGTCAGTCTTATTGTATGGCTCTGAAACATGGAGAACAACCAAAACAACAACCAAAAAACTACAGAATTTCTTAAATGATGCTTGCGTAGAATAGAGGGATTAAAATGGTATGACAAGGTTACCAACGTGAAACTGATTACATGAACCAGACAAGTGCCAGTGGAACAAGAGATGAGAAGAAGACGATGGCGATGGATAGGACACACACTGAGGAAACGTGTTGATAGCATTACAAGGCAGTCCTTGTTCTGAAACCCCCAGGGCAAGAGAGGCTGAGGTATACCAAGGAGCACATGGAGAAGAGAACTAGAGACAGAAGTGAAAATGATGAGGAAAACATAGAAAGAGCTTGAGTGGATGACACGTGACAGGAGGACTTGGCGTGTGTTTGTTGAATGCCTATTGTCCATGGGGAACTAAAGGATATTAATCACTTACTAACCAGGTCAAATGCCTTTATGGTGTCTATAAACGCGACATATGGAGGCATTTTATGCTCTTGATTTTTCCTGAAGTTGGCGAAGAAAAAAGCTCATATCTATGGTTGATCTATCAACACGAAATCCACACTATGACTCTGGATATATGCGCTCAGCTAACTTGTGTAGTCGCATTAAGATGACTCTGGCAAAAACCTTACCAACAATACTAAAAAGAGAGATGCATGTGTAGTTATTGCAATCACTTCTGTCTCCTTTATTTTTGTATAGTGTTACAATCTTGGCATCTCGCATGTCTTGAGGAATAGTTGTCTCTTCCCAGCACTGGCCCAGCACCATCAGCAGGGGTTATGCTTTTGCAGCATTTGATTAAATCAGGAGGAATCCCATCACCGCCTGGTGCTTTACCAGATGACAAGCTGTCAATGGCCTTGCTGATTTCTTCCAATGTTGGTTAAGAATCCGCTCCCACATAGTTGGCTGACACTTAAAGGCTGTGGGTGTGACGGTATTTTCTGTTGCATAAAGCTCAGAGTAGTGCTCGACCCATCTTTCCATCTGTCTACCTTCTATAAAAACATCTGTTTACCTTCTATACAAACATCTGTCTACCTTCTATACAAACATATGTTTACCTTCTATACTTTCATGTGTCTACCTTCTATACAATCATCTCTCTACCTTCTCTACAAACATCTGTGTACCTTCTATACAAACATCTGTACCTTCTATAAAAACATCTGTTTACCTTCTATACAAACATCTGTCTACCTTCTATACAAACATCTGTCTACCTTCTATACAAACATCTGTCTACCTTCTATACAAACATCTTTAAATAAGAGTCTTTAACTTCTTGATTATTGTTATGTTGTTCTTCATGTATCAGAGTCATACAATGGCACCGCCTTGACATTTGAGATAGAGATAGTTATTTTTCTATTGGACTTCATTTCATTTTATATATAATAATAATAATAATAATAATAATAATAGCCCCTTCAGTCATAACTGACTATGGGCATGCGCCCCTGAGGTGACAGCCCTCAGCTGCTTATTTTCCTGGTGCTCCTTTCGACGTTTTCTCCTCACCTCTGCTTCTTGTGTGAGCCTCTCTTCGCCCAATCTGAGGTGGCACCGTAAATAGCATCGCCATTTAGTGCGATCGGCAACTTTATCCTCCCATGTTGCTGGATCCATGTCCAGTGCCCTCATATCTCTCTTGCACACATCTTTGAACCTCAGCTGTCGTCGCCCAACTGTTCTCTTGCCATCTGCTAATTGTCCGTAGAAGATATCTTTTGGGATGCGACCATCATCCATGCGGCGAACATGGCCAAGCCAGCGAAGTCTGCGCTGTCTAAGAAGCGTATACATACTTTGAAGGCCAGCACGTGACAACACCTCGACATTTGTCACTTTATCTTTCCACGAGATGCCGAGGATGCGGCGTAGACACCGCAAATGGAAGGTATTGAGCCTTCTTTCTTGCTTAGCACAGGTCGTCCAGGTCTCGCTGCCATATAGGAGTGTGCTGGTGACGCAGGCATTATATACCGCAGCTTTGGTCTTCATTGTGAGTTTAGAGTTTCCCCAAACACGCGATGTGAGGCGGGCAAAGGTAGCTGCAGCTTTGCCAATGCGGCTGTCGATTTCTGTATCCAGTGAGAGTTTGTCATTGATGGTAAACCCTAGGTATGTGAAGTGGTGCACCACTGCCAATTCATAGTTATCGATAGTGATAACTGGTGCAGCACCCACATCCTGACTCAGCACATTCGTTTTCTTTAGACTTATTGTGAGGCCAAAGTCCTTGCATGCTTTAGTGAAGCGATTCATCAAGCTCTGAAGCTCCTGTTGGCTTTGAGTGACGACTGCAACATCATCAGCGAACAACAAGTCTCTTATAGTGACCCTTCTGATTTTTGTTTTTGCCTTCAGCCTTGAAAGATTAAACAGACGGCCATCTGACCTAGTGTGAAGGCATATTCCTTCAGTTGCATCTCTGAATGCATGTTTCAAGAGTAAGGCAAAGAAGATTCCGAAGCGGGTCGGAGCCAGAACACAGCCTTGTTTAACGCCACTTCGTATATCAAAGGGCTGTGACGTGCTTCCAGCATATTGGACTGTTCCCTTCATGCCATTTTATGTATATAAATTCCTAAATGCCATGAAGGCACTTTTTGCATTTGGTAGTGTTATTTTGACATCACTTTCCGTTCCGACATCTTGCTGCGAAGTTAAAAGTGAATTCACATGGTGAAGTGATGTTTCAGCGAGCCCAAACTTCTTACCATTAGCCACATTTATTGTCATGATTTTTGTCATTTCTCTGTGTATTTTCAGATGACAATTGCCGTGACCTCTCATCAAGTTAATACTACCTTTATTTCCCTCTCAAGAACGCACACACGCACATACACACACACACACATACACACACACACTCATACACAGGTACAAAGTGCAAAAGAGAGAAAAAAATACTTGAAAATAACACATTAGAACTTTCTTTGTAATAATTAAATTGTATTATTAATAATAAAATTAAAAACAAAATATCTCACAGTGTATATATTTAATATTATCTTCAACTTATTTCCCTCTCAAGTACGCTTGCATAGTGCAACATAGCAGTAAGATAAGATATATAAAATACTACACTATTACATTCTTTAAAACTATGAATTTTTTAAATAAAAATATAAAAAGAAAACATATCTAGGGTGTCTGCATACATTCAGTACAATTTTCCCATTATTGTCGACTCAAGCAAGAAGAGGTCTGAGATTCATTGTCGTTGTTAACTTCAAACAAACCAAACGTGTCCCCATAAGAACATAGTGCAACATAGCAGAAGGACACAAATGTATATAACAGATCCTATACATTTGTATTGTCTGTCATCAAGTAGATACTGTGCTGGATGGCACGCAGTAAGGACAAAGAAGACGAAAACAATTACAAAGCTAATAAACTTGAACAGAATGTGTACATATTGTGCTATGGAACCCACAGTGGAAGGCTTTTATCACGTCCAGTTTATCTCGCAGCCAAATTAAAACTCAAACATCATCACTTATCAGCTCCCGAAGAAGCATAGGCCTTTAAAGAACTCGTGCCAGGTTTTCTTGTCAGATGACGTCATCGGTTGAAAGTATTTCAGTGTCTACGTCATCACCTTTATATATGTCTTGAATTTTCCACTCTATGTCTTCTTTGGTCTCTCTCTCTCTGTACCTCTCCTACCCTAGGTATTCCAGATTAAATACTGCCTTGTAATGCCATCAACAGGATTCCACTATGTGTTTCCTATCCGTTGTCAGTTCTTTTCCCACTGGCACTTGTTCATTTCTTGTCATCATTTCCACAATCGTGATTTTGTAACAAAATTGTATTGTAGGCGGTCTATTCAGCGCAAGCACCCATCTATAAAATTCCGTAGCTTTTGGGTCTTGTTCAAACTCAAACAAGCATCGTAAAATATATACGTATTAAAATAACACTAGGACAGCGAGAAGCAGTAAGAAAATATCAAACAATACAAGAAGCAAATATCTCAAGGTAATTAATACAATAATCAAGAAATAAAATCAGGGAATGGATACTGCAACAACTAGCCGAAAACAATCAGGTGATTTAAAATGAAAAATAATTACGTGTGACATAGAAAAGCATTTAAAAAGGAAGAAAACATTTTGGAAAACATTATAAGGAAACTTTTTTTTTAAATTTCCCAAGCTGACTGAACTTAAACAGTTAAATAAAGGTAAACTTAAGAGGTTCAAAGCAAAAAAGTAAACGGTAACACATAACAAATTAAGAAATAGAGAAAGAGACAATTGACAATCAAGACTTGTAGGACACGTGGAAAGAAGAATGTAAATAAAAAATAAAATATTAACGTATACGGAAAATTAGATACTTCTATAAAGTTAGCACAAAAGAAATCATGGGACAGAAATAAATTTACAGAAGAGATAAACTCTTAATCAAGCACTAATGAAGCCAACCTGATATAGCTCAAGGAATACTGCAGACTATCGCATATCTAAATAACAGATACACCGTAGTACTGATAAAATTAATACTATCACATATGGGAGCAAAAGAAAATGAGACGTCTGACAAGGAAGGAAAAAAGGACGAAGCAGCTCAAAACAAATAAATTTTGCGTTGGGCGAAATGGTGATCAAAGCCCACATTAACACATGTAACATATGGATGAGCCAAAGATTGCAACTAAAGTCTGAAAGAGAGATGCACCCATAAGCTGCTGAAAAATCGAATACGGACGTGTCAATATCCAGAGAGGTAAGAATGCACAGCAATTAAAAAAAAACTGCTGAGATAACCACTAGGAACATAATATTTTATTATTATGAACACCAAACTGCCTTCTAACATTTCTAAGAAAAACGAACTACAACGCAAACCACAGATAGAATAATTAATAGCACAAAATTCCCCACCATCGCTAGAAATAGTAATGCAAACTAACTTACCTAGGAAAGTTCACAACAAATAAAATACCAAATTATCGAAACAGGAATCAGGATGTAACAGCGAATGAGGTAGTGAGGACAAGCAAGGATAAACAAATACATTCATAATTTTCCAGTACCACACTACTCAGTACAAAAAATGTATTAAACATACACAATCTTCAAAACTAACAAATACAGCAGAAATGAAAAAAAGAAAAATTTTTACTAAAATGAAAAAAAGAGATATATAAAAAATAAGGGAGTGGAATATTCCGTATATAATATTGTTATAACCATTAGGAAAAGTCAAAACACAAATTTGCAGCCCATGCAGCATGTTCCCCCTCTCCACACAGCCGGTAGATCCAAAGGAACGGCAGTAGCCGATACAGTTTGGTACCAGCCATGTCGCAGGAGTTGCCAGAATAATGTCGAATCGACATTAGACTGCCTTAGGGACTCCGACTCCGGATTTATCCTCAGTGTTTACTCCCGAAGCCAATTCCACAAATGGATATTCCCGCAAGGCAGCGGTGGTTTGAATTCAGAGTTCCTTCTCTTAGATAAGCTACCAACCAAGGATCACGAGCCCTATCTGCCCGAATATATATATATATATATATATATATATATATATATATTATATATATATATATATATATATATATATATATATATATATATATATATATATATACGCAGTGATATGTAAAGGGTTAACAACTAGAATATATAAATGTTTCCGTAGTGGATTGTTACTGAACGGAAAAGAGACTGGTACACTCTAGAAGAACCACATACAGATAACGGTGCTATATAATTTCTATCCCTTTAATCATCATAACCAAACATGGCCACAAGCAGGGTTGTGGAGTCGGCCAAAATATTTTCTGACTCTGACTTTGGAAATTTTAGAAGTTCAACTGGGACTTCCGACAACAGTTTTTTTTTCTTTAACTAGTAATAAGGCATATAATGAAGCACTTATATGAAGTTGTGAGTATTAGTATGATATGTATGTGAATAAATGAATACGCTGCTTACGTAGACTACATTTTAAACTATTCATTCATTCATACAGTAATACAAAATAACAAATCATCCACACCTGCTCACAAATAACTGCTTTGCCAAACTTCATGAGGCAAAATAGTTTCATTTTAACAATGACGGGCAAATTGACAATGTAAATAGTTTATTTTCATTTCGTGTTTGCTGTTTCTAAATGTGCTAACAAATTTCGAATTTTGATAAAATCTTTATTTATAACCAGAAGCTTATGAAATTTTCCTACATTATGTAAATGTTATTTCAAATTTGTTAAGCGGCCTCCTCCCTTGCATGGATCAAACGTGGACTTAAGTCTCGTAAAATTGGAGTCGAGACATTTTTTTTTACCGACTCCGACGCCACAGCCCTGGTCATAAATTGGCGGGAATTAAAGAAACAAATTATCGGCTACCATCACAATTATCCCTGAACACTGGTGAAAGATAAATCCAGCCTCACGACCACAAGTGACCACAATTAATCACATCCAGCATGGTGGCAAACTACAGTGCGAACAAAGGGAATAAAGTATATACTCAAAAGTAAATCTCAAAAGTACCTAACATAGGTCGCAGCAGTAGCATGATAACTTGCACTAGTCATATACAACATCCAGGACTAACCATAAAGTAATTGGCGAAAGAATATGTCCCAAGATGGCCAAGTATGTGCTAACTTAATACTGACAATCCAAAATCGCGCAGATTAGCGCAGCTGCCAAAAACTGAACGACCATCCCGGCGTCTTCTTTTCCCACAATATCTTCCGATGACATGACATCACGTGACCTAATATTCATGATGTTCATAAACTAAATTATTGTTCCTGACAGAGCACTTACGTCACGGCAGCTGTAAGTATCACGTGACATCCAATACTCCCTTAAGAAACGCAATTTTCTTCCTTCCGGGGGATGGTGGATATATGGCTCCTCTATAATGAAGGAAAAGCATGTCTGCATCTCAGTGACAATCACATGATTTCATCATCTTAATACCTGGTTGGCAATACGTCAACAATAGCAAATATTATAACAAAAAGATAATCCCAGCAACAACAACAACAACAGCAACAAAACTGCAGGGATTTTGATCTACAAGAACACCCAACAATCTGAATGGCAAAAATATGGCAAGGTCAAGTGAAGATAGCCACTTGATGTCGAAAGGGTCGAGGTGCAAGCTAAGATTGACCCCAGTTCAAATGTGATTCTACTTTGATGATGGGACTAACATGCGACGTAGTCACGAGTTAATCTGTGTATGACATTGGAAAATCTGTGTCTATGGGACCCATTGATCACCATGTGTGAACTTGCGGGTGGTCGCCTTAAACATCTGAACTCTCATCCAGCTGGTGGGGCCGTATAGAAGTCAACAACCTGACATCCTTCATCAACTTCATAGTATGTATCATCGCACTTGAACTAATATTTGCATCATTCACCTGTTGCGTGGGTGGTTTACTGGTGTTGGAGGGTCCTTCGTTCGATTATTATAAATTTAGTTGGGATGCTTGCTTATTTATCATTACACAAGTTGTGTCCAAGCAAACCCCGGTTCCGTACGAACTGATCCATTATTACTATAAACTTCTTACAAGAAAGAGTTCATCAGGTCAAAGGACCATCAACAATGCAAGTTGAAGCAATCAAACGTAATCAAAGGAATGTGGGTAAGCCTTCGATTCGAGTCCAATATTTATTACAAATTGACGCACGAAGACAGTTCACATTGGTATACATTCATATATAGTTCATTAGAAATTACATGCATAGTATTCATGTCCGTCCGTGTCAAAACGATATGTCAGATGAACATCGTGGCTATATACGTGCGCTGTTGTAGTCAACAGCCAGAAATGAGCGCAGGAGTTCTTGACAGCTGCAATTTGAATCATAATGCGATTCTCCTTCCATCATTTAATTTAATTAATTAATCTCATACTTAGATTAATGTCCGAACTGACCCTGAGTTCTACATTGATTCATATATATATATATATATATATATATATATATATATATATATATATATATATATGGATATATATATATATATATATATATGTATAAGCTATATACTAAGCCTTTTTCCTTGGAAGGAATACACGACACGACTTCTTTGCTTGACGGATAGCGTAACAAGGGCCATGTAACCAAGTCACCCAGCGTGACCTTCCCAACGCGAAATGCGTCATAACCTCAGCATATATTTCGCGTTCAGTATACCGTAAAATATCGACATATTCTATAAATGTTAGTGACCCCTAAACGTTGCGCTCGGCTAAACCCCAGCAGACGCCGTCATTTAAAATAACACCGTAACAGATTTCTTGTCAGACGGGGGAAAAAAAATCTATTACATAGATTTTTTTTTTGAACAATATTAATCAAATTATCAAAAATTTAACAAAACCCGACGTATGACCAACGATGTTCTATCTAGAACAGTGTCGCGGTCATGTCAGTAATATCTTATAATAAAATCAACGTCATATCATACATATAACTTATATTAAATAAAGAAATGTCACTGTCACTAATTAATTAACTAATTAATTTGATGTATGTATCGACTAAGTAATAATGTGCGGTGTTATTAAAATTATTCTTACTAATTAAAATTAAAATAATTAATTATAATATGTACGTATGGTACTAACTAATTAATATCTAATTGAAGAAAATGAGAAATAGTATAAGAGAGTAAAAGAAATAAAAATTGAGAAGTACGGACAATTAAAACTAAATATTAAAGTATACATTAAATTAGAATGCATGTGAAAATGAAGTGTAAGGATAGATACCTAATTAAATTAACGCAATCAGAAGAAAAGAACAGAAAAAATTCATACATTTTAACTATACATGTGAAATGTCATAATATAATATCTATTACCTTATTAATTACACTATTTAAAAGGTTTAATTAGTGTGATATTATTTTGTTTCATCTTTTCTTAGTATATTTTATTCTTTTATTTCATCACACTTTAACTTTATTTTATTATATATTAATTTAATAACTAGAAAATTTAACAATATAGGACCTGAAGATCCAATCGTTGTTACATCCTGTTGACTTGTATGAAAGTTTATTAAGACACAAGGTTCATATTATCGAATTATGATATGATTATCCATTCATCGTTAGTTCCTTTATTAAAAATTTGAACGTAATTTGAATAAGTCATCACCGTATCTGTCACGTCTACATTAGAGATTGTTCCTTTTTATAAGTTTGCAATCGAAATGAGTGATACGCAAAGTGGAAGTGAAGTCCAAATTTTAACCGATCCGTAAAACTTGATATTTTGATCACAATAGTTTATTTCGAAAAGTCCTTATTTAAGAAGGAAGTCCAACTGAAGTGTTGTATATTCTGACGTGGCATTAATAACGTTCATTGCAAATATAATGCTTGATTAGTCAGAAAATTTTCTTGAAATAGTAATATTCATTCAGAATCCGTAGGATGTCTGGACAGCGTATCGGCTATGACGTTCTCAGTTCCTGGTATCGACTGTATCTCGAACTCATAGGGTTGCAACGCAATAGCAAATCGTGCAAGCTTTGGACTTTTATGGTTTGAACGACGTAATGCTGCCACAGATTTCTGGATCAGAAATGGTGATCCCAGTAAAAATTTTTCTAGTTTGGTAATTGCCCAGATTACGGCGAGCAGTTCTCTGTCAACAGCCGAATATTTAGTCTCCGGAGGTTTCAGCTTGCGTGAGATATAAAGTACAGGGTGAAGGATATCATCATGATATTGGAGTAGACAAGCCCCGAGTCCGTAATTACTCGCATCTGTACGTAGAACAAACTTTTTAGAGGCATCTGATAATCTTAAAACAGGTGGGCATGAAAAAATGTTCAAGATAGTGCGAAAAGTTTTGTCACATTCGTCTGTCCAATTTATCCTTAATGGCATGTTCTTCTTTAATAACGATGACAAGACAGCCGTGATGGATGATAAGTGAGGTACAAATCTGCTATAGTATTGGATTAACCCTAACAGACTCCTAACCTGTTTCTTCGTTTGAGGAACAGATAAATTTAATATTTTAGAAACCGTACTGGGAATTGTTTGGATACGTCCTGATCCAATAATGTGCCCCAGGAATGTTATCTCATTACACGCTATTTGAATTTTAGTTGGTTTAGCGGTTAAATGGTTATCCCGCAATATTTCCAAAACTGATTTAAGACCCAAAAAATGTTCCTCAAATGATGAACTAAACAAACATATGTCGTCAATATAGGTAATTATATCTGATCTACCTGCTAAAAATTTTCGCATCATGCGAATAAAGGTAGCTGGAGCATTCATTAGCCCAAAAGGCATCACGTTCCACTGGTAAAGGCCTTGTGGAGTTGAGAATGCTGTGTAGTATTTGGCTCTTTCGGTTAGTGGAATCTGCCAATAACCTTTGCTTAAGTCAATTTTAGTGAAAAGTGTAGCATTGGATAGACGAGGAAGTAAATCGTCAAGGATAGGATGTGGTTCGCTATCATGTACTGTCTGCGCATTAAGTTTCCTATAGTCAACACATAAACGTATGTTGTTGTCCTTTTTCCTGACAATGACTAAAGGAGAAGAAAATGGAGATGTACTAGTCTCAATAATACCTAATGATATCATCTGTTCGAGTTCCTGAGATGTCTTACTCAGAAAATGTAGAGGTACAGAATAAGGATGAACACGAATTGGTGTATCATCGTTAAGAATAATATCGTGACTAACTACAGATGTGCAACCCGGTACATCCGTTAACACATCTGGGAAAGATTGTAGAAGATCAGCAATGCGTTGATGCTGTTGCGGTGTAACCGTAGAAGAAATGGTCACATCACGCCAAGATTCAGTAGATTGGACAATAAGTACAGGTAAAGGCATCTGCACTTCAGGAAAAGAAGATTCTTCCTCCTGTATAACAGATAGATTAGAATAATGACAAGTAGATACAGTATTGTCATCTAGTTCATGAAAAATTGACTGTAAGTGTATAGGACGTGTATGAAATTGCTTGAGCATATTAATATGGAATATCTTTCTGTGTCCCTTGATATCTAAGACGTAATCAACGTCTGAAATTTTATCAGTAACCTTATAAGGACCAGTCCATGAGATCAATAACTTATTGTTATTGTGAGGGAGTAATACATAAGCCTCATCGCCTGGGAATAATTGGCGTAATCGTCTAGATCGATTTTGTATAGATCGAGCCTTAGCGTTTGCAGCCTCAGAAGAAGCTGTTGCCAACTGGCAAGACTCAATAATATTATTCCGAAGATTAATAACATACTCATAAGATGACTGAGTGTCCTGAGTCATCTCTGCATCAATTAATAAATCTTTTATCAGTCCCATAGGACCTCTCGGAGGGGCACCAAAAACTAACTCAAAGGGAGAGAAGCCAGTTTGTTCATGTGGCACCTCTCGGTAAGCAAACGGGACAGCTGGGAGTGCTCTGTTCCAGTCCTGAGGGTGTTTAACAGTAACCTTATGTAAAAGTTGCTTAAGCGTACGGTTAAGTCTTTCAACTGCACCGTTACTCATGGGATGATAAATACTACTCAAATTCCTATCAATGTTCCAGGTTTTCATACTTTCTTCATAGTATCGGATATAAACTGCGACCCATGGTCAGATAATAATTTTCTAGGAAACCCTATTCTAGAAAAAATTAGATGTAATGCATCAGCTACATCTGTGGTAGTGGTGGTCTTCAATGGAATGGCTTCTGGCCATCGTGTGCATAAATCAATGCACGTGAGAACAAATCTGTGTCCTCTCGCAGATGGTAGAAGTGGACCAATTATATCTATGGCCATCTTGTCAAAAGGTCGTACTGAGATATCGCAAGCCTGAATAGGCGCCGTGTGAAAAGCTCCACGTGCTTTCACTTCCTGGCACGTAGTACAGAAACGTACATACTGCGAAATATCCCGTGACACTCCTGGCCAAAAGAATGAAGACCATACTCGAGATCGTGTTCGAGTATATCCCATATGTCCTGCAAACTGCGAATCATGCGCGTGTTGAAGAATGTACCGTCTAAAAGCAGCCGGTACCATCACTTGTTATTTTACCTGTGATTTATCACTAAAACATCTAATCAGTATATTATTTTTAATAATAAACCAATGTTTGTTGTTATTACCTGATGTTAAATTATCA
This sequence comes from Oreohelix idahoensis, assembly GCA_024509875.1. Lineage (NCBI taxonomy): Eukaryota > Metazoa > Mollusca > Gastropoda > Stylommatophora > Oreohelicidae > Oreohelix > Oreohelix idahoensis. The sequence continues at coordinate 25,162 of JAMPIV010017375.1, forward strand.
ACCTTATTAACTAGGTTAAAAAATTTATTTAAAGATTTGTCATTTTTTTGTTTGTTTGCAAATGATTCCCTGTCAATAGGTGAATTGACCTCAATATCCTCCTGTTTCTCTGCATCCATCTTATTATCATTGACACTTTCCATGAGCATAGTCTGAGCTCTAGTCGTCACGGCGTTTCCAGTGCATAGATTGTGTTTCTCCCATTCAATAATATCTTCTGGTGAACAATCCTTGCTGCCGTGTATGCGACCCACCATAAGGTCTGCAATCGGCTTTTTCAGCATGCATACCTTCACGTTCGCTGTGAAAAAAGGTGTTTTAACATGGATAATAGCTGTGGGGTAAAACTCAATAGTTCCCCCAAAAGTCATGCAACGGACATATTCCCCCGTTGCACAGCTAGGATGTACCAGCGACTGTCGCACTCCAATGGTTGTGGACCCCGAATCTCTCAATACAGAAACTATAGAACCGTTAACTATCCCTCTGTTAAAAATCAGAGAGCCTGTTCCATCATTGGCTGCAAGACCTACTTCTGGTGGAATGTGTCCGCCGTTTAGCACTGTCTCCTTTGCCTTCTGAAAAATAAGATTGCATTGTGGGCAACTATTCGCCACGTTATAATTTATAGCAAAGCATGTAGCAGAAGAATGCATTGTATTATCGTTAGGTGGAACCTGAACCTTAGGAGTGATATCATTTGTAACTGCTGCCCCGGTATTATGGTTATAATGTGACGATCCACGAGAATGAGAACGATTACGAGAATAATTAGTTGAATTATCCCGTTGTCGTCTATTGTAATTTTTATCTCGATGTCTCGAGTTATAATTATCGCTATTCTTCCAATTGTTACCATTATTATATTGATATGACCGATTATAACTTGAGTTACGTGGATTACTGTTGTATCTTGACTGAGGTGAATAATTTCTGTTTTGTTGTCTTCCTCTATTAAAGTTATTGTTAAAGTTATTCTGTCCCTTATGAAAATTAATGTCATAGTTTCCTTTGAACCTACGTCTGTCTACACTGTGTGTTCTTGGTTTGTTATTACTATGATATGCCATATTGGATGCTACAGGAAGAGGTTCTCTTATCAACGAGCCAGAAATATTAGCATTCGGATGAGCTGTGCAGTAATTTAACGAAATTTTTTCTAACTCATCAATAGTTTCTGGTTTTCTTTCTTGCAGATAAGCAAAGAATGGTGGGCTGACAGAAGATAATACTTTATCCCTCAATAACAAATCGACTAACTTGTCGTAAGATTTGTTGACACCTGCTAGTTCAACCCATCTGTTAAAAGTATTGCGTATGTTAGCAATAAATCCTGTAAAATCTTTATTATTATCTGGCAACAAACTTTTGAAACGTAATCTACATTCCTCTTCGTTCAAGTGGAAACGACGTAATAACAAAGTCTTAATGGCCTCATAGTCTGTGGATAATGTTGGATCAATATTTTGTGCTGCACTTGCAGGTTCGCCATCCACAAATTCCTTAAGTTTAAGTGCCCATGCAGTTTTGTCAAGGTTATTGACCTTACATATATCCTCAAAGCGCGCCAGCCATGATGATAGGTCGTCCACGTGTAATTTGAATGGTGGTAATTTAAAGTAATAATTGCCCTTAAGTCGGTTGGATGACGATCCAGATTGAGCATTATCATTTTGGCTTGCTGAAGCACCCTGCGAATTAAGTTTTGCTGTTTCCAATTTAAGCCGTTGCAATTCCATTTCTTGCTGCAGTATGATTTCCTGTCGTTTCAATTTATTCTCTTCTTCAATCCGTAGGATTTCATCTCTTGCCACCTTTCTTTCTTCCTCTTGTCTTAATTCTGCTTTCTTTTCCGCCTCTTTTCTTTCAAGTTCTTCCATCTCTGCCTTAGCAACAGCTTTCCTTTCAGCCTCTTCTGCCTTATGGTTCGCAAGTTGTTGTTCCGCAAATTCTAGGAGTGCATCTCCCTTTTTATTACAATCTTTTCCAATTTTAATGAAATGATCCAAGGTAAGCATTCTTGGAGTTGAATTATTTAAGTATCTAATTACTTATGTCTAGTAATCACCACTAGAATCTATGTCGATAATTCTAATTACTCAATGAATGAATAATTAATATAAGAAATTGCAGTATTCCTGTAATGTTATTTATAAGTTCCACAAATCTGTAATATTTTGTAAAAATATTATATATACACTCACTAATATCTATCATAAATAGTTATGATAGTTAGTTATATAAGGTGCCAAATTATATCATGCACTTAATATTAGTATCCAATAAATATGTGTTATATCCCTAAATAATTAGGTTATTTAATCTTAATAGTTATTAAGTTAACACTGTAGTACTGAGAAAGTGTACTAATTTATATTTAATATGTCTTAATATGTTATAAAGTTATAATAATTAATCATAGTATATTATGTCATAATCATGAGCAATAAAGTGCATTGCCCATTTCTTGGACCATCACTGCAAATTGGTGCAAAGTCCCTAATTCCTCCTTAAAAGTCATAAAAATTTAATCATATTCATCTACACTATTATTAATGAAGAAATTATAGCATTAATATTAAATTATAAATGGATGAAATGAAGACAAACAATACAATGGGTTAACCAAGGATTACAGAACAGTATTAACATACAACAAAGACATTTTCACAATAAAAATGCATTTACAACTAAGTTGACTAGACCGGAAGTGAGAATCAAAGAATGAACTGAATAGATAATTAACCTGCGTACACAACAATTAGTGACGTATACATGGACTCATTAACGGTTGTACAACGAAAATATAAACTGAATGATAGTAAGGTCAGAAAAAACACGATAGATTACAAACATTGTTAAAGAACTGAATAAAAATTAGAACTAAATACACTAGAATACTCCAGTTATAACACGACTATACACCTAACATGCAAGGTGAATTAATGCAAGTCCGAACGACACGATCACCGATAATGTATTCGACGCGTTCTTCGCGAAATGCTATTAATTCACGGCCCTAAGAACAATTACAATCAATTCGTAGCATCCAAGGAGCCATAGAACTGATTATAATTCGCCGCCCATCCATACCCACTACATGTAAAAGGACAGAAACAATATTTAACATGGCTAAAAAAAAAGAACATGGCGTTGTCAGACAAATAGGATTAACTTATTGTAACCTTCAAATAAGTTACTTATCTTTTTGCCTCGATAGATTCATGCAATGCTTGCTTCGCCAACGGACAGTAGGACCTATATTTTCATGCTCATGTTGATTGAATCTATTTTCCAATGTTCGATTAAGCGTTTATAAATAATTTTCTTCAAAGACGTTGAAAGGCGGCTGCCATCGTTACAGCTGATTCATCCTGTTGTCAAGGGGGTGTGACGTCATCGGTGTAGATACAAAAAGTGTTCATTTCGCTCGACGGAAAATTATTTCTTTCAACTCGATAATCTTTGAGTATTTTTTTACAATTAAATTCCAGTTCCTCCCCACATTGGCCACCACTGTTGCGTGGGTGGTTTACTGGTGTTGGAGGGTCCTTCGTTCAATTATTATAAATTTAGTTGGGATGCTTGCTTATTTATCATTACACAACTTGTGTCCAAGCAAACCCCGATTCCGTACGAACTGATCCATTATTACTATAAACTTCTTACAAGAAAGAGTTCATCAGGTCAAAGGACCATCAACAATGCAAGTTGAAGCAATCAAACGTAATCAAAGGAATGTGGGTAAGCCTTCGATTCGAGTCCAATATTTATTACAAATTGACGCACGAAGACAGTTCACATTGGTATACATTCATATATAGTTCATTAGAAATTACATGCATAGTATTCATGTCCGTCCGTGTCAAAACGATATGTCAGATGAACATCGTGGCTATATACGTGCGCTGTTGTAGTCAACAGCCAGAAATGAGCGCAGGAGTTCTTGACAGCTACAATTTGAATCATAATGCGATTCTCCTTCCATCATTTAATTTAATTAATTAATCTCATACTTAGATTAATATCCGAACTGACCCTGAGTTCTACATTGATTCATATATATATATAGGCTATATACTAAGCCTTTTTCCTTGGAAGGAATACACGACACGACTTCTTTGCTTGACGGATAGCGTAACAAGGGCCATGTAACCAAGTCACCCAGCGTGACCTTCCCAATGCGAAATGCGTCATAATCTCAGCATATATTTCGCGTTCAGTATACCGTAAAATATCGACATATTCTATAAATGTTAGTGACCCCTAAACGTTGCGCACGGCTAAACCCCAGCAGACGCCGTCATTTAAAATAACACCGTAACATCACCCCAAATTGGAGAAACAACTTGTCCCTACTTCCAGGACACAGAGGCATAGACACTTTTACAGATATGTATTATATAACGCCTCTGTCGACATCCATTGACTTCATCAGTGAAATTTAATTCGTTTTTAATAAACTGTGGAGCCGCGGTAGCGCGGTGGTTAATGCATTAGCTTCCTAGCTCGCTGGTGCATGGTTCGATCCCTAGTTCAGGTGGAAATTTTTAGACCGCAAACGGCTCCAGGGTCGACCCAGCCTCATGAATTGTGTAACAGAGCAACTTCTAGGAAGGTTAAGGTGGCCGGCGTGATGCTAACCACATCACCCCTAGTGTGCCGATGGTCAAGAAAATATGATCCTCACACCACATTCCCAATATGCTTCAATGAGCATGTGACGGGATCTTTTAACTACCTTTACCATTTTAATAAGGTGATGTCTCAGACTGTCGTGGTTGAGTAACGTGTAGAGTATTTGTCGAGTTGGACAATAGTAGTGAAATCGACAAGGGATAGTGGACTGACAGAGTTATAGATTACACACACAGAAAGGTGTAAATAGGAGATGGACTTGAGACAACCTGGAAGAAAATTTATCAAAGTGATCTCTCTCTCCAAGCCTCAACTCACTGTTACTGTCTAAGTACCTCCTGCTCTCACTCTTTTCTCTTATCAAACATAGAGATTATAGTAAAGAGCTAAAACAAGTTTAATTATGGATGGAAAGGGTCGGGAACAGCGCATTAATAAATGTGTAAACTTTATTAAAGAAGAAAAGCATGGAATTAATGCATATCATCATACACAGCATAAATTACATCAATAATCAAATAATCATCAATAGTCATCAATAACCATCAATAACGTAAATACACACCCACACACGCACACACCACCAACACTCATAAAACCTGTAGAACATGGAAAGATAAATAAATCGAGTGTCCGTCCGTCCGCTTTCGGGACCAGATGAAATAGCTCCAGTAAGTGGTTTTTTCGTACATATCCTCCATGGGTGATGGAATTAACCTGAATAAAATCACTGTATAGGCGCTATCATTAGTGACTCCTCTCTACTGGCGCGAGGTGGGCTGGAAGACTCTCTTTACCTCCGTTTTACCAAATGAATAAACTGCGTGTCAACCTGTCCGCTTTCGTGGGACCAGAAGCTAGCTACAGAAAGTGTCTTTTACGTAAAAATATACTCCATGGGTGATGGACTTGACCTGTAAAAACTTTCTTGTTGGGGCTGACTTGGGTTACCCCTAATTGCGCAAGTTAGGCTGGAAGACGCTGTTTATCTTTGCTGGCCGCTCCTAAGTGCGAAGTTTTAAGTATCCAGAAAATACACCCAAGACGAGGTTACTTGAGGACAAACGGTCCCATGCGCTCTCATCCAGCGCTTGACTCTGCTTGGCATTAAATCCGGTTTGGGCTGGTTTGACTGTGGTTTGACTGACTGCCCCGTTTAGGCACACAAAGGCGGGTGATATGGAATTCTGCTATAGGCATGCTGGGCGGTTTTGATATTCTGACTGGTAATCCAATAGGCGAGTAGAGAACTACTACTGCATTTGATGATTTCCAGATTTAGCTTTGGCTCGTTGCACTGCGTGAGCGTAACTTGGCGTTGACAAAAGGGTTTATGTTCAGGAACGGGGTTTGACTACTCGTGACGCTAGCGGTATTCAGAAACCCTCTAGGTCGAAGAGGACATGTCGTTCTTCGTCTGACTGGAGTCTGCTCTAGCGATTCGGTCTCCCTGAAACTGAGACCCAAAAAAGACACCCTTTACCTCAAGCAACGACAAAATCAATCTAATGCTTTATAACCTAGTTATGCTCGGCTCCTTCAATTCTATCAATTATAGCATGTGCCCGCATAGGCTTAATATCTTTTGTACACCCATGTACCTGTCATTAAATGTTCTGACAGCAAAATCTACTCCTCTTCTCCCAATCTCAACATACAGGAACCCTAACCCTGTAGTTACAGTTAAATGAATATGCTTATTCATCTTACAACATTAAATGAATTTACATAAACAGATTACAGCATTTAAAATTACACAAATAAATCGTATGTCCCCTTGGGGAAATATATTAGCATTCCACAAAATGAGTTCATATAAAATGCAGTGTTCTTGCTATAATAATACAGTTGTGGCTGAATCATAAGATAGAATTATATCTATGCCTGGTGACTGCTTTCTGTGAAAGTTATAGACTAGAGTCTAGCTACACAAATAAGCATAAAATGATTCTCCCTTGCCACTAAAAATATCTATCAAAAAGGAATCAGTGACTATCTCCTATAATTCAGAGTTATTGCCTGCATCTCACTATTCAGTTTTAAGTGAACAATCCGCACCTGACATTATCTTACAGAAATGACAGTTAATTAGCCTATTCTTAACCCATGATAAGCATCTGTGGACTGATTCTACGCCTAGTGAGTGTCTGTTATTGTAAGTCTATCATTTAACCCATTATAAACCAAAACAGCGTAAACACCACTTAACTAAGGCCGTAGACAGCGCTACATTATCACTGAATTAAATTTACCGGGAGAAATCCTCAAAATGAATTCACGTCACTTCCTATCAGATATATATAAAAAGCTAACATGAATCTAATATAATAATTATAAGATATGTCAACTCACCCCGAAAATGACTAGAACATAGGCAAACACATTCTAGTACTGTGTTAAAGTTTGCCTTATCTCATGATGGTCATCTACGGGCCAGGAAATATTCACGAATGTGTTGGCTTATTAAACCCGTCTACTCTTATAGATTACAAAGGACGCTCCCCCCGGACACCTAGCCTGAGTATCTCTACAGATGTTTGGCGAAAGACGTAATCCGGAGAGTAAGACAACAGTTTCTCTAGAGACTGCATCAAAGACAACAACCGCGAGAAGATTCCTTCAGGTAGAGAAATGCATAATATTATGAGACTAATGCGTTCTAAGGGGCAAAAACCCACAAAGGACTAACAGCGGGTTTTATCTCCCCCTGAAACAGATCAAACTCGTTACCCAGGCCTCAAAGGGTACCAGCCGCTCGTGATCAAACGTTTTAAAGCGACCAGAGAAATTCCCCTGGACGGACCAGGTGCGTGTATGTAATATTATCGCTACGCTTACCGTTTCTGACCAGTGGGGGATTTCTACTGAAAGGCAGAACGTAAACAAACGCGGGTGGGGTTTGAACAGGTGACAAAATGAAAGAAAAGAAATACAAAATGTCCAGGAAAACAGAACATTAAAAGTGTTAATAACATATGGAACGAAATGGTAAAATAAATTATCTATCTACGTGACAAGATAGCCCCCCTTCTTAAAGTGCGTGAAACACGGACTAAAGGATAGTGTTTTATCTTATCCATAGACGTCCGTTTCATGTCGTTAGAACATCCTATAATCATAACCAAAATCGTATCCGATTTCTGTCAGTACTGTTTGACTAGCTCCGAGTTCATTTCTTTTTTTCCCTCTGTCTAATAGACGTTCAGCGAATGGGATTTTGCGAGGCCAGTCGGCACTGACGCCCTTCGTTTCCGTGTGAACCTGATCTTGGTTCCACAATTCGCTGTGCCTGTTTATGGTCCGGAAAATTATCCGCCCCTGTTGTGGTTTTCGGCCCCGCCTGAATTCACTGGCCACTGCGTAGGTAATCCGCCTGTTATGTGCAGGGTAATCATTGCTGGGCTCGGGCTGTTTACGTATATATTTACCTGTCACGGGCGTGGACTTGAATAACCCTCGATAGCTGCAGTCTATCGGGATTTTCTGCGCGCGTGTAACCCTAGTTGGCAAATAAAGCCGCTCGTTGGCCGAAGAAATGCTAGCATTTTTCTTCTGCCTCTCGACATCTACTCCCCTGTTTCGGTGGGAGCATTGATCAATCTTCAGACCTGTGCCGTCTAAAGGTGGGTCTGGAGCTTTCCTTGCCTTGCCAGTCACAACTCTGGCTTGGTCAACGGAAATGATCAAGTTGCTCTGTAATGGCCTGGCGGAGGCGACTACCTTGCTGTCCATCAGTGGGGTTGAGACCACTGGAATAATGCGATTTGAATGAGAGAACTCAGCTGCCTGAAGCAGAGAGTAATCGATCGCATTCTGGGGTTCTACTAAATCATAACAGATCTCCGTAGCTTCTATCCTTGGGGAAAGATAGGTATTATCTGCGAGTTGCAGAGTTTGTTGAGTCGCTTTACCGGTACTAGCATGACGTGAGTCAAGGCTCTCAACAATGACTCCTTGTGAAGTAGTACGGCAGCTTTTCTCACTGTCTTCTGCCCTGAGAAGTGTGAGAGACTCAGATGGAGTACCAGGGATCCCTTCGCCTGGAACCCTGTGTCCACCGTAAACGTCAACTTTGCCCTCCCCTGAGGAAGTTAATGGCGTCTGTTGGCAAATGTCCTGCAATGCGAGATCCACTTCCTGGATTACAGGCTCCGCAGTCTGCATGCAAAGGACTGGACGGTTTGAGATCCCGTTAGATCGCGAAGTGCCCGAGAAAAAACTCTCGGTGTGTTTTTCCAAAGTTCCTTGGAACGGTTTGGAAAGTTTACCCCTTTTAGCAGGCGACTTATTCTTGCACCTTTTAAGCTCAGGGTGATAAGAGGAGCGGCATCTCCCTTCTCTGATCGTTGAGTTGGAGGGATACGCCTCTGCATATAGTTTTCCGCTGTCCGGCCTGGAATCTGGCGAAATATAATGTGATAGGGTGTGGCTCCCTTTTCTCGATGTCACGTGTCGGTTAGGTGGTGCTCGGTCTGGAGCGTGAGAGGCTCGGGGTTCGCCGCTTGCCAGACGGGAACAATCCGTATTACAATGCTTGTTAGCACCTCTCTCACCTTTGTGCAGTTCCCATGCCTGGGAACGTTGCGGAATTTTCCCCGTGGCTTTAGGTCTGCTATCCCGACATAAATTCTTTCCTAGTTCGGGCTTCGGATCCAAGTCCCGAGGAAAGTCAATTTTCTGGAGTCGAGGTTCGGTTTTAGCAGGTAAGTTATCTTCCAGGGGCGCAAGGTTTGCAGGGGCATGGTCAGACGAGGGCGCAGAAGAAGGAGAACTAGCGTGACTACGTTTAGTATCTCTTTCCATTCCTTGGCTTAGTCTGTCCCTTTCTTGTCGCTTCTTTTCCCGTTGCTTGTCCCGTTCTTGTCGTTCTATTTCCCATTGCTCCTCCCGTTTTTGTCGTTTTATTTCCAATTGCTTCTCCTCTTCTATCACTTCTTCTACATACAGTCGGGTGAATGCTTCGCTCACCCCAGTTTGTTTACAGGACCATGCCAGGATTAAACGGCTGTTAAACTAATTGTCTACCTCGTATTGATCCTGCAGGCTTACTGCAAATTCTAGAAAGGGCTGGATTTCGCTATCCTGGTACTCCATGTACTTAGCTACCTCGAAGTCAATCCTATGCACTTTATCTAGATCGGCCATTATATCAGGGTGAGCAAACACTATAGAAGAATAGAACCTAGAGATCTTAGTTACCTAGTCCACTAGGTGCTGATTAACTTAATAATCAATAAAATCTAGGCTAGCCTGGGAACTTTAAAAACCTGATAGTTTGCAGCTACTCTGATCGACAAGCAAAAACCCCAAAAAACTCCAAAAAATGTAAGTGATGTAAAACTTATTACTATCACTTCACCCCAGTTCTGTCAGTACTAAGCTATTGAGAGGATTGGTTACTATCATCCGAATGAACACCCTCCCTTGGTACAGATGCAAGCTAGTAACTGACTATCTGTAGCTTCTTATCTCAGATTAAAGAGCTACTCCTGAAAAAAATATTAACCCTTAAAAAAAAAATTTCTGACTTTTACAACAATAGTCGTCAGATTTGTCGACCAAAAACTCAGCATTGATACCATCAATCTTTACCAGCTGTCTCATGTGTAGCATGAACAATAAATGTAACTAAATATTTATGATTGCTGTGGAGAAAAACGCTGTTCCGACTTCCACCCAAAAGAAATAGTTCGATATGTCTAGGGATAGCAATTCCTATAATCTGCAGAACACTAAACTCTAAGAATCAAGATAGAATCTTGTGAGAGATTCATCCTCGGAACGAGCACATTTTAAATGTCGTACTAGATGGGTTCTAGAATCTCGGACGGGCTCCCATTAATTGTCGTGGTTGAGTAACGTGTAGAGTATTTGTCGAGTTGGACAATAGTAGTGAAATCGACAAGGGATAGTGGACTGACAGAGTTATAGATTATACACACAGAAAGGTGTAAATAGGAGATGGACTTGAGACAACATGGAAGAAGATTTATCAAAGTGATCTCTCTCTCCAAGCCTCAACTCACTGTTACTGTCTAAGCACCTCCTGCTCTCACTCTTTTCTCTTATCAAACATAGAGATTATAGTAAAGAGCTAAAATAAGTTTAATTATGGATGGAAAGGGTCGGGAACAGCGCATTAATAAATGTGTAAACTTTATTAAAGAAGAAAAGCATGGAATTAATGCATATCATCATACACAGCATAAATTACATCAATAATCAAATAATCATCAATAGTCATCAATAACCATCAATAACGTAAATACACACCTACAAACGCACACACCACCAACACTCATAAAACCTGTAGAACACGGAGAGATAAATAAATCGAGTGTCAGTCCGTCCGCTTTCGGGACCAGATGAAATAGCTCCAGTAAGTGGTTTTTTCGTACATATCCTCCATGGGTGATGGAATTAACCTGAATAAAATCACTGTATAGGCGCTATCATTGGTGACTCCTTCCTACTGGCACGAGGTGGGCTGGAAGACTCTCTTTACCTCCGTTTTACCAAATGAATAAACTGCGTGTCAACCTGTCCGCTTTTGTGGGACCAGAAGCTAGTTACAGAAAGTGTCTTTTACGTAAAAATATACTCCATGGGTGATGGACTTGACCTGTAAAACTTTCTTGTTGTGGCTGACTTGGGTTACCCCTAATTGCGCGAGTTAGGCTGGAAGACGCTGTTTATCTTTGCTGGCCGCTCCTAAGTGCGAAGTTTTAAGTATCCAGAAAATACACCCAAGAGGAGTTTACTTGAGGACAAACGGTCCCATGCGCTCTCATCCGGCGCTTGACTCTGCTTGGCATTAAATCCGGTTTGGGCTGGTATGACTGTGGTTTGACTGACTGCCCCGTTTAGGCACACAAAGGCGGGTGATATGGAATTCTGCTATAGGCATGCTGGGCGTTTTTGATATTCTGGAAGCGGCAATGCTCTGACTGGTAATCCAATAGGGGAATAGAGAACTACTACTGCATTTGATGATTTCCAGATTTAGTTTTGGCTCGTTGCACTGCGTGAGCGTAACTTGGCGTTGACAAAAGGGTTTAGGTTCAGGAACGGGGTTTGACTACTCGTGACGCTAGCGGTATTCAGAAACCCTCTAGGTCGAAGAGGACATGTCGTTCTTCGCCTGACTGGAGTCTGCTCTAGCGATTCGGTCTCCCTGAAACTGAGACCCAAAAAAAGACACCCTTTACCTCAAGCAACGACAAAATCAATCTAATGCTTTATAACCTAGTTATGCTCCGCTCCTTCCATTCTATCAATTATAGCATGTGCCCGCATAGGCTTAATATCTTTTGTACACCCATGTACCTGTCATTAAATGTTCTGACAGCAAAATCTACTTCTCTTCTCCCAATCTCAACATACAGGAACCCTAACCCTGTAGTTACAGTTAAATGAATATGCTTATTCATCTTACAACATTAAATGAATTTACATCAACAGATTGCAGCATTTGACCTTACACAAATAAGTCGTATGTCCCCTTGGGGAAATATATTAGCATTCCACAAAATGAGTTCATAGAAAATGCAATGTTCTTGCTATAATAATACAGTTGTGGCTGAATCATAAGATAGAATTATATCTATGCCTGGTGACTGCTTTCTGTGAAAGTTATAGACTAGAGTCTAGCTACACAAATAAGCATAAAATGATTCTCCCTTGCCACTAAAAATATCTATCAAAAAGAAATCAGTGACTATCTCCTATAATTCAGAGTTATTGCCTGCATCTCACTATTCAGTTTTAAGTGAACAATCCGCACCTGACATTATCTTACAGAAATGACAGTTAATTAGCCTATTCTTAACCCATGATAAGCATCTGTGGACTGATTCTACGCCTAGTGAGTGTCTGTTATTGTAAGTCTATCATTTAACCCATTATAAACCAAAACAGCGTAAACACCACTTAACTAAGGCCGTAGACAGCGCTACATTATCACTGAATTAAATTTACCGGGAGAAATCCTCAAAATGAATTCACGTCACTTCCTATCAGACATATATAAAAAGCTAACATGAATCTAATATAATAATTATAAGATATGTCAACTCACCCCGAAAATGACTAGAACATAGGCAAACACATTCTAGTACTGTGTTAAATTTTGCCTTATCTCATGATGGTCATCTACGGGCCAGGAAATATTCACGAATGTGTTGGCTTATTAAACCCGTCTACTCTTATAGATTACAAAGGACGCTCCCCCCGGAAACCTGGCCTGCGTATTTCTACAGATGTTCGGCGAAAGACGTAATCCGGAGAGTAAGACAAAAGTTTCTCTAGAGACTGCATCAAAGACAACAACCGCGAGAAGATTCCTTCAGGTAGAGAAATGCATAATATTATGAGACTAATGCGTTCTAAGTGGCAAAAACCCACAAAGGACTAACAGCGGGTATTATCTCCCCCTGAAACAGATCAAACTCGTTACCTGTGGTGAAGTGGGATGTTATAAATACTTATAGGGAACTTAGTGTACTGACTGAGATCAGCTGTGAAGGTATCTATATCTATTAAGAGTAGTGTATTATAGATAACCTTACTTGCTACCACATATCTATATATCTCAGTCAGAATTATTCTGGAATAGTGTGATGCTACGTTATGTGTCTAGGGTATGAGTATGGTGAAGTGTAAGTCACAACTACAGACAGATAAACAATTTAATTTAATCCACTACTCTTGACAACACTATGACACTCACATACATATAACACTCTACAAAGATATCTTAAAAGAGTCACTAATAAACTTTCAAATAACAATATGTATTCATTACTGGCATGAATGAATATGTGTCCTGATTCAACTACAAGGGAACCAGGAATCACAATCAATTTAAATTACAAGTTATGTACAGAATGTATTTAATATGAATATTGTAGTGACATATATTATTACAAATGTTCTATGTGTGTCAGTTGTGTAGTAGTAAAATGAGGTAATACTGGTTTTGTTTTGTTCAAGCTCTGTTGGTATTTGTCATCATGACTTCAATAGTTTGTCTTTAGGGACTAGTATTGGAGATGTTCACAGTTCCTGATTTTAAGACAAGTAAATTCCCCTCTTAATGTTAATTTTAAAAAGTCAGTTCAAGATGAGGGGACATAATGTTGAGCTCAGCTGGCCAATTCGCTTATCTGGCGTGATGGCGGCAGGAAAGGACTCCTCTGCTCGAATTCTCCTCTGGGCTCAGGAGACACCTCACTGATAGCTAAAAAGACCAAGGAGTATGCTGTCCGACTCTGGATTCAGCAAAGCTCTGACCAGGTGCTGCTCAGTACCATCAAGACCACTGTCCCTGAAATCAAGAAGGATGTACCTTCTACTTCATAACTAATTTATATTTTCTTTTTACACTGATCACAATACATCACAAACATTGCGTTCAGAGCGTTAGGCCAACAGTCAGCTTCATCTGAAATACTTTATTCCAGTATTACCCTTCCTAATGGTTACTACGCCTCTGCACTTCCAGCATTATTTCTTTCTAGTCAATCATCCAGGTGTCAGTGTACTGTTTGGCCATTCCATGCCGTTTTACTTCTCTCCGACACCCTCTGTTCAGGCTGGAGCATTTTAGGCTTTACCTCACGTTTGCCACTGAACTACACATATATATACAGGCATAAATCAACAATTCACATTCAATTTTCATTAAAAGATATTAAATGGTTCAAGCTTACCACAATTCATACGAATAACACAGATACGTTGATTAGCAATGAATTCTGGCACAAACTGGCACAAATTTCCATCTGCTTATCTTCCAGGCTTTTATTGAGCAAAATATATGCTGGCCTCAACGCACTGATGCTTTATCAAGCTATTTTAAACAAGTGGTTTCGAACTAACGCTCCCAAGTGTGTATATCAGCGAGTCTGACCAATGAGCCCCGTTTCGACAAGTGTTTGAAAAAAAATGTTACCTTTCCCCGTTTCCCCTAACAACCAAGATAGTATTTATAGCCCGACCAATCGTGGTTAGGCTTTCATTTGTTGCGCTCCAATCAATTTGGAGTTTACATGGTAGGCTATTTCTGTAACGTAAATTTTTTTCAAACACGTTAAAAAAAAATCTTATGAGCAGAAATGATTTTATGCTGTCAGGCACCCCCAATATTTTATTTTGGGTATAATTTATTAATTCCTGGACTATTTGCGTAACGTTTTACATATTATTTGTCAGCAAGCCCTAAGGAACCCAAAAATACTAATTTAAAGGAGCTACGTGGCTGCGTTCAAAATATGCAATTTCTTCTACCTCCTGTTTCGAAGATATGCTGTCTGGGTACTGTTATGTTTTCAACCGTAAACCCATCTAATGTTATCTTTTCTAATAAGAGTTTTTTTATGATTTATAAACCTAACTCTGGGAAAGGGTAGTGTATTTTATCACTGTCCGTCTGAAAAAGTTAGTGCTTGTAGACTTACACGCGTGATAGTAGTAATTGTGTATCGCGCGACGCGTGTTTAATGTTCGGCTTTCTGCCTCTCCCTTCTCGCTATCCTTTTGTCCATCTGTTCGTTCGTTTTGGTAACGTAATGTAGAAAAAGACATGAATGGAATTTAAAATTTAGGTCATTACGCAGTCTGCCTCTTAATGTTTTTCCAAGAAATACAGCACACGTTTCATTGAAGAAAGCGGGTATAATACAGTAAGCTTTTACTATCAACGTGAAAGCGTTACAATTTGCAGACGAAGCAGAAAACAAGGGGGATTTCGAGTACATTCCTTGTGACAGCACTGTCATTTTACCATTGCTCTTCTCTTTATTAATTTTATTTGTTAGGCTTCATATTTACCTAATAATTTATATATGTGGATTAGAATATTTCATGACACCTCCCCTCTTAAAACAGACATTATATGTCAGTCCTTTATTCTATATACACATAGAGAAATTTATTATTATTTCTGGGGTTTACGGTGATTCTCATCACACGGATGGCGGCTTAAAAAATCCGCTCCCAAATTGGTTTTTCCAGATATATATTCAATGCTAAAATTATATGGAGCCAGAAGCAAAGACCATCGGAGTAACCTAGAGTTCTCATGCTTAGCCTGTGCTAAAAACGATAAAGGTTTGTGGTCAGTTTGCAACTTAAATGCCTTCCCATATAGATAAATATTGAATTTCTTTATTGCCCATATTACTGCAAGACATTCTTTTTCGCTAGTTGAGTAGTTGATTTCAGCTTTATTCAACTTTCTGCTAGCATATGCCACTGGGCTTAATTCCCCATCCAATGCATCTGATTTCTGTAGTAAAGTTGCACCTAACCCAATATTACTTGCATCCGTCCTTACTATGAATTCTTGACTTAAGTCAGGTAATTTCAAAATGGGTTTACTTGTGAGCTTTTCCTTCAATTCTTGGTAAGTCATTTCACATTGTGGTGTCCATGTAATGCGATCTGGAAGTCCTTTACGTGTCAATTCAGTTAACGGTGCACATATGGAATTAAAGTTTTGATATACTTCTGGTAGAAACCACATAATGAGACAAAGGATCTCACGTCCTTCTTGGTTTGTGGTCTCGGGGCTTTCTGTAGTTTCTCTAAGTTCTTTGGGTCAGGGGTCATGTTTCCCTGATAAACTGTGTGTCCCAAAAATTCCAATTCTTTACATCCAACGCAACATTTGGTTGGTCGGGCTGTTAAATTTGCCTCCCTAAGTCGATCAAACAGCATGTTCAGAGAGTCAATGTGTTCCTCAAATGTTTCTGTTGCTATAAGGATATCATCCATAAAATTTGTTATACAGGGATTATTCAGAGGATCCAATAATTTTCTCATCATTCTAGAGAAGACACTAGGCGCATTCTTCAATCCAAATGGCAATCTATTAAACTCATAGTGTCCTTCTGAGGTACTAAAAGCTAGGTATGGTCTAACCTCAGGCTTTACTGGAATCTGATAGTATCCTTTACTCAGATCCACTTTTGAGAAATATTTAGCTTTATTTAGTCTGGCAAACAGCTGATTTGTATCCGGCAATGGATCCACCTGTCCTTCTGTAATAGCATTCAGTCTCCTGTAATCTATACAGAGTCTATGTTCTCCAGAGGGCTTCCTTAAGAGTACAACACCGGAACTATACGAAGACTCACTGTGCGAAATAATTCCTTCCTTCAACAGATAGTCTATCTCTTCCTTCAAAGCTTTCTCCTTAGCAAACGGAATCGAATATGGTTTCATACAGACAGGTGTGGGGGTCTATCAGTTTCATATCATATTCCAATAGGTTTGTATGCCCTGGTCGGTCTGTTAACACCTCTGCATGATTATTTAGAACCTGTTGCACTCTCTCTTTCTGAGTTTTCGTTAAATGTGTACTGATTTTCACCTGTGCTGCTGTCTCACAGGGGTGTAATGGATATTCAAATGATGAAAGTGGTTCCTTTTTCATCTCCATGGCGATGGACAAGGTCAACAAGTGTGTCTCTTCCTGATCTTCTCTTTCCAAATATTTCTTCAGGAGATTCACATGATAGATTTTTTCTTTCCCCTTCTTATCTATCTTATAATTTGTTCTAGACACCTTCTCTAGAACTGTATATGGACCCTGCCATCCAATTTGTAACTTATTCTGACTCTCGGGCAAAAGAAGCAGTACTTTCTCTCCCACAGCCAAATTTCTGTCTTTCGCCTTCCTGTTATAATAGGCAGCATGTTTCTTCCTGGCTTGTTTCAAATTTTCATTGGCAAGTTTCCAGCCAGTTTTTTAACCGAGTGGTCAGCTCATTCACATACTGGTATGAAGATGTAATGTTTTCCTCTGCCTTTTCATCAGTCCACGTTCTTAACAAAGCTACATATGGACCTTTAATTGTGTGGACTTATTTGTCCATGCACCGGTATGGTCTCTTCCACTCGAAGCTTTATAGTGATGATTTTTCTTCCCAGAATTTTCATGCACAAAACGACCGCTACCAATTTTTCTCTTGGGGCTGTCTCCCCACCTAAAATTCTTGATGAGAGATTTCCTCCCTACATCTTCTTCCTCCAGTTGGTTTAAGTCCGATTGAGGGATTTTCGGCTTATCCTGGGGTAAGACATCTTTTTGCACTCTCCGCATAGTGGCCATTGTAAAACAGTTAAGTGAAGCTTGTCCGTGAAAAGGGGCTTCCCATTCCATTTGGTCCACTTTATCAAATCTATTTCTCTTTTTATTGTCAGGCCTGATTTTGCCCCATGGCGTGTCCAGGTCCTGATCCATGTTCCCACTTGTGGGTGTTCCCTCATGTGCTATACTACACCTTTCTACAAAGTTCTCAATGTCCCATCTTGCTTTGGGCCAATAATAATTGTGAGCCACCTTTTGAATGATGGTACCTATCTTCTCATGGTCCCCATCTGGTTTCACATGTAGGCTCCTTATTAATTCTGTCCTGTATCTTTTTGGAAGAACCAGCTGTCCGTGACCATTGGATCTAGCTCCAGTCTTCCTATAAATCAACTTGTTTTTCATATAAAACTCTCCCTTGCCTGGAGGTGTATGAGATTTGGGCAACTTCTTGAAACATGGCTTGAGTGTTTTGTCCTCAGCCTGTGCCTTCCTCATCTCATCTGGGTGAGTATTTATGGGATTATCCTCCTCCTTCTTTGTCTGTGATCTGGTCTGCACTGTTGCCAATATCACAGGTCTCTTGGGATTCCCCAAGAAGACATATCTACACCCCAATATTAGAGGGTAGATTGGCTCATTTATCACTGCTGCTTTTATGATTCCTTCCACATATCGCGTTTTCACTTTTATTCGGGCGACGGGAAGTGTCATGGTAGCTACATCCTTGGTTGCAGTTTGAATCTCCACTGTTTCTGTGGTGTATTGATCGGCCTGCACCAGGTGAGAACTCACAACGGAATCGTAATCTAAACCGGTATCATATAAACATCTTATAGTGACACCATTACAAATGACATCTTCACACACTGGGGGGTGGTATGGTTCCTGTAATTCTTCAGGTTTGCCCTTCTTTTCCTTTTTCCCCGATGTCATAGCAGCTAAATGAGGAGGTTTCCTTCTACAATGGTCAGTGTCATGATTGTTCATCTTACAATTTTTACACCACCTTTTTCCTTGGTTGAAAGATTTTCTTTCATCATATTTCCTTTCATCGAATTGTGGGAATTTATTTTTATTGTCATACCGTGGCCTATCAAATTGGTGCTTACCTTTATTTTGATCCCTAGGATCAAAATTTATTAAAGTTCTGTGGTGCCCTAAAGTTATCCACCTGTTTCTTTTTATTACCTGTTACCTCTGCTTGAGCTGCTTGATACCTTTCAGCAACATTTAGCAACTCACCCAGCCTCTCTGCACCTTGTTCCATGAGAAACTTTCTCAGGTCTGGAGCCATGGACTCTCTTAGTTGCTCTATAAGGACCATTTCCTTAAGATCTTGGGTTTTCCCCAGAGAAGTCCATTTCTCCAAGTATGTCTCTATTCGTGCAGAGAACTGGTGATAGGTTTCACCTGACAGTAGTTTAGCATTCCTAAATTTTTTTCTATAGAATTCTGCATTCTTTTCATACCTTAACAAAAGAGCCTGCTTTAGCATGTCATAATTTTCCTGATCACCTCTGCTCATTTTTGCAAAAACTTCATAAGCTGCCCCACGAAGTCCCTGAGATAACTTTAAGCTCCACCTTTCTCTCTCCAACCCATACGTGGTAGCTAATAGTTCATACCTATTTAGGTAGCTCTCAATATCATCGTCTTTCTCAACAAAATGATCTAAATGAAAATTCATAGCTGAGATTGAGGCTCCTTGAGTAACCGTAGCATCAGAGGCAAAGGGACTGGCACCATTTTCAGGAGCATGGCCTTGAACCTCAAACTCCCTTAGTCGTAACTCATGTTCCCTTTGTAATCTCTTCTCCTCCTTTTCTGCTTCCCTTTCTGCAGCTAATCTCTTCTCTTCCCTTTCTGCAGCTAATTTCTTCTCTTCTCTTTCTGCAGCCTGTCTTCTTTCCTCGGCTTCCAATGCTTTTGCCTCTTTGTCAGCCTCAATCTTTCTTTCGGCTTCAAACCTTCTTTCTTCACGTTCAATAAATTTGTCACATTCCGTCGTGACATAGGCAACCATAACTTGCCCATCTAATCCTAACTCTTTTGCAGTCTGAACCGCAGCAGATCGAAATTTGGCCAGGTCCGCCATTGTCTATTATGTAAATTTATACAATGTCTAACCAACAATTCAATCTCTAATGGACAACACAGGCACCGTGAGCTCAACCTTATTTAATTCCACCCAAGGATACCTTTTAATTCTTATATTCCCTGAAGTGAATTACCCCCAATATTTTTAATAGTTAAAGATTCAAAATCCCGGGAGCGAGACCCCAATATATGTGGTGAAGTGGGATGTTATAAATACTTATAGGGAACTTAGTGTACTGACTGAGATCAGCTGTGAAGGTATCTATATCTATTAAGAGTAGTGTATTATAGATAACCTTACTTGCTACCACATATCTATATATCTCAGTCAGAATTATTCTGGAATAGTGTGATGCTACGTTATGTGTCTAGGGTATGAGTATGGTGAAGTGTAAGTCACAACTACAGACAGATAAACAATTTAATTTAATCCACTACTCTTGACAACACTGTGACACTCACATACATATAACACTCTACAAAGATATCTTAAAAGAGTCACTAATAAACTTTCAAATAACAATATGTATTCATTACTGGCATGAATGAATATGTGTCCTGATTCAACTACAAGGGAACCAGGAATCACAATCAATTTAAATTACAAGTTATGTACAGAATGTATTTAATATGAATATTGTAGTGACATATATTAGTACAAATGTTCTATGTGTGTCAGTTGTGTAGTAGTAAAATGAGGTAATACTGGTTTTGTTTTGTTCAAGCTCTGTTGGTATTTGTCATCATGACTTCAATAGTTTGTCTTTAGGGACTAGTATTGGAGATGTTCACAGTTCCTGATTTTAAGACAAGTAAATTCCCCTCTTAATGTTAATTTTAAAAAGTCAGTTCAAGATGAGGGGACATAATGTTGAGCTCAGCTGGCCAATTCGCTTATCTGGCGTGATGGCGGCAGGAAAGGACTCCTCTGCTCGAATTCTCCTCTGGGCTCAGGAGACACCTCACTGATAGCTAAAAAGACCAAGGAGTATGCTGTCCGACTCTGGATTCAGCAAAGCTCTGACCAGGTGCTGCTCAGTACCATCAAGACCACTGTCCCTGAAATCAAGAAGGATGTACCTTCTACTTCATAACTAATTTATATTTTCTTTTTACACTGATCACAATACATCACAAACATTGCGTTCAGAGCGTTAGGCCAACAGTCAGCTTCATCTGAAATACTTTATTCCAGTATTACCCTTCCTAATGGTTACTACGCCTCTGCACTTCCAGCATTATTTCTTTCTAGTCAATCATCCAGGTGTCAGTGTACTGTTTGGCCATTCCATGCCGTTTTACTTCTCTCCGACACCCTCTGTTCAGGCTGGAGCATTTTAGGCTTTACCTCACGTTTGCCACTGAACTACACATATATATACAGGCATAAATCAACAATTCACATTCAATTTTCATTAAAAGATATTAAATGGTTCAAGCTTACCACAATTCATACGAATAACACAGATACGTTGATTAGCAATGAATTCTGGCACAAACTGGCACAAATTTCCATCTGCTTATCTTCCAGGCTTTTATTGAGCAAAATATATGCTGGCCTCAACGCACTGATGCTTTATCAAGCTATTTTAAACAAGTGGTTTCGAACTAACGCTCCCAAGTGTGTATATCAGCGAGTCTGACCAATGAGCCCCGTTTCGACAAGTGTTTGAAAAAATGTTACCTTCCCCGTTTCCCCTAACAACCAAGATAGTATTTATAGCCCGACCAATCGTGGTTAGGCTTTCATTTGTTGCGCTCCAATCAATTTGGAGTTTACATGGTAGGCTATTTCTGTAACGTAAATTTTTTTCAAACACGTTAAAAAAAAAATCTTATGAGCAGAAATGATTTTATGCTGTCAGGCACCCCCAATATTTTATTTTGGGTATAATTTATTAATTCCTGGACTATTTGCGTAACGTTTTACATATTATTTGTCAGCAAGCCCTAAGGAACCCAAAAATACTAATTTAAAGGAGCTACGTGGCTGCGTTCAAAATATGCAATTTCTTCTACCTCCTGTTTCGAAGATATGCTGTCTGGGTACTGTTATGTTTTCAACCGTAAACCCATCTAATGTTATCTTTTCTAATAAGAGTGTGTTATGATTTATAAACCTAACTCTGGGAAAGGGTAGTGTATTTTATCACTGTCCGTCTGAAAAAAAGTTAGTGCTTGTAGACTTACACGCGTGATAGTAGTAATTGTGTATCGCGCGACGCGTGTTTAATGTTCGGCTTTCTGCCTCTCCCTTCTCGCTATCCTTTTGTCCATCTGTTCGTTCGTTTTGGTAACGTAATGTAGAAAAAGACATGAATGGAATTTAAAATTTAGGTCATTACGCAGTCTGCCTCTTAATGTTTTTCCAAGAAATACAGCACACGTTTCATTGAAGAAAGCGGGTATAATACAGTAAGCTTTTACTATCAACGTGAAAGCGTTACAATTTGCAGACGAAGCAGAAAACAAGGGGGATTTCGAGTACATTCCTTGTGACAGCACTGTCATTTTACCATTGCTCTTCTCTTTATTAATTTTATTTGTTAGGCTTCATATTTACCTAATAATTTATATATGTGGATTAGAATATTTCATGACATTACCCAGGCCTCAAAGGGTACCAGCCGCTCGTGATCAAACGTTTTAAAGTGACCAGAGAAATTCCCCTGGACGGACCAGGTGCGTGTATGTAATATTATCGCTACGCTGACCGTTTCTGACCAGTGGGGGATTTCTACTGAAAGCCAGAACGTAAACAAACGCGGGTGGGGTTTGAACAGGTGAAAAAATGAAAGAAAAGAAATACAAAATGTCCAGGAAAACAGAACATTAAAAGAGTTAATAACATATGGAACGATATGGTAAAATAAATTATCTATCTACGTGACACAGACTTAACTCCTGAAGATATTACATCCAGACATTTTACCAATTTTTATTTTTGTTGATATTTTGAACGTTGTCGCAGTTTTCATTCATTAAGTCTGACGCAAAATTTGATATGTATAAGTTTTCATTCATTAAGTCTGACATTTGATATGTGTAAGTTTTCATTCATTAAGTCTGACATTTGATATGTGTAAGTTTTCATTCATTAAGTCTGACATCCTTTATTTGAGGCTCGGAGTGGCTACAGAGGTATATATAGGGAATATAATTTATGCAAGACTTTTTTCAGAACCAGTGCTACTAATGCTGTCATACTCCCCCCTGGTCTCCTGGGTAGTGAGATTGGATGCCTAGGCTTCTTGGACAAGGGCGAAAAACATAGGAGGTCCCGTGTGGAAGTTGCGCACCTTAAAAATCCCACGGCAGTTGGAAATTGTAAAGAGTAGCCTTATCAGATCGCTGCCCTGGCAAAGTTTAAAAAATAGAAACTTACCCACCACAAAAATATTTATAGAATGTGTGATTCCTATATACATATTAGACAAACATAAAGGTATGTTTTCAGGCACTCGTAAGAAATAAAGAAGTAGAAAACTAGACAACAGAAAAACAACAGACATGAGTGGCTTACCCAGGACTCGAACCCAGGATCTTCCGTGCGACAACACCGCCTAGCTATGCAAACGAACCACACTATCCTCCCTGCCATCTAGGCATCACCAAAACATGATGCTTCGATGACGGGTCATCAGTGCGACACGCTTCACATAACACCGGAAATTTACCATGGGCAGTCCAGCCTTTTAATGACGCAATCACTTCTTTTGTTCCCCTATTATACAGTATAGGTCAGACCACACAAGACAAAGACCTTAATACTGTGTCTAGTAAATGATAGAAGACCACGAACAGTAAGTACAGGACAGAGGGTAGGTTTTGGTATTGTATAAACATGTATAACACATAAGGAAGGGAAACCCGAGGCCTGTAAACAGTAAATAAATATTACACAAATATAAAGGTATGTTTTCAGGCACTCGTAAGAAACAAAGAAGTAGAACACCACATTACTATATACACACATTGGGATTCTCAACGGTGCTACGGAGTTCGTGCACTGTGCTGAGATCCTCCTTGTGTAATCTAAGGGAGGGGATCGGAGCACTCATGGAGTAGTCCGTGTGCAATGAAAACAGGCCTTAAAACCAAACCACACCACACGTACAGTTTACTATAAACATCGAGTGTTGGCTTAATGAATCCTAGTCCATAAAACCAAACCACACCACACGTACAGTTTACTATAAACATCGAGTGTTGGCTTAATGAATCCTAGTCCATAAAACCAAACCACACCACACGTACAGTTTACTATAAACATCGAGTGTTGGCTTAATGAATCCTTGTCCATAAAACCAAACCACACATACAGTTTACTATAAACATCGAGTGTTGGCTTAATGAATCCTTGTCCATAAAACCAAACCACACATACAGTTTACTATAAACATCGAGTGTTGGCTTAATGAATCCTTGTCCATAAAACCAAACCACACATACAGTTTACTATAAACATCGAGTGTTGGCTTAATGAATCCTAGTCCATAAAACCAAACCACACATACAGTTTACTATAAACATCGAGTGTTGGCTTAATGAATCGTAGTCCATAAAACCAAACCACACATACAGTTTACTATAAACATCGAGTGTTGGCTTAATGAATCCTAGTCCATAAAACCAAACCACACATACAGTTTACTATAAACATCAAGTGTTGGCTTAATGAATCCTAATCCATAAAACCAAACCACACATACAGTTTACTATAAACATCGAGTGTTGGCTTAATGAATCGTAGTCCATAAAACCAAACCACACATACAGTTTACTATAAACATCGAGTGTTGGCTTAATGAATCCTAGTCCATAAAACCAAACCACACATACAGTTTACTATAAACATCAAGTGTTGGCTTAATGAATCCTAGTCCATAAAACCAAACCACACATACAGTTTACTATAAACATCAAGTGTTGGCTTAATGAATCCTAGTCCATAAAACCAAACCACACATACAGTTTACTATAAACATCGAGTGTTGGCTTAATGAATCCTAGTCCATAAAACCAAACCACACATACAGTTTTCTATAAACATCGAGTGTTGGCTTAATGAATCCTAGTCCATAAAACCAAACCACACATACAGTTTACTATAAACATCAAGTGTTGGCTTAATGAATCCTAGTCCATAAAACCAAACCACACATACAGTTTACTATAAACATCGAGTGTTGGCTTAATGAATCCTAGTCCGTCCAGAAGAATAAATAACTAATATTCACTTCCTGGTCCTATTCAAATCTATTACACAATCTACTGTAACAGTTTTATTCACTAACAGAGAGTGGGTACATGGGTGATAGAGAAATGTCGTCAGATAATTACTTGAGTTGATTCACTTGCAGTTCCTTATCGCTGATTTTACCTGTTACACTCCTCAGTAATACTACTGTGTGCTGTCTATGCCTTTAATCTGTTTGGAGAAGAAACTCTGAGCCTAACCTTTCTCTATGCGACTAAAATTGACATCTGACTGAGCACATTGATTATCTCCTACTACTGCTTCAGAAGAACAATACGACAAATCGCTATTGAAATCGTCGGTCTCTTCAGCATTTTCAGAATTCAGGTTTCTTCTGTGCACACTATTTTCATGATTTATAAGATTCACAATAGTCCTGCACGTCTTTTCACATAGTGCGCACTTGAATGACTGAATCACAACCCCAATACAGACATGTTTACGTCTACCTGTGCGATTTGTTGTCCTTTTACATTTAATGCAATAAGGCAGATTCTGTGGACTTTTATTACTTGGATCTTCATAATACGTCAAACATTTTGCTTTATTCAAAACATGCGTTTTAAACTTTTCTGGATCTTGAAAACGTATTCTGCATTTTTTACATTCATAAACTTGGCGTAATTTCTTAAATCCTTTATTTTTAGACAATATAGCTCTTTTTGACTTTGTTGACTTAGTTTGTCTATTTGGTATAGCGCTAGAGCTACATGTTGACTTCATAACTACTTCTACTGTTGTAGACATTGCTGTAGTTTCCTGGTTTTCCAAACGGCGTGATTTGTTTATTTGTCTGGCAAATTTATTAGGAGCACACAGGTGTGATCTTTTATTCTTTTTTGAAGACCCGTTTACAGAATTAAAACGAGATTTTTGTCCTCTTTCATGACAGCGCATGTGTCTTCCAAGATCATACATCCTTCGAAAGGGTTTTGCACCGCACACTTTACACTCATATTTACCTTTTTCCCAATTCGCTTGTTTATACCAATTATGTGACAACAATCTTGTCTTATGGAGTTTAAGACACTCCTTATCAATTTTAGATTTTAAAAACTTGGAACAAAGGAAGCAGAATAATTTATCAGCTGGATTAATCTGTTCTTGTTCTATCTGTGAAGGATTACGTATTGAATTATCAATGTGCATTACGGTGATGTGATGTTCCAGTGCACTGATTCCGCTGAAATTACTGTTACAAATATCACAAGACAGCTGTTGTGGTTGATGTAGTGTATTTTCAACTCCAGGTTGTTTCTTGTTAAATAAGTTGTCTTTGTTTGTTGAAGTGGATAAATTAGATCTAGAACATGTTGCCTTTGAATCTCTTTGAGATGAGCTTCCCACACTTTTTACAGGGGTTGTTTTAATACTTCGATCGTGGAAATTTATTTCATCCTTTGTGGAAAGAGAATTATCACAAGTCCCATTGTTAATACTTGGCATTAGTGTTGGGGTAGGGGAATTTATTACATAATCTTTGTTGTTATCTATAGGTAAATTAGAATTTGGAGAGTCTACATTTATCTCTGTCGACAGAGAAGCGACATGTGCTCCATTCGAGACTGTCTTTTCACGGTGCATTCTGAGTTTGTGATCTTCAAGAGCTCTGGTTCCGCTGCACTTACGCTTACATATATTACAAGGCAACTGCTCTGGTTGCTCTGGTGTAGTTTCAACTCGAGGTTGTGTTTTATTAAATAAGCTGTCTTCTGTTGCGGAAGTAGATGCAGTAGATGTTGAATATGTTGCTTTTGCTTCGTTTTGAGATGATTTTCTAAGAATCTGTGCAGGGGCTGCTTTATTACGTTGACCCTGGGAAGGCGTTTCATTCTCTTTCAATAGAACAGTTCCATTGCTCGTCTCTGACATAACAACGGGAGTGTTGTCACTGACTACATAATTGTTCCTGTTATAAGTAGGTAAAGTAGAGTGTGAAAATTCCACATTTACATCTGTTAAAAGAAGAGCGTCACATGTCTCATTGCTCATTTGTGGCATAATTGCTGGGGTATTGGAATTAATTAGAGAACTGTTGCTGTTATGAGTAGGTAAATTAGAATTTGATGACGCTAATTTCACCTGTGTGTTTGTAATGCTTGATGCAGAACATTCCCACTGGCGTTTTATTGTTCTTGTATAGAGATTAATAAAGTCTTGTCTGCACTTTATATTTTCAAAACAATGTTTTTTCAGCATTAGCTTATCTAGCAACTGTGTATCATACATTGTGCACACATTTTTTTTAAAAATTGTCTCGTTCCAGTAACTTTTAATCAGGGGAAAGAAACAAGCACTGTCCTGGAACAAATGAGCTTCAAGTTCGTTTAGATCTGTAAGACTCTTCGTACAGTTTGTACACATATGGGTTTCTGAATTAATACTCAAATCTGCTTCCAAGCTGGCATGTCGGGATTCTGTTTTTACACTACCAACACATGTGGATTCATTATCGTTGACCTCTCGCTCTTCATCATCACTAACACATATTACATTGTCCCAATTTTGAGCTGGTAATTTACCAGTCCTATCTGCTGCCATTATCGACTCTTAAGTGTTTTTCATTAAACAGTGGTTTTTAATTCTAAACAAACACTGAAGTACCCCGTGTAGGTCACGATGGTCTCTGGTGAGACGAATAAAGACAAGGACCACTCTTCTCTCGGGTATGTCGTAAGATGCCACAAACAAGACGCTATGCACAAAGGGGGGGGGGGGATAATCTCACCATTTCAAAGATATTGCTACTCGAAACCGTTACCACAAGAACTCTTGAATGTCATTGCTGGCTTCCTACTGGGTGACGTCATTGATGGCTTCCTACTGGGTGACGTCATTGCTGGCTTACTACTGGGTGACGTCATTGCTGGCTTCCTACTGGGTGACGTCATTGCTGGCTTCCTACTGGGTGACGAGCTGTAGTTGTGCTGTCAAGCTCCATAGAAAGCGAATACAGTAAGGATGATAGACACACTGTGTGATGTTGATATTTCTTCTTGATCACACTTTCACTAACACTTGCAAACATTGCCACGGAATTAAATAATTTGTAACCACAATCAAATCTAGGAACTGATTCTAGTGTCTTGACACTATCTGAATCAGGCTTCAGAAATTACTCCACTTAACTGTTTTAAGGCGAATTCAGCTGCAGATTTCAGTCCACTTTAATTTGATTTCTAACTGGAATTACCATAGCGAAAATAGTGAAGTGTATTAATAGGTCGTATCAATTGTTTTAAATTTCATGTATTTTAGATTAACTCTCATTTTCTTTGTTCTATTCTTGTAGTTATTTTGTCCGTGCCGAATGTTATTGTGCTAACAACATAGACAATTTAATTAACCGTTCTCCTATAAAGACGTGCACTACCTGTATTACATAATTTTGATGTAATGTCTGCTTGATTACGTAATCTTTCCTTTCGCAATCTCTCATTTCTCTATCGGAGACAAATATTTGAGAGCGCTCTAGAGTCTGACCAGACTTTTACAGTGAGTGCAGCTGCTACTAGTCCAAGAATATCAGGTCAAATCAAATATTGCATTTCCCATGTTATCTGGACATCATTTTATGCCAATGTGGTGATGCGTCTAAGAAGTGATTCAGCAAGACCCGAGATGATGATGATGACGTCATTCAATGCACTAACAAACACAACTGAATCTTTTTCCGGAAAAATTAAATATCTTCGTCCTTTCGGTGTTAGCTCTAAATACGCTCCATTCTCTTTTAGCTGCTTCAAACGGCTAAGTCTGTCACAGCTGGGTTTCTCCAAACACTAGGTCACCTGAAACATGTAGATTAAATATGATTACAACATCATCATCATTCTATCATACGTCAGTTGCTGAGGGAACATAGCAGTTCAAGTAGTTAATGGAACGCTGACGTTAGATAGGACAAACATTGGGAAGACAGATGTCATTATTTTAAAATCTGTTATTGAATCATGAGGATAAAAGTCAACGTTCAATGTGATGACGACGCTTATGATAATGATGAGAGCGGTAATGATGAAGGTAATAAGGATGACGATGACAATAATAATAATGAGGACGATAATGATGACGATTATTATAACACTGGTGACGTGTACAACGATGATGTCGACGACAGTAACGATGACACTGATCATGATGATGACGTCAAAAATGTTGACGGTGATGAGGTTGATGATGATGACTAAGATCAAGGTGATGGCCAAGATCAAGATGATGATGGCTAAGATCAAGATGATGATGGCTAAGATCAAGATAATGATGGCTAATATCAAGATAATGATGGCAAAGATGAAGATCATGATGGCTATGATCTAGACAATGATGGCTAAGATCAAGATCATGATGGCTAAGATCTAGACAATGATGGCTAAGATCAAGATCATGATGGCTAAGATCAAGATCATGATGGCTAAGATCAAGATAATGTTGGCTAAGATCAAGATCATGATGGCTAAGATCTAGACAATGATGGCTAAGATCAAGGTCAAGATGGCTAAGATAAAGATGATGATGATGATGGTGGTTAAGATCACGATGATGATGGCTAAAATCACGATGATGACGGCTAAGATCAAGATAATGATGGCTAAGATCTAGATCATGATGGCTAAGATCTAGACAATGATGGCTAAGATCAAGATCATGATGGCTAAGATCAAGATGATGATGGCTAAGATAAAGATCATGATGGCTAAGATCAAGATCATGATGGCTAAGATCAAGATGATGATGGCTAAGATAAAGATCATGATGGCTAAGATCAAGATAATGATGGCTAAGATCAATATCATGATGGCTAAGATCTAGACAATGATGGCTAAGATCAAGATCATGATGTCTAAGATCTAGACAATGATGGCTAAGATCAAGATCATGATGGCTAAGATCTAGACAATGATGGCTAAGATCAAGATCATGATGGCTAAGATCAAGATCATGAAGGCTAAGATCAAGATAATGTTGGCTAAGATCAAGATCATGATGGCTAAGATCTAGACAATGATGGCTAAGATCAACATCATGATGGCTAAGATAAAGATGATGATGATGATGATGGTGGTTAAGATCACGATGATGATGGCTAAAATCACGATGATGATGGCTAAGATCAAGATAATGATGGCTAAGATCTAGATCATGATGGCTAAGATCTAGACAATGATGGCTAAGATCAAGATCATGATGGCTAAGATCAAGATGATGATGGCTAAGATAAAGATCATGATGGCTAAGATCAAGATCATGATGGCTAAGATCAAGATGATGATGGCTAAGATAAAGATCATGATGGCTAAGATCAAGATAATGATGGCTAAGATCAATATCATGATGGCTAAGATCTAGACAATGATGGCTAAGATCAAGATCATGATGGCTAAGATCTAGACAATGATGGCTAAGATCAAGATCATGATGGCTAAGATCTAGACAATGATGGCTAAGATCAAGATCATGATGGCTAAGATCAAGATCATGAAGGCTAAGATCAAGATAATGTTGGCTAAGATCAAGATCATGATGGCTAAGATCTAGACAATGATGGCTAAGATCAACATCATGATGGCTAAGATAAAGATGATGATGATGATGATGGTGGTTAAGATCACGATGATGATGGCTAAAATCACGATGATGGTGGCTAAGATCAAGATAATGATGATGATGGCTAAGCTAAAGATAAAGTGATGATAGCCTAGATCGAGAAGATGATGGCTAAGATCACGATGATGATGGCTAAGATCAAGATAATGATGATGATGGCTAAGCTAAAGATAAAGTGATGATAGCCTAGATCGAGATGATGATGGCTAAGATCAAGGTGATGATGATGATGGCTAAGATAAAAATGAATATGATGATGGCTAAGATCAAGATGATGATGACGATGGCTAAGATCAAGATGATGATGGCTAAGCTCAAGATGATGATGGCTAAGTTCAAGATGATGATGGCTAAGATCAAGATGATGATGGCTAAGATCAAGATGATGATATGTAAGATCAAGATGTTGATGGCTAAGATCAAGATAATGATATCTATGATCAAGATGATGATGGCTAAGATCAAGATAATAATGGCTAAGATGAAGATGATGATTGCTAAAATCGAGATGATAATGGCTGAGATCAAGATAATGATGGCTAAGATCAAGATGATGATGGCGAAGATCAAGATGCTGATGACGATGGCTAAGTTCAAGATGATGGTGGCTAAGATTAAGATGATGATGGCTAAGATCAAGATAATGATGGTTAAGATCAAGATGATGATGGCAAAGACATATATGACGATGATGACTGCTTAGATCAAGATGATGATGGCTAAGCTCAAGATGATGAAGGCTAGGATCAAGATAATGATCGCTAAGACCAAGATCATGATGGCTTAGATGAAGATCATGATGGTTACGATCAAGATCATGATGGCTAGGATCAAGATGACGATGATGACGGCTAAGATCAAGATGATGATGGCTAAGATCAAGATAATGATGGCTAAGATCAAGATGATGTCTCAGATCAAGATGATGATTGCTAAGATAAAGATGATGAATGCTAAGTTCAATATGATGATGACGATGGATAAGATACAGATGATGATGATGATGGCTAAGATCGAGAACATGATAATGATGATGGCTAAGATCAAGATGGTGATGATGACGGCTAAGATAAAGATGACGATGTTGATGGCTAAGATCAAGATGATGATGATGACGATGGCTAAGATCAAGATAGTGAAGGTAAAGATCAAGATGATAATGACTAAGATAAATAAAACAACGATGACGGCTGAGATCAAGATGACGATGACGATGGCTAAGATCAAGATCATGATGGCTAAGATAAAGATGATGATGATGATGGTGGTTAAGATCAAGATGATGATGTTGATATCTAAGCTAAGATAAAGTAATGATGGCTTAGATCGAGATGATGATGGCTAACATCAAGGTGATGATGATGATGGCTAAGATAAAGATGAATATGACGATGGCTAAGATCAAGATGATGGAGACGATGGATAAGATAAAGATGATTATGGCTAAGATCAAGATGATAATGGCTAAGCTCAAGATGATGATGACGATGGCTAAGATCAAGATGATTATGGCTAAGATAAAGATGATGATGGCTAAGATAAATATGACGATGTTGAAGGCTTAGATCAAGATGATGATATGTAAGATCAAGATGATGATGGCTACGATCAAGATGATGATATCTAAGATCAAGATGATGATGGCTAAGATCAAGATGATGATATCTAAGATCAATATGATGATGGCTAAGATCAAGATGATCTTATCTAAGATCAAGATGATGAGGGCACGATCAAGATGATGATATCTAAGATAAAGATGATTATGGCTAAGATCAAGATGATGATATCTAAGATCAATATGATGAGGGCTAATATCAAGATGATGATGGCTAAGATCAAGATGATTATGTCTAAGATCAAGATTATGATGGCTAAGATCGAGATGAGGATGGCTAAGATCAAGATAATGATTCCTAAGATCAAGATGATGGTGGCTAGGATCAAGAGGATGATGACGATGTCTAAGACCAAGATGATTGTAGCTAAGATTAAGATGATGATGGCTATGATTAAGATAATGATGGCTGAGATCAAGATGATGATGGCTAAGACAGATATGACGATGCCGATTGCTTTAGATCAAGATGATGATGGCTAAGATCAAGATCATGATTGCTAAGATCAAGAGCATGATGGTTACGATCAAGATCATGATGGCTAAGATCAAGATGATGATGGCAAAGATCAAGATGATGATAGCCAAGATCAAGATGATGATGGCTAAGATCAAGATAATGATGGCTTACATCAAGATCATGATTGCTATGATCAAGATCATTGTCACGGCATATTTAGAAAAATAAATTGGCGACATCGTTATCAACTTGTTTTGGCAACGCTGATAACTTCTTGAGAAACCGGTTAGTCTGGCGACACAGGAAGTGGAAATGGGAAAGGCGCGAAAAGGGCAGTTGACGCTGGGCCTTTGTCAGAGAGTGATGGACACTTTTGGTGGTTCCCTTTTCATTGATTGTGGATATAGTCTGTAGTGATTTAGTCTAGTGGACATAATTATAAGTCTGGAGTGGTTTGGTGTCCAGTGATATTATTGTCAGGCCTTGGGGTATAATGTGCCAGTGGATTGGTTTTTCCATTGTGTAGTTTCCAGTTTGCCATAGTGAGCGATTGTTCAGCACTAAGTTTGTATACTGTAATACTGTCATTTGCTTGGAGTATTTTGATATATTAATTCGAGAAGTTTCTCGGGCAGTGTTTATGTATTCCATACAGTTTTCCGCCATGTGTGGCTAAACTGTGTGTCGTGCTTATTAAAAGGGAATTCCTATAGAAAGTGTTTTCTTTCTGTGTCAACCATTTCATGTTGTGGTCGTATCCTTAGATAATGAGCCAAGTATTAAATTAGCGTCAGCATTAAATCCACAGCAGAAATAGAGCAGTTGACAATCATGATGGTTAAGATCAAGATCATGATGTCTAAGAACAAGATGACGATGATGACGGTTAAGATCAAGATCATGATGGCTAAGATAAA
Source organism: Oreohelix idahoensis (assembly GCA_024509875.1). Lineage (NCBI taxonomy): Eukaryota > Metazoa > Mollusca > Gastropoda > Stylommatophora > Oreohelicidae > Oreohelix > Oreohelix idahoensis. The sequence goes on from JAMPIV010017375.1 coordinate 58,855, forward strand.
GATGATGGCTAAGATCAAAATGATGATGGCTAAGATCAATATGATAATGGCTAAGTTCAAGATGATGATGACTTAAATCAAGAAGACGATGATGATGGCTAAGATAAAGATGATGATGATGATGATGGCTAAGATCAAGATAACGATTTCGAAGATCAAGATGATAATGTCTACGATCAAGATGATGATGGCTAAGATCAAGATGATGGTAGCGTAGATCAAGATGATGATGGCTAAGATCAAGTTGATGATGACGGTGGCTAAGATCAAGATGGTGATGGCCAAGATAAATATGACGATGATGGCTAAGATCAAAATAATGATGGCTAAGATCAAGACGATGATGTCTAAGATCAAGCTGATGATGACTAACATCAAGATGATGATGGCTAAGATCAAGATGATGATGGCTAAGGTCAAGATGATGATGACTAAAATGGAGATGATGATGACTAAGATACAGATAATGATGGCTAAGATCAAGATAATGATGGCTTAGAGACAGATAATGACGGCTAAGTTCAAGATTTTGAAGGCTAAGATCAAGATGATGATGGCTAAGGTCAAGATGATGATGACGATGGCTAAGATCAAGATGATGATGGCTAAGATAAATATGACGATAGTGATGGCTAAGATCCAGATGATGACGGCTAAGATCAAGATGATAATGGCTAAGATCAAGATGATGATGGCTAAGATCAAGATGATGATGGCTAAGATCAAGATGATGATGGCTAAGATCAAGATGATGGCTAAGATCAAGATGATGGCTAAAATCAAGATTATGATTGCTAAGATAAAGATGATGAATGCCAAGATCAAATGATAATGACTAAGATAGATATGACGATGATGACGGCTAAGATCAAGATGATGATGGCTAAGATCAAGATGATGATGGCTAAGATCAAGATGATGATGGCTAAGATCAAGATGATGATGGCTAAGATCAAGATGATGATGGCTAAGATCAAGATGATGATGGCTAAGATCAAGATGATGATGGCTAAGATCAAGATGATGATGGCTAAGATCAAGATGATGATGGCTAAGATCAAGATGTAGACGCGGCATGAATCTGAAGGATCTTGTTGTTCATAGCCGTCTAACAAAGGAAAGTTCCATTCACTGTTGCACACTACA
>JAMPIV010017375.1:65000-209776 GCA_024509875.1 Oreohelix idahoensis
TCTTGCTGAAGTCAAACTAAGGAGAGTGAACTGATCTCATACATCTGGTTATCTCCTGGCTGTTATAGAAAAGGATGGAGTTGTTCACCTGACTACATTTACAGCACTTTGAAATATAACATGCATCTGACTCATCATTGTAATGCTGTCTACCGTTTTTTGCTGTATTGAATGTTGCTGTGATAATGACTGTTTGATGTGCCTACACATTTGCGTAACCATTTTGTCACTGTGGCGTCCACAATAAATAATGAAGAAAAACGTCAACGGCTGTTTCAAGACTCATTGACTTTATACGTCGTGAGTTTACTGACGTCCTATGTGGATTGCCCTGTTATTGTTGCATGAACATTGTTTTGACTGAACACATCTACACACTACACAAAACCAGACATGCGGATGCCATCCATCATCATATGGCATCACGCATCATTTGGTGGCCATAAGCTGGTTTGATTCTGGTACTAGCAAACACGGGGTCCCTTACCCACTTCATTTTCAACAAGAATTCATCAGCATCCTTCAAGAAATTAACATTCTTCAATACAGTCAACATCTTCAAAATTTTCAAAGTACTCGGCGTTGCCCGGTAAAAGTCAAAATTTCAACTTTTTGACGGAAACAAGAATTTGACAGTACCCGGCGTTGTTACATGTTGCCGGATAACTCGGACTGCTGTTATCTTTTACGCAAGTCAAGCAAGTTGCTGCTGTCAAGGTTCCAGTGCTGTCGTTTTTTGAGAAGGTCAAGTGCCGGTTGAAACGGGTTGTTTTCTGAAGAAGGCCAAGTACCGATTTCCATCAACTTACTTTTGGATTAGAAGGTCAAGTGCCGAAACAACTCAACACACAGTATTTCAGAAGCTCTTGTACCATCGTGTTAGCAGTGGAAGCAGTTCAGATGTGCCATCATCGTTGGAGCTTCGCTCTTTAGGACGTTGATTGACATCCGTTTTTCTGCTGTTCTACGATTGGAAGCCTTTAAGTTAAGTGGCCTGTTTGTATGTAAACTGTGCCCTTATACTTCTGCTGAGTCTTCTGTGTATCATCTCATTCTATATGTTATATGTCTATATGTTATTTGTATATTTATATGTTTATATTTCAGCGGGTTCTCGGTTGGGTGGTGTCTCCGTTAGATTATGCCACGTCATAGAGGTCGTCTATTGTGAGCGTTTTCTGTAGGGTTTGCAAATTTCCGATACTGGAATTTGCTAAGCGACTTCTGTTGCTATTTATGTTAGCTGTGATGACATGTTTTAATATTGTTTTCGTTATTATTTCACATTCTTTAGTTTTGTTGTGATTTGTTTGTATTTGTTAGCCTACTCTTGTCTATAATTTAGTTTCATACAACATTTTTGTTTATACACTGTGGTGTCATGTATTTTGTTTAATTCTATCGCAGATATCGTCACATTTTTTGTGATATTTCATTAATTTCTGCTTTATTTTTAGTTGATTTCTGCGAAAGTTTTTGTATTGTTGCTGATCTTTGTTATTGTTTACATTGTTATTGTTTACATTGTTTGTATTGTTTACATTTTCAATGTTTACATTCTGCATGTGTTTACATAGTCATTGTTTACAGTTATAGTAATTAGTTAATGGGCTATGCTAATGCACTGTTACTACTATACTGATGATAAATGAATGATGAATAGTGTCGTGCACTATTGAATGAGAAGTGCACTTATGATCAAGATTTGAGTGCTGATATTTCATATACAAGTTCTTTGATTGGAGACTTGTTTCCCACAGAGACTGGGATAATATAATGTGATGTGAATATACAAGTGCTTAATTAAGACTTGTTACACTTAGGTTTGAAATAAATTAGTTAATTATTTCAGGTTTTGGACTCATATGTTAGACAACATGTCTACATTTGAGCACTTTATTGAGCAGGGTAAATTGCTTGGGAAGACTGGTGATAAGTTAGAAGAATTTGCAACTGCTCGATATGATAAAGCAATGGAAGCTGAACAAAAGAAACTGCATATGGAAGCTGAACAAAAGAAACTGCAGATGCAGGTGGATGAAAAGAGATTCCAAATGGAAATGGAAAAACAAAAAAGGGAATCAGAAGCTGAGGAGAGAAAACTCCAGCTACAGCTAGAAGCTGAAAGACTTCAAAAAGAGGCTGAAAATAAAAGACTTGAAAAAGAAGCTGAAAATAAAAGACTTGAAAAAGAAGCTGAAAATGAAAGACTTCAAATGCAGGCTCAAGCTGAAGAAAGGAAGTTACAAAGAGAGTCTGATGAGAGGAAAGCAAAAATGGAACATGAAGAAAAACTCTTAGCTTTAGAGTTGGAGAAATTGAAATTGACGAGCATGAGTAATGGTAATGATTCAAACAAGGGTTCATCTTCTGGGAAGGCTAATAATGATACTTTTAAGATTAAGTTACCAACATTTAGTCCTTCCAGTGATGACATAATGTTCTATCTGGACAGATTTGAACAAGCATGTACAGCTCATAACATAGACAAAGCAAAATATGTTTATCAGTTATCAGGGATACTGACAGGTAAAGCTCTAAGTATATTAAATATGGTGGATGAACCTGACAAGAGCAATTATGAGGTTGTCAGGGCCGCTTTGTTAAAGAAATATCAGCTTAACGAAGACGGCTATCGTCTACAATTTAAAAACATGTTACCTGAAAATGGAGTTGAATTCTCCGAGTTTATTGCAAGAATACGCATTACTTTCTCACGATGGGTTGAACTATCTAAGACGGAAAAAACTTATGAAGGACTTATGGACTTAATACTTAGAGACAAAGTCATGTCGTCTGTCAATGAGTCTTTCCTTGCTTTCCTTCATGAACGTAAACCTAAAACAATAAAAGAAATGGAAGATTTCTGTTGCCAATACGTAACTGTGCACCCACACATAACCATGGGTAACTCTAAGGTGAAAGAAGGTTTACCAGTTGCTTCGGCAGCTCCGTATGGTCAAAACTTTGCTCGTAGATCCCAACAAAATTTTGATAGAAAGGGCAGCGGTAATTTCTGTCAAAATCATGGAAACCAATTTCATGGTGATTCTTCTTCGAAGAATTGGAGACAACCTGATAGTGGTCGTTACTATCACCCTAATAATTATAAGCATTTCAAAAGAGGATATGGTAATAGAGGTTATTCCTGCCGAAGACCTCAGAACCAAACAAATAGATGTTCGCATCAATGTGAACATGATAGTAATCGTGGAAACTGGAATTCGAACCAGTATAACAATTACAATAGAGACAATAATAACTGCAGAGATAATAATAACTCTGATAACTTCAGAGGTAATAATAGTCGGGGTAGATCTCAACACAAAAAAAAAGAGATATCAGCAGGCTAATGCTGTACAACAGGAAACTGAGGGAGCCTGTAATCATGTTGTTGATAGTAAAAACTTTGACGCTGTCACTAGTTCTGCTTTTGACTTTGAAAGAGCAAACAAATGCCCCCAATGCAGTACTTTATTCGAACCGGGTACCATAACTACTTTGAGTTGTGGTCACCCACTTCCCGCTCTTCCTGCTGCTGTTGCGCATGACGGGAGGGGTTCTTTAATTCTACATAAGGGTCTTGTTAATGATACTCCGGTCTCACTACTTTTCGATTCCGGATGCACCACTATTGGTGTTAGACAATCGCTTGTAGATCCATCTTGTGCTACAGGAAGGGTTATTAAATGTGTCACATTTGGCGGCACTCTAGAAAAATATCCTACTGCTGTAATTCGCATTGCCACTCCTTTCTTTACTAGAGATGTGCATGCTTGTCTCTTACCTAATCCTATTGCGGACCTTATTATTGGTCGTATTCACGGAGTTAGGGAGTGTACCCCACAGCAGATTGCTGCTTTCGAAGATAATAACATGCAAGCTACAAATGCAGTAGTTACAAGAGCACAAGCTCTACAAACACCCGAAACTTCACTGAATAGTGATAATGAAGTTGATAGCCAAGATAGTCACTTAGTAATTACTCGTGACTCTTTCATAAAAATTGCAAGAAGAAGATCCTTCTTTAAAAAAATTCTTCGTTCTTGCGAAGAAAGGTGATCCGAATCAGGATACAAATAGAAAATCTTGGATTGCAATGAGAAACGGCGTACTTGTACGTATGGTACAAGATTCGACTACGTCGGCACATTCGCAAATTCTTGTTCCCAAGAGCATGAGAGTCCAAATATTACAACATGCTCATGACTCGCAATGTGCTGGACATATGGGTTTTGCCCGTACGAAGTCGAGAGTCCTTGCGGCTTTCTTTTGGCCTTTTGTCAATAAGGACAATCGTATTTACTGCCGATCATGCAAGGTATGTCAGGAGGTCAAATCTAGAGGACCACGACATGCTGCGCCTATCCAGGCTGCTGACATTCCTATTCGGCCGTTTCAGAAAATGGCCATAGATATTATTGGCCCTTTTAAGGTCAAGTCGGCCAGAGGACATCAGTTTATCCTTACATGTGTCGATATGTGCACACGTTGGCCAGAGGCTATTCCTCTTAAGAGCATATCTACTACAGATATCGCAGATGCTCTTTGGTTGATATTTTCTCGCTTGGGGTTCCCCAGAGAAATATTGTCAGACCATGGCACTCAACTCATATCTGACACTATGTCACAGGTAATGTCTACCTTACATATTGAACGATCTCTCAGTAGTATCTACCATCCTATGTCTAATGGGTTAGTTGAGCGTCTGAATAGAACGCTCAAGACTTTGCTTGGTAAGATAACTGAAGATCATCCTCAAGATTGGGACAGGGTTTTACCCGCGGCTCTCTTTGCCTATAGAGAAGTCCCTAATGAACACACAGGATTTTCTCCCTTCGAACTGTCTTTGGCGCGCGTCCACGCGGCCCTATGTCTTTATTACACGATCTCATCACTGCCGATGATATTAGCGATGAAACTCAATCCTCATATGAGTATGTCATTGCTCTTAGACAAAAGATCATTGAGGCATGTAATCTAGCAACTGCTTCATCAGAAATTGCTAAAGAGAAGGCAAGGCAGTTTGCTAACAAGAATAGATGTCTACGACAACTTTGTCCAGGTGACAAAGCATTCGTCCTACTCCCCAGTAGGGAAAATAGACTTCTTATTGCATGGAAAGGTCCGTATGCAATAGTCTCTCGGATTTCCGATGTTGACTATGTGGTCGATATTGATGGAAAGCATAAAACTTTCCACATAAACATGCTTTCGGAATTTCACGAACGTCCGGACTATTTGCTGCCTATTTTCCAGGCAACGGATGATGCTCCTGCACCTCACGGTCATTATTCATCCCTGTCTGTCATTCAGGATGAGGAAGCTACCTTCTCTGATGTCAACCTTCCCCTTCCAGTGGTTCCATTGCATTCCACGGAATCTTGGAAAAACGTTTCTGTTTCTCCTAATCTTTCTGGTGACGAACATCGACAAGTCTCGTCGATGTTACAAACATTTCAGGATGTTCTCACTGACATTCCTGGACACACAGATGTCATAGAACATGACATAATTCTTACCGACAATAATCCAATTAGGGTTAGGCCGTATCCTATTCCTATACACTTTCAGTCGCAAGTGGAAAAGGAATTGGATGAAATGATTCAATTAAATATAATTGAACCATCGACTTCACCATATTCTTCTTCCATGGTTATTGTCCGGAAGAAGGATAAGAACATACGAATTTGCGTTGATTATCGCAAATTGAATCAGGTCACAAAGTTCGACGCTGAACCGATGCCTTTGTTAGAAGATCTACTGATTAGACTTTCTAATTCTAGATTCTTCACTAAACTTTACTTGTCTAAAGGTTATTGGCAAGTGCCTTTAGCAGAGCATGCCAAACCTCTTACTGCTTTTTCTACACCTAGGGGTCTATTTCAATGGAATGTTATGCCTTTTGGTCTCATGAACGCCCCTGCCACTTTCGTTCGCATGATGCGTTCGAATTCTGTCACATCGTTTCGGATGTCATCGCATACTTAGATGACATCTGTCTCTTCAGTGATACCTGGGAAGATCACTATTTAGGGTTATATGACTTACTGTCCACTCTACGTGAGAATAATTTGACAGCAAAACCTTCTAAAGCTTTTTGTTGGTTTTGGTGAAATCTCTTTCCTGGGTCATCGTGTTGGTCATGGTCTCTTGAAGACAGAAGACCACAATACTTCCAAAATACTGAACATCTCTGTTCCTAAAACGAAGAAACAAGTTAGGAGTCTCTTAGGTTTAATTCAATTTTATGGGAGATTTATTCCAAATTTATCTTCGATCATGGCACCTCTCTCAACATTGTTGAAGAAAGGTTCGCCTAATCATTGGTCCGTTGGTCTGAAGAATGCCAATCTTCACTAGACCAAATCAAGAATATATTTTCTTCTCCTCCCATCTTAAGATTACCTACTTCTTGATAGGACTTTTGTTCTTCGGAGTGATGCTTCATCCACTGGGATTGGAGCAGCACTGATGCAAGAATATGCAAATACTCTGCATCCTGTTATGTACATTTCTAGAAAACTAAATGCGGCAGAGAGGAACTACTCGGTTTTAGACCGTGAGTTGTTAGCGATGGTTTGGTCAATCTAAAGCTACAAAGATTCCTCCTGGGCGCACATTTCATTCTAGAGACTGATCAGAAAGCTCTTACAGCTATTCAGACTAAGAATTTGAAGAGTTCGAGATCCACTCGATATGCTATAGCTCTTCAACCTTTTCACTTCACGGTACGAGCTATCCGTGGTGCGGATAATGTGATGGCTGACATTTTGTCTAGATGCCCACATGACTCCAACTAATACTTCTGTCCTATATTTCTATATATTACAGAGTCATAACACACCTATATTTCTACAATAGATTAGCACATCTGTACTTACTTTATATGAACACACTATCGTGCTTTGTTGTCATCTTCTTCTGTTCGTTTTTTAAAATGATAGAGGAGGACTGAGTAGTTAATATAAGGGCCGTTAGTTTACTAAACAGCCACAATTATTAATAATGTATTGTACCTTATGAAGCATATTAGTTATTAATTAGCATTATATTGCTTGTACTTTCTCAGAATGTCATTGTTGAGCTGAGGACTTACCTTACGAGTTCTAGATTGTGTACTTACCCTCGGAATACCAGAGCATATGTCCTGGATCGTCATGTAGTTTAACTTTACTATGTACTTATGTCATTACATGTCAAAGAATGTACTATTTAAATTTTCCTATCAGATTTGTACATCCATTTTTAAAGACAATATTAGAGTATGCTGTTTAATGATGATTATAGTACCTTTCATACGTATATTGTGTTTACATGCTAACGTGATGTGTGTTGGTGACACCTCCCCGATGTGAATATTTTTTGAGACATATTTATTTTTCTGTTGAGGTATATCCTCACCAGACACTCTATAATTAGCCTATTGTTTGGCAATTTAATTAATTATCAGCGCATAATTCGTGCGTTTTGAGCCGCTTATCGCTTGCTCTTTGATATTAAAAAAAAAAAAATATGTTCCACATTTTTTTTTTTATCGGGAGGAGGTGGTGATATGTTGCGTGATAAATTCTCGCAACATCGTTTTATTTCAATATCTGTTTTATAACGCAAGGGCAACAACTGCTTGAAATCTATAGTCACTTTTCTCGGTAAGCATTTGTCTTCTCGCGTTAGTATCGAATGCAGTTAACTTTTGAGCTGTGGTCATTTTTGCGCTGGACTGCGCATGACTTGTCTTGTTGTTTGGTCGATCGGTTTCCGCCCACCACTAGTGGGAGTGAGCGATTTGGAATGGCGAAAGAGATGCCTCGTTGAAGAGGGGATCTCCGCTTTTTTTTTGTTCTGTCAGGGATGTGTAGTCCTCTTATGGATATTTCGTTTAGTCGAGATAATACCTCTAGTGTTTTCCCACATGTCGGGAGGCGTGATATTTCTGTGTATTTCATGAAAGCAAGGTAAATTGACTTTTTTCATTAACTCTATCGATTTTGGGTCGTGAGCGATTTCGATTCATAGCCTGTCTCCGAAAGTCGTCGTCACGAGATGTTCTTTCCCAGCTCACATGTCGCTGCATTGTACTGCATCGGTTGATGCATGTACCAAGGACCATTACTTGCTACTTTGTTAAATGAACTAGGTTTAGAAAACCTTTATTATCTAGAGGATATTCTTGAGGACATTATTTATACTTCGGCAGACGTGTCTGTCTTGCTGAAGTCAAACTAAGGAGAGTGAACTGATCTCATACATCTGGTTATCTCCTGGCTGTTATAGAAAAGGATGGAGTTGTTCACCTGACTACATTTACAGCACTTTGAAATATAACATGCATCTGACTCATCATTGTAATGCTGTCTACCGTTTATTGCTGTATTGAATGTTGCTGTGATAATGACTGTTTGATGTGCCTACACATTTGCGTAACCATTTTGTCACTGTGGCGTCCACAATAAATAATGAAGAAAAACGTCAACGGCTGTTTCAAGACTCATTGACTTTATACGTCGTGAGTTTACTGACGTCCTATGTGGATTGCCCTGTTATTGTTGCATGAACATTGTTTTGACTGAACACATCTACACTCTACACAAAACCAGACATGCGGATGCCATCCATCATCATATGGCATCACGCATCAGATGCTTATAATTAGAAGGAATCGTTTCTCTTTCTTTGAGAATATTAGGAGTAGATGGGAACTCGGAAATGTTGTGATAACAGGAAAGACTGAAGGAAACAAGAAATGGCGGATGAATAAAAGAAAACCAGAGTAGATACTGGACAGTTTGACATCTTTCCTGGTATTGATAGAAAGAACAGCCAAAATGAAACAGAAAGGAGAGTCCTAACAACAAAATATATAGAAATACATTACCCAAGCAACACCTGGATCCATGCGTACACAGATGGATTAGCAACTAATGCAACAGAAGATGGTAGTGGAGGAGTCTTCCTGAGCTTAAGCAATGGCACACAAAAAAGATAGCAGTCGCAACAGGGACATTTTCAAGTAACTTCAGAGCAGAGGCAGAGGCCTTAAAAACTGCATCACAAATTCAAATGACAGAAGAAAGCTCAGAGAGACCAGTAGCTATCTTCTCAGATGCGCTGTCGGTGATTACAACGCTGAAAAGTCTAAGTAATGCTGAACTGGATAACCTAAGAGTAACACTTCACAGACTATGTCAGCAATACAAAATAGTCGTAATACAGTGGATCCCTTCTCACTGCAACATCCCTGGAAATGAAGAGGCTGATAGATTGGCAAAGGAAGGGGGAAGCTTCATCAACTTGACACAAACATAACGTATGAGGAGGCCAAGAGTTTTATCAAGTGCAGGTACAGGCACAAGTGGAAAGAAGAGCACCCAGGCCATACAAACAATGATCCGTATTACCAGCTCAGCAGAAGTGAACAAGTGGTAATCTTCAGACATCGCACTGGTCATAACAGATTGAGATACCATCTATTCAACAAATTAAAGATAGGAACTACTGATGAGTGTAACTGTGGCACCGATAAAATGACTGCCGAACATCTGCTTCAAAGGTGCCCAACATATGAGGAACAGAGAAAACGCATATGGCCATCACCAGTACCATTCCTGGAGAAAATCTACGGAGATATCAACAGCCTCAGGTTGACCACTGCTTTCTTTGAATTTGTTGCCGTTGACATCTGAGAGTGAACTTTGAACTTGTTCAAGTTGACATCTGAGGGTGAACTTTGAACTTGTTTAAGTTGACATCTGAGGGTGAACTTTGAACTTGTTCACATTGACATCTGAGGGTGAATGAAGAAGAAGAAGATAAATAGTATAAAATCAATAATTCTCGTCACAAAATTTGTCCCATCATTTTTCCTTCAAAGTTGAAGTTTTGTTTCCAAAATAAGTGAGGACAATTTATTTCTGAACAAAACTTCTTGAATGTTCCCCATTTGTAATTCTGGTGAGTGCGAATAAAAAATGGAATGAGTTATATTAGCAGTAAGATGGACAGATTTAGTCGCTCAAGTCGGTATTCCCTTAAATAATAATTCCGCGTCGGAATAATACAAATTTTACATTTCAGTTTTTTGTTTTTTATTTTAATAATACCAATGTAAGAGATTTCTGTCTCCAAAAATAATTATTCTTTATCAAAAAAACTATAATCATCATAATCGTCGTCATCATGATCATCATCATCGTTGTCAACAACGTCGACGAAGTCATCATCATTGTCGTGATCATCATCATCTCATCATTATCATCATCTCATCATCATTTCATCACCATAGTCGTCGTCATCAGTATAATCTCATCACCATCTCATCTTCATCGCTGTCATTATTTGTCGTCGTCATCACCATCGTCATCATTTCATCATCATCTCATCATCATCGTTGCCGTAGTCATCATCCCCTTCATAGTCGTTATCACCATCATCTTCAGCGTCATCATCGTCGCCGTCATCATTTCATCATAATCTCATCGTCATCATCATCTCATCATCATCGTCGCCGTAGTCATCATCACCTTTATAGTCGTTATCACCATCATCTTCAGCGTCATCATCGTCGTCGTCATCATCATTATTTCATCATCATCTAGCTACCTCATCTTGATCTCGTTATCATCATTGTCGTTGTCGTAGTCATCACCACCATCATCGTCGTTATCACCGGCATCACCATCATCATCGTTATGATCTTCATCATCATTACCTAATCATTAGCTCATCAGCATCATCATCCAACATCATCATCACATCACCTCATCATCATCATTGTCGTCTTCGTCATCAGCATCATCGTCGTTATCATTATCATTTTCATCGTCGTTATCATCCTCATCACCATCATTGTCGTAATGATGATCATCACCATCACTTATCTCATCGGCATTATAACTCATCTTCTCAGCACTCTCATCTTATCATCATCGTTGCGGTAGTCATCATCCCCTTCAACGTAGTTCATCATCATCATCATCATCATCATCATAGCATAATCACTTTCATCATCTCATTATCGAATCATCGACATCATTATCTCATCATCAACAACCTTTCATCATCATCATTATCTCATCATCGACATCATCTCATCATCAGCATCTTCTTTTCATCATCCTGTTATCATAATCATCATCATCGAAATCATCTCATCATCAACATCATCTCATCATCAGCATCATTTCATCATCAACATCATATCATCATAATCATTATCTGATCATTGACATCCTCTCATCATCAACATCATCTCATCATCAACATTATCTCATCATAATCATCATCTAATCATTGACATCCTCTCATTATCAACATCTCATGATTGACATCCTCTTGTTATCGTTATCTCATCATCGACATCCTCTCATTATAATCATCATCATATCATCATCATCATTACTTTTTTTTTCCATAACCAGCGGCACTTGGGCTTTCAGCCCTTCGACCCAATGACATGTCATTGCGAGGCTGGGGAACCAGAGGACTTTCCTTCCAACCCGGTCAGGAGCTTCGCTCCTTCCCATCCACAGAGGGTTTATCACAGGAGCCGTTCAGGCTATTCAGTCAAATTTCCGGTCGTAAACATTCCTTCAAACGCTGACGCCCGGGTTTGAACCATGAACACCTGGTCGCCAGTACAACGCCGAAGCCATTACACCAGCGCGGCTTCCCATCATCATTACTAACTTACTTAGTAGTTCCTCATCTACCATGAGATGAAGAGGTATGGAAAAGAGAGCGAAATACGATCTTATCGTCTGTTTTCCTTCAGGCCTGGTTCCATTATAGTCCTCGGTCCTTCAGAGATTGTCTTATGTTGTTCTTCCAGCGGACTGTGGGTCGTCCTGGAGGTCTGGATCCCTATCTGTTAGTTTTCCATACTTGTCGTGGTAGCGAATCTTCTCCGATTCTGCAGACATGGCCAGACTATTTTAATTGGGACTGTTTGACTGCAGTGGCTGGGTTTTTAGTCCTTCACGTCTCTTCTTGTTACTCCAACTACCTTTCTCAGATACCTCTGAGGTTTGGATCTGGCTTTTGTGGGTTGCAGTCAAAGTCCTTGACTCGCATCCATACGCAAAGACTGGGACATAGGTTGAAAAAGCCATCTTTGTCTACTTGCCAACCTTTCTTTTGCTGAGGAATCCTCCATTTATGGCCTGAAAAAGTCTCCCAGCTGCTGCTCTTCGGGTAGCCAAATCTTCTTTGATGCCTCCCTTCCAGTCTATGACAGCTCCGAGGTATTTAAAGTGGCTGACCTGCTCCAGGCCCTGTTCTCCCAGCTTAATCTGATGCCTTCTTTCCTCTCGTGATATCACCATGGTTTTTGTATTTGGAGCTGTTGGTGACCATCCCTCTCTTCTCAAGCTCTTTCTTCCAGATTTGCAAGTTGTATTGAGGATGTTAGCAACCAGGGCAACATCAGCGGTAAATGCTAGTCTGAAATAAAAACCTCTCTCATCTTAAAGTACCCCACTGAATATCGTGTCCTCTGATGACATCGTCCATGAGGAGTATGAACAGATAAGGTGACAGGATATCACCATCACCTCATCATCTTTTCATCACCATTATCAACTTTTCACCATTATCTCATCATCATCGTCATCTCATCATTGTCATAATCTATGTCGTTATCATCATCGTTGACGTCATCATCATCGCCGCTTGTGATCATAATCTTCACCGTCATCTCATCATCATCATCATCATCATCGCCGCTATCATCATCTCAACATCATTGTCGTCGTCATCATAATCTCTACCTTCATCATCATCATCATCATCATCATCATCATCATCATCATCATCATCATCATCATCATCATCATCATCATCATCATCATCATCATCATCATCATCATCATCATCATCATCATCATCATCATCATCATCATCATCATCATCATCATCATCATCATCATCATCATCATCATCATCATCATCATCATCATCCTTCATCATCATCATCATCATCATCATCATCATCATCATCATCATCATCACCTCATCATCATCATCATAATCATCACCATCATCATCATCATCATCATCATCATCATCATCATCATCATCATCATCATCATCATCATCATCATCATCATCATCATCATCATCATCATCATCATCATCATCATCATCATCATCCTCATCATCATCATCATCATCATCATATCATCATCATCATCATCATCATCATCATCATCATCATCATCATCATCATCATCATCATCATCATCATCATCATCATCATCATCATCATCATCATCATCATCATCATCATCATCATCATCATCATCATCATCATCATCATCATCACCTCATCATCATCCTCATATCATCATCATCAATATCATCACAATATCATTATCTAGTCATCATCATCTTCATCATCATCATTAAAACTCATCTCATTATCGTCGTCATCATCATCGTCATCATTATTCTTGTCGTCGCCATTACCATTTCTGCAGTCATCAACGTCATCGAAGTCTTCATCATTGGCATCATCATCTGATCAATATCATCATCTCATCACCATTTCATTAACATTGTCGTCGTCATCACATTCATCTCATCAACATATAATCATCATCGCCATAATCGTTATCATTATCGTCGTCGTCATCATCATAATATTCATCATCGTCATAATTTCATTATGATCTCATCGCCATTATCATATCATCATCACTGTCGCAGTAGTCATCATCACCATCATAGTGGTTATCAGCATTACCTTCGCAGTCATCATCTTCGACATCATCATTATTTAATTATCATCTCATCGTCATCGTCATCTAACTATATCATCATAATTTCATTTTCGTCATTGTCGTCATCATCAGCATCATCACCCAACAGTATTTCATCATCATCACATCATGTCATAATCATCGGTGTCGTAGTCATCACCAACATCATCGACGTCATCATTATCAATTTCATCTTCGATATCTTCATCATCACTATCATCGTCGTTATGATAATTATCATCATCACCTAATCATTATCTCAATAGCATCATTATCTCATCTTCTCATCACCCTCATCTTATCATCATCGTTCCGGTAGTCATCTTTACCTTCATCATCATCATCATAGCAAATTCAGCATCATCTCATCATCGACATCATTATCTCATCATCAACATCCTCTCATCAAGATTATCTCATCATCGACATCATCTTATCATCAGCATCTCTTCTTTGACATCATCTTATCATAATCGTCATCATCTCATCTTCGACATCCTCTCATTATAATCATCACCATCTCATCATTAACATCATCTCATCATCAACATCATGTCATCATAATCATCATCTGATCATCCACGTCCTCTCATCATCAACATCATGTCATCATAATCATCATCTGATCATCCACGTCCTCTCATCGTCATCATCTGATCATTGACATTCTCTCATGATCAACATCTCATTATGAACATCCACTCATTATCGTCGTCTCATCATCGACATCCTCTCATTATAATCATCATCATCTCATCATCATCATTACATACTTAGTAGATCTTCATCTACCGGAAGATTTAGAGGTAGGGAAGAGAGAGCGAAATACGATCTTATCGTTTATTTTCCTCCTGGCCTGGTTCCATTATAGTCCTCGGTCCTTCAGAGCTTGTCTTATGTTGTTCTCCCAGCGAACTCTGGGTCGACATGGAGGTCTGGATCCCTGGCTGATAGTTTCCCATACTTGTCGTGGTAGCCGATCTTCTCCCATTCTGCAGACATGGCCAGACTATCGTAGTTGGGACTGTTCGACTTGAGTCTGCCGTGGCTGGGATTTTAGTCCTTGACGTATCGTCTGGTTGCTGACCATGTCTCTCCTTGTTACTCCAACTACCTTCCTCAGATACCTCTGAGTTTTGGATCTGGCTTTGGTGAGTTGTAGTCAATGTCCTTGACCTGCAAGCATACGTCACGACTGGGACATAGGATGACAAAGCCATCTTTGTCTTCTTGTCAACCCTTATTTTGCTCAAGAACCCTCCATTTATGGCCTGAAAAAGTCTCCTAGCTGCTATTCTTCGGGTAGCTAATTCTTCTTTGATGCCTCCCTTCCAGTCTATGACAGCTCCGAGGTATTTAAAGTGGTTGACCTGCTCCAGGACCTGTTCTCCCAGCTTAAACTGATGCCTTCTTTCCTCTCGTGATATCATCATAGTTTTTTGTTTTTAGAGCTGCTGACCATCCCTCTCTTCTCAAACTCTTTCTTCCAGATTTGCAGGTTTTATTGAAGATGTTAGCAACCAGGGCAACATCACCGGTAAAGGTTAGTCTGAAATACAAACCTCTCTTATCTTCAAGTATTTCACTGAAAATGTTGTTCTCTGAAGACATCGTCATGAGGAGTATGAACAGATTAGGTGACAGGATATAACCATCATCTCATCATCATTTCATCACCATTATTAATATATCACCCTTATCAACATATCACCATTATCTCATCATCATCGTCATCTCATCATTATTTCATCATCATTGTCATCATTACTGCCGTCGTCATTATTGTAGACGTCATAATCATCTCCGCTATCATCATCATCTCAACATCATTGTCGTCGTCATCATAATCTTCACCATCATCTCATCATCATCACCTCATCGTCAACATCATCTTATAATGAATGTCTTATCATGGTCATCTTATCATCATCCTCATCTAGTCATCATCATCATCATCTCAATATCATTATCTAATCATCATCATCGTCTTTCACCCTCATATCATTATCTTCGTGATAATTATCATCATCGTTGTCGTAGTCGTCATTCCCATTATCATCATCATCGTCGTCGTCATCATCGTCGTTGCTATCGGCGTCATATCGTGATTAACATCATCTCATTATAATCATCATCATCATCATCTCATCATCATCATCATCTTATCCTCATCATCTCATCACTCCATCATCATCTCGTTTTTGCGCTTTTGTTCTACGTCCAGCAGTCTTACTGGCCAACGTAATTTTCTTCGGCTTTTTGCTGTTGATTACATTTAAATTCAGGACCATGGTTCGATCCCCAGTTGAGGTGGGATTTTTTAGAACGCAAGCGGCTCCTGGGTTGACCCAGCCTCGTGAATTGGGTACCAGACCAAACCTAGGAAGGTTAACGCGGCCATCGTGATGCTGACCACATCACGTCTAGTGTGCCGATGGTAAAAAAAATATGGGCCTAAAACAATATTCCCAATATGCCTCTATGAGGGTGTAAACGGGATCCTTTAGCTTGTACATTTAAAATCCCACTGTGGCTATATTCACCTTAAAAAGTGTCAGAACTCAACACATTGACTTTTAGTTGCATGTTTTTGATTGACTTTCAATTTCATAATTTTGTTTCACTTTCAATTTCATAATCTTGTGTTACTTTCCAGGTACCTTCTAAATTGTTTACACTTTTCAACGACGCAAAATCTATATTGTCTTGTTCTGGTTCTAAAAATACGCATTCTGAGAAAAATACCAATTAATTTCACAGGTTGGCAAGAGCCTTATTTTCAGTTTCGATTGTATAACACCTGGCAGAGTTTATACTTTCAGATCTGGTACGGGTAACATCCTTGCAAGCAAGTGATATCTTGTGACGTTTAAATTGTAACACATCTCAGTCTGTACAAATCAGGGATTCTTAACCTTTGTGACCTCACATCTCCCGAGAGAAGTGAACGCAATGTTTCCACCTCCTGTCCTTCCCCAAATAAATCAGCGAATTAATCAAGACGTAATTAAGATGTTAGTTACCACACGTATTTTATTTCAAGCTACTTCTTTATTTATACTGGTCATCGAAAGGTGGCGCTGCGCGGTGTTTGTTGTCAAAAATTTATACAATAAAAAAACTACATAGGGTGATTCTAAACTTTAGAATTCTATCCATTGAGGAAACAATTGCGATACATCTTCTAGGAGACGCCGCACACCTGTCTTTTATCCCAACTACACCTTCCCTGAGGAAAGACTATACGATAAAACGTTATGTGCTATAAATGGTGTCACGTGTTTAACATAATCACGTGTCTTTATCTCTATCCCTTGACCACTGCAAGTTTCCGTTTTTTATTTGTTGGCACAAAAGAAAATAACATAACATACAGGTATTCATATAGCAGATACTGCCGTAAGAGGGGGCAGGGGGGAATAGTTAGAAATTATACTTACTCTGGGGGGTCTCAGCTTTGTTAGTAGAGTGACCTGTTCACTTCTTCTCTGCCTTTTCCTTCACTAGTTCAAGCCCTGAGTCAAGTACACATATTACACATATTTTCTCATCCTTCACTAGTTCAAGCCCTGAGTCAAGTACACATATTACACATATTTTCTCATCCTTCACTAGTTCAAGCCCTGAGTCAAGTACACATATTACACAGATTTTCTCATCCTTCACTAGTTCAAGCCCTGAGTCAAGTACACATATTACACAGATTTTCTCATCCTTCACTAGTTCAAGCCCTGAGTCAAGTACACATATTACACAGATTTTCTCATCCTTCACTAGTTCAGGCCCTGAGTCAAGTACACATATTACACAGATTTTCTCATCCTTCACTAGTTCAAGCCCTGAGTCAAGAACCCATATTACACAGATTTTCTCATCCTTCACTAGTTCAAGCCCTGAGTCAAGTACACATATTACACAGATTTTCTCATCTTTCACTAGTTCAAGCCCTGAGTCAAGTACACATATTACGCTGATTTTCTCACAAAATTACGTACGAGTGAATATGTACCGTATGTGTAGCTTAGATTTATACATAATAGATGATGGTGAATATATTTCATGACAATTAATAGTCAATCGAATGTTTACAGTACAATATTCATTGCTGTAGGTAAAAAAACATCACAAATTAATAGTTTTAAATTTTTTTTAAAGAATTTGAAACGCCGATTTAGTTGCCCTGCTAATTCTTCAAATCAACCGTTCATCGGAAGGTGGCGCTGAAAGTCGTTTCTTTGAATACATACGTACATACAAATAAAGCTTTAATGTTTGATTCTAAACTTTAGAATGTTATCCAGCGAAAGGCAGTTGTGGTACACTTGTTAGTGTCTCCTCACGTTTCCCCTAAAACTCATCTGCACGTTTCCCCTAAAACTCATCTGTACGTTTTCCCTAAAACTCATCTGCATCTGGGGGGTTGGAGGTGCTCAGAGGTATGGCATCATTCTCTAATTCTAAAGATAACGGGTTCGCTCCCAGATCAGGTAATATAATTTATGGAAATTTGTTTCAGAAACAATGGTTCCTAATGACGTCATACTCCCTTCCAGCCCCCCCCCCCTCCCCAATCATCTCCTGGGTAGTGAGATCGGATGCCTTGCCTTCTTGGATCAGGGCAATGAAAAACGTGATGTCCCATTTTGCAAGTTGCGTGGGTTAAACATTACTCGGCAGTTGGATGTCGTAAAGAGTAAGCCATATGGTTCTGCCCTGGCAAAATTGAAAATGTTAGAAAGCTAGACAAAGAAAAAATATTTATAGAATGTGTGATTCCTGTACATAAACATTGGGATCCTCGCCTGTGTTACAGAGTTCGTGCACTGTGCTGAGATCCTCCTTGTGTAATTAAAGTGAGGAGATCGAAGCACAAATGGAGTTGTCCGTGTGTGATCAAAGTGAGGAGATTGAAGCACAAATGGAGTTGTCCGTGTGTGATCAAAGTGAGGAGATCGAAAAACAAATGGAGTTGTCCCTGTGTAATCAAATAGAGGAAATCGAAGAACAAATGGAGTTGTCCCTGTGTAATCAAAGTGAGGAGATCGAAGCACATATGGAGTTGTAAGTGTGTGACCAAAGTGAGGAGATCGAAACACAAATGGAGTTGTCCGTGTGTGATCAAAGTGAGGAGATCGAAGCACAAATGGCGTTGTCCGTGTGTGATCAAATTGAGGAGATCGAAGAACAAATGCAGCTGTCCGTGTGTGATCAAAGCGAGGAGATCGAAGAACAAATGCAGTTGTCCATGTGTGATCAAAGTGAGGAGATCGAAGAACAAATGCAGTTGTCCGTGTGTGATCAAAGTGAGGTGATCGAAGAACAAATGGAGTTGTCCGTGTGTGATCAAAGTGAGAAGATCGAACCACAAATGGAGTTGTCCTTGTGTGATCAAAGTGAGGAGATCGAAGAACAAATGCAGTTGTCCGTGTGTGATCAAAGTGAGGAGATCGAAGCACAAATGGAGTTGTACGTGTGTGATCAAAGTGACGAGATCGAAGCACAAATGGAGTTGTCCTTGTGTGATCAAAGTGAGGAGATCGAAGCACAAATGGAGTTGTCCGTGTGCAGTGAAGATAGTCCTTATAAACAAAACCAAACAAATCATCTAATACTCCGCTGGGAACATGTGCCCCGCAGTTTGAGAACCACTGGTATAAAAATCGTGTCATGTGGGTAAAATGATCACGTGTCTTATCTGACAGTTTAAGAACCACTTGTATAAAAATCGTCTCAAGTGCGTAACATGATCACGTGTCTTATCTGACAGTTTAAGTATTAAAATCCACTGTGTATAAAAATCGTGTCTTATGTGCGTTTAAGAACCACATGATCACGTGTCTTATCTGACAGTTTAAGAACCACTGGTATAAAAATCGTGTCTTGTGCGCAACATGATCACGTGTCTTATCTGACAGTTTAAGAACCACTGGTATAAAAATCGTGTCTTGTGCGTAACATAATCACCTGTCTTATCTGACAGTTTAAGAACCACGGTATAAAAAAATCGTGTCTTGTGCGTAACATGATCACGTGTCTTATCTGACAGTTTAAGAACCACGGTATAAAAATCGTGTCATGTGCGTAACATGATCACGTGTCTTATCTGACAGTTTCACTCTTTATTTGACTGTAAAAATGACAAATAAATGACGTAACATGATCACGTGTCTTATCTGGCAGTATATCGTGTCATGTACGTAACATGATCACGTGTCATATCTAACAGTTCTATGACCATTGCAAGTTTTCGTCTCTTTATTTGACTGTAGAAATGACAAATAATACAAGAAGTTTCATGGCAGATACAGCTGTAAATGTGGTGTGACATTCTAGCAACTTCACTAATACTAAATCTCAGCTTTAATAAGTGGTGTGTCCACTACACGCCCTCTCAGCTTTAATAAGTGGTTGTGTCCACTACACGTCCTCTCAGCTTTAATAAGTGGTTGTGTCCACTACACGTCCTCTCAGCTTTAATAAGTGGTGTGTCCACTATGCGTCCTCTCAGCTTTAATAAGTGGTGTGTCCACTACACGTCCTCTCAGCTTTAATAAGTGGTTGTGTCCACTACACGTCCTCTCAGCTTTAATATGTGGTATGTCCACTACACGTCCTCTCCGACTTTGTCGCCCCTATCTCAAAAGTATTGTCAGATACACATTTTTACAGGTGGGTAGACTGAGGCCTCAATTTTACAGTTGTGTAGGCAGGGCATCATTTTACAGAAGGGTAGGCTGGGCGTCACGCCCCTTGGTTTTGAAAGACGTCATAAATTTTCTCCAATGCTTAACATGCATGCCATGTGTATATTGTAACACCGACCCTTGCCTAAGAATAAAGACAAATTTGTCACTTTACTAATCTGCACACGTCGCAGTTCACATCCGGGCTTTTATCTTTTAATTTTTCTCTTTACTCCCCATCTAGCAAGGAGTCACCAGAGCTGGTGGTCCCTAAGGGAAAAAAAACCCGCACTAAAGTCATGTATGTGCTCGTGCAGAGGTGGCTTCAGTAGCAACGTATTTCCATGATGAGGTTGCCACTCCCATACACAATCTTGTATTAGTTGCCTCTTACGACATGCCTAAAAGAGATGTAAGGCTTTTCTTTCATTGAGTGACATCCGGGAACTAGAAAGGTAACCAATAGAACAAGAGATAAGAAATCGGTGTTGACGTTGGATGTGACATACATAGAGATATCTAGGAACAAGAAAGGTCACCAATAGAACAAGAGATAAGAAATCGGTGTTGACGTTGGATGTGACATACATAGAGACACGCAGGAACAAGAAAGGACACCAATACTACAAGAGATAAGAAAACGGTGTTGACGTTAGATGTGACATATATAAAGACACGCAGCTGATGGTATTACAATGAACACACTATATACCCCAATATAACCGTTTGCAACCCTTCAATGGGTTTTGGTTGAACAGGGTATCACAGCAAAATATTAGACCCAAAGAAAGAAAAAAGAAAGGTATTACAATTGTGACGGTACGCCACATTCGTTCGTCCACTTTTTATATCCATCATTGTGTGATTTTCTTCTTCGCCCTATCTTTTACCTATATTTATTTTCTTTCGTCGGGTAACGCTAACCTTATATAACACCCATATTTTAGGTCACGTCTACGTCACGCAATTTTTCGCTCAAAAGAGTGAAGTCTGTTCAGCGAGTCGATTACAGTATATAGGGTATTAATCACCTTATCGCCTTATCTTAAACGCGAAGGGATATCGCTTACAAGATAGCTTGTTTATTTATTTTCTTGGGGTAACCCTGGTAGCTTCTTTGTCTTGTTGTACATGTACCTCGTATTTCATTTCGCTGCAGCTTCCTCTGCTTCCCCTGCAATCTCTTCAATATATTTCCTCTTTTCTATTTTGATGTGTTCTTCTTACTTCTTTGTTTGCTTCCATGTACACTTTATGAGCTTTGGCTTTGTAGTTTTTAGTTTTGCTTCTGTTTAAATGTGTTTACTTGTTTTTACTGTTTTCTATTTTATTGATGGTCTCTGTTATTATCCATGCTTTGTGCTGACGTTCTCTTTCTCTCAGTACTTCTCCACATTTCTCGCTCCATATATGTTTTAATTGTTGTCAGTAATCTTCTGTATTTGCTACACCATCGAGCTGTTGGAGTACTAGGTAGTTGTTGGATAATGTGATCGAAAAATGTTCTCTTATTTTTTGATTTCTTAGATATCACACATTATACTGTTTCTATAACTATGTACTTGCTTAGAACCAGAAGTTCCAAAGCCAAGGCTCAAGAAGTGTACACAGAAGCAAACAAAGAAGTTAAAAGAAGTATCAAAAGAGACAAGAGGAAGTATATTGAGGAGTTGGCAAGAGAGGCAGAAGATGCTGCAGCCAAAGGAAATAAGAGAGAACTGTATAAAAGCACAAAGAAGCTGACAGGGAAATACAAGCAAACAAGTTGCCTCATAAAAGACAAGAATGGAAAACTGCTCAGCAATATACAAGAGCAAATGAAGAGGTGGACAGAATATTTTGAGGACCTTCTCAATAGACCAGCTCCACAAACCCCCCGGACATCCAGCCAGCAGAAGAAGAGCTACAAATTAACGGTGAAAGACCAACGAAGGAAGAAATAAAGAAAGCCATAAAGCTTCTCAGAGATGGAAAAGCGTCTGGACCAGATGGCATCCCAGCAGAGGCCATCAAAGCAGATATCGACACGGCTACAGAGATGTTATATAAATTACTTGGTAAAGTCTGGGAAAATGAAGAGATACCAGCAGAATGTAAGGAAGGATATCTGGTTAAGTTGCCTAAAAAATGAAATTTACAAGTGTAGTGAATTTCTAAATACAATATCTAAATTAATATATAACAATATAGGGCATAAAGGCAAAATAAGAAAGTATAAAAGAATTTTCTGCTAGAACTGTTGGTATCGCCTACGCCTTCAGATTATTATTTGCTAACGAATAGCCGAACAAAACGGTACCCAATTTTTTAAATTCGTCCTTGACATAATCACTTTTCCTAGTCCTAAGAAAATATTTGTCTAAAATGCATTGTGGAACGAGGAGGGGAAAGGATAGATGAAATGCTAATTCGTTTCGCATTGATTTTAAACTAAAAGCCAATACCAGCACAGGGGCAAGCCTTGCCTTAGGGATTTCCCCAAAATACGAGGAATAAGTTAGAACATGTAGACAACTCGTGTCACAAAAACAACCTTAGCTCTTATTTCAAAGGACGTAATTATCACGTAAATAGAGAAGACAGCACATGGAAAAGAATTGAACGTGTAGTAGACTAAAAATAAAAACACTAACATAGAAAAATAAAAAATGTGTACTTCTGAACCAAGCCAACTAGTCCCATATAAATTGTATATTCGTGTACCTTAGGACTTGTTGACAAAGAATATGGTAATAGTTACGCAAATAGTCCATTAATTAACTAATTATAGCCATAATACTATAGTGGATCCGACCAGACTGTCAAGTAAAGATCATGCCTGCTTATAATTTTTTATGGCATGTTTTAAAAAAACGACTTTGGGTAAATGAGGTTAAAAGGTACGGGATATTTGATTGGGTGGATTTTGAAGGAAGGCGAAGTATGATTGGTTGACCTAAAACTAAAAATATATTTGCCTTGGAAACATATTGGGAGTTGTTATTTGAAACGATAGATTCAAAAATAAATGTAAACATGGTCCCATTGGACAAAGCAGTAGATATTGGTACGAAACGGGAACTGTTCACTGCCATTTCAAGTAAATTTTGTGTAAAGCAAGATCGATGAGAGCAGGCGGAGAATTTTCTAACACAGGAAAAGCCTGGACATAGGGCAGATCGAAAATGTGCCATATTCTATTGCCTAGTCATCGTTTACTTGTGTTATTTCCTTGCATCTGTGGTAAGATTGATTTTCTTAACATTTTTTTTTAAATAAAATTTGAATGTGAGATACTAACATACGACTGTAAGTAAGTGAGTCTATGGCAGACTCAAAACAGAGTCTAGAGATTGATCCAGCATATGAAAGACTATCAGAGAGGTGTAGACCAACTAAATTATATATGATTATCATCAGGAGCATAATACCTATCCTATTGTATGGACAACAGATTATTGCTGGAATTGCAGAGGCGTTGTAACTATTAGGGGAGAGGAATACTGGTATACCTGGTTACATCAAAAGAAACTGGTGAAAGGGATTGTCGTAAAGAGCTGATCTTGCTTGTTTGTTTGTAATGTGCCTGTACTGGTTGTTGAATAATATCGTAGGCTGTTGATTACGAAGGAGGCATATCCTTCTGATTTCAGAGGGTTGTGGTTGCTGTCAATAACTGGTGCCAGACTACAGTGGGCCGATATATTCATGCCACAGTCTTGCCTTTTTTGGAGCCAACTGTAGACCACCATCATTCTTGAAGAAGTGGGAGCTGAAGGTTGTCGTTCAGCGAAGTGCAGGAAGATTCCTACATCATATTACAAAGATAGGTGCATGTTCGGCACCTGATCGCTCAACTAACATTATATTAAAAATAAGAGACTGGGAATAGTGATATAAACATTCCATCAGTGTCCACAGAAACTTACAAACAACATGCAGAGATGATGATAATAAACAATCTACCAGTTTATACTAGAAGTCACCTCAGTTAGAAAATACACTACACTCTTATATACTAATAATAATATGTGTATTATGGTCAGAAGATCCATTGTATAAATTGATTGATGTAATTAATTTCTATGATTTCACTTTTGATTGACAGTCCTGATTCAAAATAAATTGGATTCAGGACAATAAATTGAAAAAACATTAACTTTACCAAACTTTCAACCACTGACTTACTAAAGATAGTCTTTTAAAGTGTAGTTCGTATGTGATTGTCGTGGTACTGTTGTGTTGTATTAGATAATAAAATAATTGTGTAATTGTTTATATGTTTAGTTGGTTAATGCAACCTTACACTAACATTTCATAACCTTAGACACCAAACGTAGTCATCTTACAGTCTATCTAGAATAAGTCTGAATGAGGTCATAGTGGTGGTAGTAGAAAGGTGCCCTGGAAATTTACTCTAATATTTATTATATTCAGGGACCTTCACAGCTGACCTCATTCAGTACACTAAGATTTCTTAACAACAAACTGTATTAACATCAAACCCACCACAACAAGAGTGCACAAATTATAGAGGAATAATGTTACTATCAGTGCCAGGAACAGTATAAGATGGGATTATCCTTGAGAGATTAAAAGAGTCCATAGACAAGAAACTGAGAGATGAACAAGCAGGTTCTCGACAAAGATCCTACACAAACCAGATAGCCACTTTGAGAATAATAGTTGAACAAAGTCTGGAATTGAATTCACCATTATACATCGGATTTGTGGACTACGAAAAGGCATTTGACTGTGTAGATAGAGAATTACTTTGGAAATTGATGAGGCATTATCCCCTGAAGATCATTAATTTAATAAAGAAAATATATGAAGACATGACATGCATAGTTCTTCATGAAGGACAGCTTACAGAACCGTTTGGGATAAGAACAGGAGTGCGGCAGAAATGCCTCTTGTCTCCATTTCTTTTCTTATTGGCAATAGACTGGGTTATGAGAACATCAACAAAATACAACAGAAATGGAATCCAGTGGACTCTGACTAAGCAGTTGGACGATCTGGATTTAGCTGATGACTTGGCTCTTCTGTCCCATAACCGTAATCAGATGCAGGACAAAATGAAAACACTCGATGAGAGGTCACAGCAATAGGGTCTGAAAATACACAGGGAAAAGACAAAGATAATGAGAATAAATGCAGGTAATGAAAACAGGGTTGAACTTGAAGAAGCACCAATGCAAGATGTACAATCGTACACATATCTTGGCAGCAATATAGACAAAGTTGGAGGGACAGACAGTGATATCAAAATAAGTATACAAAAAGCAAGAGGAGCTTTCATTGCATTGGGAAAGATATGGAGATCAAGAGAAATCGGATCCAATACGAAAATAAGAATCTTCAACTCAAATGTGAAGTCAGTCGTATTGTATGGTTCTGAGACATGGAGAACAACAAAGACAACAACCAAAAAGCTACAGACTTTCATAAATGGGCACTTGCGTAGAATAGAGGGATTAAAATGGTATGACAAGGTTACCAACGTGGAACTGATGACAAGAACTAGACAAGTGCCAGTGGAACAAGAGATGAAAAGAAGACGATAGCGATGGATAGGACACACACAGAGGAAACCTGTTGATAGCATTACAAGGCAGTCCTTGTTCTGGAACCCCGAGGGCAAGAGAGGCAGAAGTAGACCAAGAAGCACATGGAGAAGAGAGCTAAAAAAAACAGAGGTGAAAATGATGAGGAGAACGTGGAAAGAACTTGAGATGATAGCACGTGACAGGAGGACTTGGCATGTGTTTGTTGAAGGCCTATGATCCTTTGGGAGTGGAGGGTTATGATGATAACTATGTACTTTATAAATTTCTTGAGGAGTAATTTTATTTTGGCTAACAGAAGATGGTGATCTGATACCACATCTGCTTCTATTTACCTTTACATCATGTGATGATGATCTAAACTTCTTATTTATGCATATGATTAATATGTTTCTATATTCTGTGGACTGGTGAATCCAGGTATCTTTACGCATTTTTTTATGTGGAAATATTCTTCCTCATATAGCCAGTTGATGTGACGCACAAAAGTGTGTGAATAGTTGCCCATTTTCGTTCATCGTATCTAATCCATGTTTTCTCGCCATTTCTTCAAAGCTGGTGTTGTGTATTCTTATTTTTGCATTTAGGTTACCCATCATAACAATGATGTCCTTTCTTCTCTTTGTATCCAAGATTCTGTATCTGATGTAAAATTCATCTGTCAGATTTTTCTGTATTTTTAATACTGTTTGTTTATTATATATATATATATATATATATATATATATATATATATATATATATATATATATATATATATATATATATATATATATATATATATATATATATATATATATATATATATATATATTTGCAGTTTTGATAAGGTGACCATATTTTCAAAACCCTAATCCGGGACAAAATAGTAGATTTGACCTAATTCAATGCAAAAAATCGGGACAAAAGGGTAAAGAAAAGGTCAAAAGTCGGGACATGTCCCGGAAAAATCAAGTTGATGTGAATTAAAAATAATATACATTTTATATATACATTTGAATATTATTGAATAACATACATTTTACTGTATAAGTTTAACTACTTAAACTAATAAGAGAGAAAAACATCAATAATCCTTACTTAAGGTGAAGCTGAGTTACTGTACTTTTCAGATGAGTGGATTTTTATCAATAGGTCCTTCTTTGCAAGCAGCATCTTAACAAACTCGACACATGTTTCCTCACAGTTCACTTTGATTGTCAACATAGCTTTCAAAGTTTCAACACCTATCAGTGTTTTATCACTTGCCCATAAGCTGTTCATCAAAGAAAACACTCTTTCTGTGGCAGCATTTGTTCCGGGTAGACAGAACAAAAACTCTGCCAACTTCAAAATATTTGAAAATGTCACATTATTGTTTTTGAAGTGGGAAACCATTTCAATCCAACGTTGTGGTGGCAATGTTTTTTTTGGCACTCCATTCACTAATTTTCCGAGAAGTAACAAACTGCTTCATATAGACATATTCGTCATAAATTTCAGTTTCTGTAAAGTGGGCTAAAGGTAATGTTTGAATCACTAGTGATGATGATATCTCAATATCTGCCCAAATTGGTATTCTGTTCAGCGTTACCCAGCTGTAGGATTCTAGGTCTTGAAACTTTTTTGCAGCTCATTTATTCAAATAATTGAAAGCTGTTTCATAGAACGAAGAAACGCTAGCATGAAACTTTTTCACATCCTCCTTTGGAAGTCCTTCCATTTCCAGCTTTTCAAGGATTAGCTTCTCTTGATGGCAAGAAACAGTCTTCCAGTTTGGACTTCAAAATAGTTTTCAACCTGTTGAAGCTGTCAATGACTTCAAACACAGTGACCGTCTGTCCCTCTATTTTTTGCACTGCTTCGTGGAATGGAGATGCCTGACTGTGAACAAAAACAAGCCATGCCTCAGATAGAGGATTTTCAAAGAATGTCTGTATAAAAACTAGGCATCTGTCTTGAGATTGAAAATATGATTTTAGAGGCAGGAACATCTGAAGAACCCTTTCAACAGCAGGCAGCAGAGCAAGCCACCTAGTCTGAGCATAGCCTAAGATCATCTGGAAGTCTGTTTCCACAAACTGGCAAAACTCCTTGAGTTTTTCAACTCGTACTGTGTATGCTTTGAAGAGTAGATAAATTTTAGCAATAATCAGCTCAACATCAACAGACAGTACATCTGCAGCTGTTCGAACAGTGTTGTGGAAAATATGACCTGCACACCCAACTCCTATAAGACCATGTCCAAGGTTTTCTTGCAGTTTTTTGAAAACATTGTTCTGTCCTTTCCTTTCAGCACCTCCAAAATTGGAATTTGTGTTGTCTGCGCATAATCCAACTACTTTCCTGTCTAAACCATTTTCAGTTATGCAGTCATTAAGAAAACTACTTACAATATCAGATGTTTCACCTGGCAATGACTTTAACTCTAATATTTTAATTTTCACTCCATTACTTGGTCAAAGTATCTGACAAGCAAAGGAAAAATCTTGAATTCTTTGTGGTTGGATGCATCTGTCAGTACAGAAATAAATGTAGACTTTTCTAGGTCACACCTTAACTCATTTAGAATATGGGGTGCCAAGACATTTCGAATAATGGCTTCTGTTTTCGTACGTGCACATGCAAATTTTGGCTCTAAAGTAACCTGAAGTAATTTTGATGTGCAATCCATAGACCTGAAAGTGTGATTGTGTAGCACTGTATGGTATGCAAAGGCGCCTTCTATAGCAGCTAATTGCTCCTCTTGGTCACCAATTTTATCAGCTCTGAAGAAAGTGGTTAACGACGAGCTTGATGCAGCTGTAACGACGGCTCTCTTATTTTTCTCACTGCTTATGTGATTCTTAATATCACCACGTCCACTATGGCTTATCGAAAACCCGGAGGCACATACAATGTATTTTGCATCGTACACTGAAGTTTGATGTACTCTTTTTACGCTTTGGTACCATTTTTTCTTACAACAATAACAAAATATGCACAAATAGTTCACCGTTTAAATTAAATAAACGTATACCGTACGCAAAATCGTGGTACTTTACCACTACCTAAAATTTCAAATAACTGCGAATATCACATTGGAACTACAAAACTAATTCGCGGTCCTGACAACCTCTTGTGCTGTTTCGGTGCCAGTTCACTAATAATTAAAAATTCCCTCAAGTCAGCCACGGAATAATAATTTTTTTATTTTAATCTGTGAGATTTATGCCAAATTGGCAAATTCGTCCAAAACCGGGACAAATTGGCGTCCCGGATTGCATCGAAGAAAAGTCGGGACAAATTATCAAAAATGGTCGAAAACCGGGACTGTCCCGGAAAAACCGGGACGTCTGGTCACCTTAGTTTTGAACATTGCTGTTATAATTGTTTCCCATACTATAAGTGTTTTTTCTTTGCTTCCTTTCACTGTGGTGGGTACTTTCTTCCTCATGTTCAGAGGACAACACAATTTCTCCTATGACCAGTTTCTTCATGTCTATGCCCTTCCACCTGTCACGTACAGACCCAGGTTGTCAAATATTATAATTCCTCATTCCTGCTGCTCCTTGTACAGTTTTCCCTTGTACGTTTAGAGTGTGAACGTTCCAGGTGCCAATCCTGGAGGTTTTCTTAGGCGAAAAAAGGTCCGTAGACAACCCAGACTCTTTTTAGCTTTCTCTGGGCTGCTTCTGCGCCTCCTTTTCAGAAGACCTTCTTCTGTCTTGGGCGGCTGAGTGGAATTATATTCTTTATTTGACGCACCCATAGTGTTTGTTGAAGTTTTTGTGGTAAACCGTTTTTTTTTTTCTTTACAGGATGGGATCAGACCTTTGTCCAACCCTCCTTAGTCGCTTGTTATGACAACCCTGGTAGGATACAGTGTTACTGTTCTTTGCTCCTTTTTCGGGCACGAGTAACACTTACTTAGTCTTAGTCGTTCCCCTTCTACCGTGAGGTGTAGAGGTTTGGAAGAGAGAGCGCCAGACTATTCTATCAGCTGTCTTCTTCCTGGCCTGGTTCCATTCTAGTCCTCGGTCCTTCAAAGATTGTCTAATGTTGTCCTCCCAGCGGACTCTGGGTCGTCCTGGAGGTCTGGATCCCTGGCTCTTTACGAGTAACACACTGGTGATAAATAAATGTACTTGTGTATATATGAATGCAAATATAAATCCTTAGTTAGAGTTCATAACTTGGTTGATTGAAAGTTGATGTCTGCACCCGTATGACTCACTTTTAATATAATTATACAGAGCTGAAGTTCCTTCAGCATGGAAAGAGGGGGGGGGGGGGTCATTTAATAAGAGTTCATTGTCACTTCGTGACAAAAATATCTGTATCGGAGAAGTGGGCGTGGTATACAAACTTTACAACAAAACTCGACATAACTATTTTTATTGTAGGTGCCATCTACAAAACCTGAGAGAAAATAGGATCCCAATGCTCCTATTTATCTCATTGCCAAGAGTAATTCTTGAGCAAAGATTTCACCTTTTATAAACTAATTCTTTATGTTAATTCTTTGAACACATTCGTGGACCACTACCGCGTATACCAAGTGATATAACCATGATAGCAATGCAGTCTATATTCTGGAATCCTCAAGGTTAAAAAAAAAAATAGAGATTAAAAAAAAAGACATGCACAAAACAACTGGAGACAGACTAAACGGATGACAGAGGAAATTAAAGTCTGGCAGGGAATTGTCGACGTATTATGTCGAATGAGGTGAATATTGATAAATGAAACTATAATTTGTGTAAACGTCTTAATCATCTGAGGCGATTTCACATTGCCTCCTGTTGTAACGCTCTGTATAGACTTTCTTATCAGTGCTTTATGGTTAGATCATTGACATAAAAACTTAATGATCAGACTAGAATGTCTTTTATATTTGGATACGCGCCCTAATATAACCGACTAGGTTGAACGAGCCGCGCCTCGCCAATACGAGGCAAAATGTTTTGTTTTGTTTTTAAAAGATAAAAAAAAATACCGTTGATAATTAAGGAAAACAAGTCAATGGACTTACGGAAAGACGTGACACTGGAAATGACTATAAACCGGCTGACTGCATTGGCACTCCGCAGGCCGTTAAAACATTTACTTCTTCACACAAAGAAGGAAAATGACCCAGGATTCACCAAAAGGAAGGGACCGAGAGATTTCACGTGTGGCTTACCGGATCTAACCAAGATAGCTATACGGATTTCAGATCAACGGCTGAAACAGCTATGTACCTGTTGTAGGATAATGTCTACGCAGAAAGAAAAAGACAAAAAAAAATTCACAAAATGAAAAAAAAGATGTGGCACCTTTTCAGCAATAGATTAACAGTCATTTGCTCCTACATATAACCCGTTAGAAGATCTAAGCCAGGAATTAGTTTACAGTACTGAGAGTAACCAAGTTCTTCAACGATAGATCAAGTCATTTGCTCCTACATATAACCCGTTAGAAGATCTAAGCCAGGAATTAGTTTACAGTACTGAGAGTAACAAAGTTCTTCAACGATAGATCAAGTCATTTGCTCCTACATATAACCCGTTAGAAGATCTAAGGCGGGAATTAGTTTACAGTACTGAGAGTAACCAAGTTCTTCAACGATAGATCAAGTCATTTGCTCCTACATATAACCCGTTACAAGATCTAAGCCAGGAATTAGTTTACAGTACTCAGAGTAACCAAGTTCTTCAACGATAGATCAAGTCATTTGCTCCTACATATAACCCGTTAGAAGATCTAAGCCAGGAATTAGTTTACAGTGCTGAGAGTAACCAAGTTCTTCAACGATAGATCAAGTCATTTGCTCCTACATATAACCCGTTAGAAGATCTAAGCCAGGAATTAGTTTACAGTGCTGAGAGTAACCAAGTTCTTCGGCCTGATAAAGACTACACGTGCTTCTTGGATAGGAAATAAGGCGAAATTGAGATTTCACGTTTCAGTGTAAAAGCAGTTTGGACCATCTGGATAATGTTCACCTGTCAGTGTAAAAGCAGTTTGGACCATCTGGATAATGTTCACCTGTCAGTGCAAAAGCAGTTTGGACCATCTGGATAAAGATCACCTGTAAGTGCAAAAACAGTTTGGACCATCTGGATGAAGCCCTGTCAGAAGAATCAAACAAAAAGTTAAGACAAATAATCTTGGAATAAAAAAGATGAAGATCTTTGGCGAAATATTAATATTTTTACTATCGCAAAGAATTTGGAATCATGAGATGAATAATAGTAATACACTACAGTGGAGCAGAAGGTAAAGGAGAACAGAAGAAATGGAGAAACAGAACCATCCCTGAGATCGATTCTAGAATCAACAGGCACAGAGAAGGATGGGTTACAGCAGTTCTAGGAGCACTTGAACAGTCTGCATAATGTTCTTTGTAGAGCAGAAAGATTATATGGACGAAGAAAGAAAAGCACGGGAGAAAAGAGAAAGATTCATTATAGAACATTTCAAGTTTGTTAAAGGACTGTTTAAGCAACAACAGCAGTAAATATCGGGTGAGAAGAACTGGAAAACACATAAGGACGACTTATTCAGGCAATATCAAAGATGAGTGTCTATTGAAATGGAGGGCCACAGGTTTAGGTTCCCTGTGATAAATGTCATTTAAGTGCTAGCGGAATCTATCTGACAAACGTCTGCTAGCTTCACCAATAAAGGTAATGTTGCATCTTTTACAGATAATTGCATAAATACGATTCCTAGATTCACATGTAAATGATTCTTTATAATAAGATTGTCCTTCGGAAATAAAACAGTCTGAGTCTGGAGCACATGCGCGCACGTATGACATATGGGGCGGTGGCAAGACTTTGTACCAAAAGATGGAGGGCTAGTATTCATCAAGCGGCTGTGTACAAGAATGTCCTTGAAATTCTTATGCGTAGAAGAGACAAGGGAATGGCATTTTTACAACAGGGTGAGATGAAGTATAAAGAAGGAAACCATAAGCGCCAGTAGCCTTATAATAGACAGGCGTTTTAAGACCAGTAGAGCTAATAGTCACAGTGAGGTCAAGAAAGTTCACTGAAGTAATACAGATTTGAGAAGTGAATTTGATGACAAGATTGAAATTACCAGCATAGTCAATAAATCGACGGAAGTCAACCTCGGACATGTCTGTAATTCCAATCCCATCATCAATATAGCGGCGGTAAAACTCTGGTATCGGTCCATCGTAACTGTGAAAAACCAAGTACTCAAAGTGGCCCATAAACAGGCAAGCGTAACTAGGGCCCATTTAAGTACCCATAGCTACGCCACTGATTTGGTTAAAGAATTGGTCATTAAACTCAAAAGAGTTAAGATTAACTCAGCAAGACGAAGATGAGGACCTGTACTAATAGTAAGATCAGTAAACTGATCGATAAAATATTGGAGCACCTTGAGCCCATCAGAATGTGGAATAGAAGGTAAAGTGAACAAACATCTAAAAGGAAAAATTTGAATCTGATCGAATCTAATGTAGTAATAGCATGAGTGGTGTCCTTCAAATAAGAAGATAGATTGGAGACTTATGGCTGGAAAATACTATCAAGGAATTCAGAGATACGTTCAGTGGGACAAGAGAAGGCTGAAACAATAGGCCTATCATGATTAGCAATTTTAAATACTTTAGGAAGCATGTAAAAGGAAGGCTTACCTAGACTACTGTCAACAATGTGGAGAGATAAAGTACCAGAAGGAAGAAGATCATTATGGACAAGACCACGGATATATTATAAACAGTAAGATTATTCCGGACTGTGGTATCATCAGAACAAGGTGAGTAGAAGGTGGTGTTGCCTAGCTGTGTAACTCCAGTATAAGTCCTTACGCCAAACTGCCACTGCACCAACCTTGTCTGCCTTTTTGATGACAATATCGTAACGTTTTCTAAGGCGTGACAATGCACGACATTCAGACGAATTTAGATCGGCGGAGACGTGGTAGAGCAAGATGGTTAGTGTCATTTAAAGTGTTGGCATTATATAAATCCAGACCAGGAGAAGTACCCGGAGCTGGAGTCCAGTGTTGCTTAGATTTGTCGAAACGACGAAAGATATCATCAATGTAGGAAACCCTGGTAGAATCATTACCATTACGATGGTAATATTTGAGATGTATGTGGCGATGGAAGCGGTGAACATTTTGAAGTAGAAAGGATTTGTCAAAATTGGAACCAAGAATAACGAACGAGACCTTTACTCAAGACAGACAATTCATCATGAGACAGTTGTAGATCTGGAGGAATGTTGATAACTTTAGTGTGGGTAGGAGCCTGAAAAGAGGATACTGAACGAACGAACGAACGAACGAACTAACGAACGAACGAACGAACTTTATTTTCAAAGGGTTGAGAACTGAAAGAGGATAAGGACAGAAGTGAAGCAATTTCTCTTTATTATGCTTGCTCAACCGAGTATAAAGCTCCCTATTAGTGTCATGGATAATAGTCCGAATAAGAGGGAACGCTGCCGGGCATAAAAAAGTCAGTTAACCTATTTAGTGAGTGAGGCTGGATTTCTAAGCTCAAAGTCAGTAAGCAGGCGTTTATGCATAGCAATAACACACCTCATACGTTGAAAGGAACATTGCTTCTCAACTAGTTGTAAGCGGTGCTGATCAGCAAATAATATACCGAAGTAGAGTCATAGACCAATTTGGTGCTTTCATTTCATGTTGATCCCTAAGCTACTATGATCACTGCTTATATATGAAATAAACACAAGTACAGTGGAATCTGTAGAATGAAAGGTCAATATGTTCACCAGAACAAGTTAAAGAGTCCCACCAGGTCTGTTAGATGCAGAATGTTTCTGAAGACGAAGTTTGTACTTTTTCTCAAGTCTGTTGTAGAAGAATGCGAAGCGGCAAGGCAAAACTAGCAAGGATGCTGTGTGAATAAGCCGATAAAATAGTTAGACCATTCATTCGATACTGAAAACTGAAAGGAAGTGGAAAGAAGTGGGCGAAGCTGCAGGAGCTGCCCAAGAAACAAAAAACAAAGTAATCGGATTCGCCCAGACAAATGGTCCGGGATTTGACCGTGGTGAAGTTCGATGCAACAAATACTCTCAGATTGCAAGAAATCCCTGGGACACGCGCAAAAAACGTGACGGACACAAAAGATCCCTAAATGAGCTAACTGCAGGAACATACTTGGCCAGGTTAAAGAGGAACAGTAAAATCAGGCCGATTAATACAAATGCTTAGTTTATGCGTGCAAGAAGTCAAAACATTCTAAACCAAATAGTAGCTTACCATATATTCTTGATTGTACAGATGACTGGGAGATGGTAGTAGATCTATTTGTAATATCAACAACCCGCCAAAATTGGCAGGTTTTTAATTATAGTGGTTTTTTTTTAAAGAAAAATTATGAGTTAAATGTGTTTTTCGAATGAAACTGGACAGAAGATTATCCTGATTGTCTGTTGATTTAATCTGCATCTCCGCAGCTTCCTGTCTCCAGTTCAGGTTGTTGGCTTCTTTCCATAATCAAACTGATTACTCGCGCGATCATCTCTTCCTGTTAGCCATCTTATCATTTTGATCAAAAATAATAAGTCTGCAATACTTTAATTTAAAATTTTGTCTCGAAGAAACAATCAGAAATTTTACATTTTAAGGGGGAACACCCACCCAGAAATGGGTTATCTTTTTAAAAAATTAACAGGAAAATAACTAACAAACTTGTTGACATAAAATTTGGCCAAATGTTACAAGAGATATTATATTTTATGATGAACAAAGTTTACTTTATAAATTTTAATGTTTTATGTGAAAATAATTAATTAACATGAAGTGATGAAAAAAAAAAGAAAGGAAAACCCCCAGTGCACCTGGGAATGAATTTCACTCACATAAAAGGTGCAAAGAATGCCAAACTAGCAGATGATGTGCATAACATCCCTACCTATGGCGTGAACCACCCAAAAATGTCTACCCCAATGAGTTTTGTAGATATAGCTCTTGCAATATGACCCTTTTAAATAGCACAAATTTAGAACTTTGTATAGCAATATCTATGTTTCTATACCATGTAAGAAAAAAGTGGAGGTTCATGCCATAAAGGATAACATGGGCTATAAGTGTGCAAACTTTGAAGGCTATAGCTTTAAAATTGTAGAAAATATCACCGGAACTGTGAATCGCAAGCCCTGTTTTCGTTAAAGTTTAGTTTTTAAAATGTTAAAACACTTATCTGATTCTCTTTGAACATTGATAACTCATAAACTATTACAGATAAACACATAATTCAAAAAGAATATCAAAGTAAAAAGGCTTATAAATATTTAAAACACAATTATTATATGAAAATCAAAAATAACCTTTTTTGTCTTTTTCTGGGTGTATATGCCCCCTTAAGGTTATTTTTAAAAAAAATGGTGAGTTAAATCCGTTTCCCTAATGAAACTGGACAGAAGAATATCTTGATTGCTGATTTAATGCACACCTTCACACTTTCATATTTTCGGGAGAGTACAGATAAGGGGAAACAATACAGTTATTGTCTAACTTTCAACCACAGTTGCACACCCTTATTTTCGAAAGTTAAGAGTACTGAAATAGAAAAAGTGGGCAAATGAACAACAGACCGACCGACCGACGACCGACCGAAGTACCTTACGGCGGGAATTATGGTATTGGACAAGGAGCATTCACTGAAATCATTAGGAAGTCTCGAAGACCACTAGATATATTGCCACTTTCTTAATCGTCGCTACACGAAACAATGATTGAGCTGTTAGTGCCATCAACTCCATTTTCGATAGGCAGCACTCATTAAAAATCACTAAGAATAATTATATGGTCACATAAGTGAGACATGAAGGGTACATAATACAAATCAAAGCTGTAGGAGTAGGTGCAAGAGGTCTAGTGGCTGCCTAAGTGTATGATAAACTGAAATAATTGGGCCCGTAAAGGACAGCGCGATGAAGCAGCGGAAAAGACATCGTGCTGGCTGTTGAACAACCGCATTGACTATGGAATTCAAGACAGTAATTTATATACAGTACAATTATTTCTTTCACAACTGCCTTAAGCTGTCAAAATAGATAACACGAGAAGTAAATTTGGAGGCTGCAACTGTGATAGATTTTTGGACAAGATACGCAATCGTCAAAGAGAGGTAACCCGGTTTTATTATAATTTGATAACATTATCGAGGATTTGCATATTTAATATGGAGTCGCCACGAGATGTCACATGGCACAAGTGTAGAAGGTCTATAAATAAGGATAGACCATATGTCTTAGTCTCTTTCACGCCATGTAACTCGTTGTGACAGCAGCAAAGAGGTGCTCAGCGACATTATCGACTAATGGTAGATGTCGTGTCTGCGATTTGCAGGACCATCAAGTTACAGTGAGAGCAATAAGCTAGATGCCACGAGAAGTGTATGGTGATCAGCCTTGTGCACAGACAAAGTTGGTATGTAAAATAACTATATAAAACTACGAGGCCATGTGCTGTGGGCCAGAGACTCATAAGAACAGTTTGAAGTATATATAAAAAGGTTTGTAATTACTCAGGCAAACTTCCCATAACCTGGAGGGTGTCCAGTCATTTATTACATAACCTGGAGGATGTCCAGTCATTTACTACATAACCTGGAGGATGTCCAGTCATTTACTACATAGTCTGGAGGATGTCCAGTCATTTACTACATAACCTGGAGAATTTCCAGTGATTTACTACATAACCTGAAGGATGTGAAGTCATTTACTACATAACCTGGAGGATATCCAGTCATTTACTTCATAACCTGGAGGATGTCCAGTCATTTACTACATAACCTGCAGTCAGCTGTGTGAATCCAGAATAAAGATGTCCTGTGTATCGTAGCAGACTAAAGAACCACGTGACGAGACAGCAGATACACAATAAGGAAACTTCCATTACCAATGAGAACACTAATATGTAGGAGATTAGTGTATGAGGAGGAGTAGATGTACCATGCAGATCTTAAGTTGACTTTCGTTCCATTTTGAACACCTCGTGAATACGTTATTATTATTTTTTTTTTCTTAACCAGCGGCACTTGGGCTTTCAGCCCTTCGGCCCAATGACATGTCATTGGCAGGATGGCGAGCCTGTGGACTTTCCTTCCAACCCGGTCAGGAGCTTCGCACCTTCCCATCCACAGATGGTTTATCTCAGGAGCCGTATATAAATGTTCTGAAGGCAGCGTTGCTACTTGAGAATTATCCAGACCTAACGGTCTTTCATATTTGGAAATTCGCCCTGATATAACCGGCTAGGTTGAACGGGATGCGCCTCGCCAAAACGAGGCAAAATGTTATTTAAAAAAAAAAAAAGTTGCCACTTGAGGTCAGTTAGTCAGCGAGTCTAGCTACATCTTGTATTACTTGTGTGACACGTGAATTCGTCATCATCATCAACGTCAAAGGACAAAGACCTGCCACTATCAATATTATTTTACGAGCCAGTAAACATAATGTGTGCCCAATCTTCACAAAAGCCGCCTTGCAACACAACTAATACTGAGTGGGTTCTATTCACATTGCTCGCGGGAAAAAGACTGCAGGAGGCTGACACTTGGAATCATTACGCAAGCCCCACCCTATTTCCTCCATCCCCCACCTTCCACCCTTAGAATTTAATGGATATAAAAGGCTCAAAACGCATGTCTGATGGTGAGTCCTTCAGCAGGTCAGATTACCTCTTATATTTCTCAGTATAGAGCGCCCTATCATTCACGTCTTTCCTTGTTAGGAAAGAATAAGGCTAAATACTGTAACTTTCTTATACAATGGATGGGTTTGAAAAACAATCGGAAAAAGGTGATTCGTCTTACGAGGACAAAAGACAAAGAAAATAGTCTACGTTACGGCCACAAGGCCTTCGTCCGGAAAGGAAAGAAAGTGAAGGCTAGATAGGACACTTAAGAACTTAAATAAATATAAAAATAAAACCTAGGTACTTCCCTGAAGGCAAGGCACCAAAATCCTATCAATATTCGCTGTCCGCTAATGTACACGTGGCTGAACAGGAAGTCACGTGTTCAGCCACGTGTACATCAGCGGACAGCGAATATTGATAGGATTTTGGTGCCTTGCCTTCAGGGAAGTACCTAGGTTTTATTTTTATATTTATTTAAGTTCTTATGTGTCCTATCTAACCTTCACTTTCTTTCCTTTCCTGACGAAGGCCTTGTGGCCGTAACGTAGACTATTTTCTTTGTCTTTTGTCCTCGTAAGACGAATCACCTTTTTTCGTTTTTTTTTCAATCCCATCCATTGTATTCCACGTCTTACCGCAGTTCCCCTCCACTTCCTCGATTTTATGTAACTTTCTTAGAACGTTTCGATTCTATTTAAGGATCTAAAAGTCACGTGATAGGAGCATATTAGACGTGGTATAAATGCAGTTAGAGCGAGGGCTGAGGTGAATGAAAATGCTCTTTCCAATGTCAGGTCACAGAACAGGTATGGTGTTAAGCTTTATTGACAATACGACGCGGGTCTCATGTTAAAACTATTTTGTAAGGGGGTGGCATTAGCATCAGGTTTATTTCTGTTGAGCAGATGCGTATGTGGGGCTGACAACCACATCTATCTATCTATCTATCTATCTATCTATCTATCTATCTATCTATCTATCTATCTATCTATCTATCTATCTATCTATCTATCTATCTATCTATCTATCTATCTATCTATCTATTTATTTACCTATCCATCAATCCACCTATATATATATATATATATATATATATATATATATATATATATCTATCTACTTACCTACCTACCTACCTACCTATCTATCTTTCTATCAATCTATGTAGATAGACAGACAGACAGACAGACAGACAGACAGACAGAGAGACAGACAGACAGACAGACAGACAGACAGACAGACAGACAGACAGACAGACAGACAGACAGACAGACAGACAGACAGACAGACAGACAGACAGACAGACAGACAGACAGACAGACAGACAGACAGACAGACAGACAGACAGACAGACAGACAGACAGACAGACAGACAGACAGACAGACAGATAGATAGATAGATAGATAGATAGATAGATAGATAGATAGATAGATAGATAGATAGATAGATAGATAGATAGATAGATAGATAGATAGATAGATAGATAGATAGATAGATAGATAGATAGATAGATAGATAGATAGAAGCAGCATCTTGAGAATAAAAGTCTAAACTATAACATTTGAAGGAATCAGGAAAACATTGTATGAACTAAAGAAGATGTTTGTCAGTAAGGCACATTTTTAAACTTTCATAACTTTGACATGTGAATGTCACGTGTTGCGAATGAGGTGTTTTTAGTTTTGACTGGTCTCTGCAAAGCATTCCTTGATACAGGGGAGGACAGGCCATGTAATTTAGATTAAAGTGCAAACGCAAATTATTGAACCATGAAAAGAATACATAGAACAGCTAAAACGGGCATATGGACGTCCTAAACAAACAACAAAACAAATTTTACATTTATACCGACCGTGATTTAAGATTTCAATAGAAGCACTTCGTCCCCTTAGTTTTTGCTTGTTTTCCATCTCCACTTGCAGCTTGTATTGAGAAAAACACGTCCAGAGTTTTTGGGTTACTAGTTGAAAAGAAGATTATATCACATTAAAATGACATTCTGAATGATGATCCAAAATGGTGACTATATGGTACTGTGCAGGATGATAAATTAAACTATATGATGTCGATTTATGGCCAGAAGTGGATTTATGACCTCGTGTCAGTTTTGGCGAAAAGTGGATATAAGACCTTAGGTCTATTTTGGCTAGAAGTATGCCTTCCAAGAAAAGAAAAAAAGTCTTTACCCTTTGGATAGATCTCCAAAAAGCTTTTGACAAAGTATGGAAAGACGGGTTAATAGTAAAACTGCAAAGAAACGGAATCAAGGGTAATATGAGAAAATGGATCCAGTCGTTCTTACACAATCGGAAAGCAAGAGTCACCATGGAATGCCACAGCAGCAAGAAAATCCTCCTAAAACATAAAGTTCCTCAAGGCTCAGTATTGTCTCCCACCTTATTCCCTGTGTTTATCATTGACCTCATCCACGATCTGCCACAATGTGTGAGAGCCGCACTATACGCTGACGACTTGGTTGTGTGATGTGTAGAAGAACATCTAACTATCGCTAATAAGCGAATACAAAGGGCAGCAGACAACATAGCAGCATGGGCAGAGAAATGGATGGTGCAGATCAACTCTGAAAAATATTACAACAACACTTTTCACGCCCTCAAACAAAGACAAAGCAGGAGTGATACGACTTGGAAATATACATGTCCAAACAGACGAGGAACCGGTGTACTTGGGCATTACATTAGATAAGAGAATGACATGGAGGCCCCACATCGAGAGAGCAGAGGCCAAAGCAAGAAGAAAACTTGCAACACTGAGGAAAATAGCTGTATCAAGTTAGGGAGCTAATGAAACAACACTAATGAAAGTTTAAACAGGTGCAATAAGACCTATATTAGAGTACGGATCAACAGCATAATCTACAGCAGCCAAATCACACCTACAAGCCTTGGATACGGTATAAAATCAAGCGCATCGGTTGATCACGGGTGCCATGAAGATCACACCAATAAACGAAATGAAAAAAATCACAGGCATTCTACCTTTATTCTACAGACATGACACTAAGACCCTGATCCAAGCAGAAAAGTACAAGAACATGACAGCACATCCAATGAAAACTAGATTTAGAGATTTAGCCAGTAGGAGGTTGAAGAGAAGCAGTTTCGTGCATCGGTCCCAAAAAACTAATCAGAACATACAAGGATGAACTACCAGACATCACAAAGGAAATAATTCCAACACTCCTCCCAACCCCATGGGAACTTCATCAAAATGTCAGCATTAAGACCTCCATAACTACCACCTGCCCCATGGGAGAGCTAATAATAGCCCCTTCAGTCATAACTGACTATGGGAATGCGCCCCTGAGGTGACAGCCCTCAGCTGCTTATTTTCCTGGTGCTCCTTTCGACGTTTTCTCCTCACCTCTGCTTCTTGTGTGAGCCTCTCTTCGCCCAATCCGAGGTGGCGCCGTAAATAGCATCGCCACTTAGTGCGATCGGCAGCTTCATCCTCCCATGTTGCTGGATCCATGTCCAGTGCCCTCATCCAAACGGAAAACAGCAGCATGTGACATGATTGAAGAACTATACCCCAAAGAAGCATGGATCCAAGTATATACAGAACGGAGGCGCAGGAGTTTATTTTGTCTATCCAGACAAAGAAAATGAATCCACTTGTGCACCTACTGGAATATTCTGTTCAAACTACTCTGCTGAAGTACAGGCCTTAAGCATTGCTGCAGGAACAAACACAATAAGCCAAAGTCAGCAGCTTGTATTCCTTACCGATGCAATGTCA
The DNA here is from genome assembly GCA_024509875.1 of Oreohelix idahoensis. NCBI lineage: Eukaryota > Metazoa > Mollusca > Gastropoda > Stylommatophora > Oreohelicidae > Oreohelix > Oreohelix idahoensis. Next base: position 107,350 of record JAMPIV010017375.1, read on the forward strand.
GTTCTGCAAGCTCTCAACAGTGATAAACTGCCAGAGTGAAATAAAGCCCTATGTGAAGTAGATATCAAAAGAAGGGTTGTGCTACAGTGGATACCATCACACTGTGGCATACCAGGAAATGAGAGAGCAGATCCGTTAGCAAAAGAGGGAGCAACACGGGAACAAAAAGAACAAACAATCACCTTCCAGGAAAAGAAGACCCTTATCAAGGCCATCAGGAAAGTTGACCAACAAAGGGGCAACTATCATTATCTTGATCGAGCAAAACAGGTGATCCTGTTCCGTATTAGGACAGGACATAACAGACTGACCAGCCACAGGCAGCACAGACAGCCGAACACATCCTGCAAGACTGCCTCATGCTTAGTCAATTGCGGACTGAACATTGGCCCACAGAGACGCACATCCACACAAAGCTGTTTAGGAGTCTTGACGAACTTTCAACCACAGCAACATACATCCAGAGAACCGGACTTCTTATGTAGACATTACTAAACAACTGCGAACGAGAATGTCGTGGTTGAGTTTGAGTGTAGAGTATTTGTCGAGTTGGACAACAGTAGTGAAATCGACAAGGGATAGTGGACTGACAGAGTTATAGATTACACACACAGAAAAGTGTAAATAGGAGATGGACTTGAGAAAACCTGGAAGAAGATTTATCAAAATGATCTCGCTCTCCAAGCCTCAACTCACTTATGTCTGTCTAAGCACCTCCTGCTCTCACTCTTTTCTCTTATCATACATAGAGATTATAGTAAAGAGCTAAAAACAAGTTACTTATGGATGGAAAGGTCGTGAACAGCGTATTAATAAAGGTGTAAACTTTATTAAATGAAGAAAAGCATGAAATTAATGCATATCATCATACACAGCATAAATTACATCAATAATCAAATAATCATCAATAGTCATCAATAATCATATACACCAACAACCACACACAGATCACCATTCACAAAACCTGTAGAACACAGAGAGATAAATAAATCGAGTGTCAGTCCGTCCGTTTTCGGGGACCATATGAAATAGCTCCAGTAAGTGGGTTTTTCGTACATATCCTCCATGGGTGATGGAATTAACCTGAATAAAATCACTGTATAGGCGCTATCATTGGGGATTCCTCCCTAATTGCGCGAGGTGGTCTGGAAGACTCTATTTATCTCCTGCTGATCGAATAAACAAACTGAGTGACAGCCTGTCCGCGGTCGTGGGACCAAAAGCTAGCTCCAGAAAGTGTATTATACAAAACTTTCTTTGTTGGTGCTAAACGTTGGTGACCTCTAATGGCGTGAGGGGGGCTGGAACTCTGTCCATAGATGGCTGCTCATACGTGCGAAGTTCTACATAGACCCAGAAATACACCAGACGAAGTTACTTGAGGACAAGGCAGTCCCTAGCGCTCTTATCCGGCGCTTTTGACCTTTCGTACTAGGCAGTAAATCCTGGTTGGGCTTGCTTGACCGTGGCTTGGCTGAGTGCCCCATTTTGGCACACAAAGGCTTGGTGCTATCAGATTCTGCTATAGACATGCTGGGTGGTTTTGGATATTCTGGAAGCCGCAATGCTCTGACTGGTAATCCAATAGGCGAGTAGAGAACTACTACTGCATTCGATGTTTCCAGATTTAGCGTTGGCTCGTTGCATTGCGTGAGCTTAACTTGGCGTTGACAAAAAGGTTTAGGTTCAGGAATGGGGTTTGACGATTCGTGATGCTAGATGTACTCAGAATCCGTCTAGAACGAAGAGAATGTGACATTCTTCGCCTGACTGGAGACTTGACTCTAGCAATTCGGTATCCCTGAAACTGAGACCCAAAAAAGAGACACCCTTTTACATCAAGCAAATAATAAATCACACTAACTTTATACAGAAAGTTTCGCTCCACTATGGGATTAAATTTATTGTAGTTATTGCTATGATAGTTTAGGGCTGTCTTTAACCATGTCTCCTGTTCCTTAAAAATATCAATTATCAACACGCGCCCGCATAGGCTTACTATCTTTTGCACACCCAGGTACCTGTCAGTAACGGTCCTGGCAGCAACAATCTACTCCTCTTCTCCCAATCTCAACATACAGGAAACCTAACCTGTATTTACAGTTAAATGAATATGCTTATTCATCTTACAACATTAAATGAATTTACATAAACAGATTACAGCATTTGACATTACACAAATAAATCGTATGTCCCCTTGGGGAAATATATTAGCATTCCACAAAATGCAATGTTCTTGCTATAATAATACAGTTGTGGCTAAATCATAGGATATAATTATATCTATGCCTGGTGACTGCTTTCGGTGAAAGTTATAGACTAGTGCCTAGCCACACAAGTAAGCATAAAATGATCCTCCCTTGCCACTAGAAATATCTATCAAAAAGGAATAAGTGACTATCTCCTATAATCCAGAGTTATTACCTGCATCTCACTATTCAGTTTTAAGTGAACAATCCACACCTGACATTATCTTACAGAAATGACAGTTAATTTAGCCTATTCTTAACCCATGATAAGCGTCTGTGGACTGATTCTACGCCTATTATCTGTTATTGTAAGTTTAACATTTAACCCATGATAAACCGTAACAGTTTAAGCACCCTTACTAGGCCGTAGACAGCGCTACCTTATCACTGAACTAAATTACTAGGAGAAGTCCTCAGAAATGAATTCACTTTCCTAACAGATATATAAAAGCTATCTTGAATATATCATATTATAATTATAAGATATGTCAACTCACCCCGAAAATGACTAGAGAAAGGCCTTAACATTTTAGTTCTGTTAAAGTCTGCCTAATTCTCATGATGGTCCATCTCGGGCCAGGAATCTTCTACGAGTGTGTTTGACGTAGTAAAATTTCAAATCTTATAGCTTACAAACCATTCTACCCTTGACACCTGCCTAGCCTGATTCTACAGATGTATCGGCGTAATGCGTAATGCCGGGTAAGACAAAGGTTTCAGAAGCAACAACTTTGCGAAAATTCCCCCAGAGAGACAATCATAATATTATGTGCTCTTTGCTCATCTAAGGGCAAACAACCCACAAACTGACCGCGATTGTTATCTCCCCCTGAAACAGATCAAACTCGTTACCCAGGCCTCAAAGGGTACTAGCCGCTCGTGATCAAACGTTTTAAAGCGACCAGAGAAATTCCCCTGTTCGGACCACAGAGGGTACCCGCCGCTAACGAACCGTTTCTTTCACAGAAACCGTCTTTGGCTCTTTCTAACACTTTAAGCGTAACAGACGTTCTTCTGATCAGGCCAGGTGTGCTGACGTAACATTATCGTTCCCTGACCGCTGCAGGCTCGAACGTAAACAACCTCTGGTGGGGTTTGAGAAGGAGAAACAATTGGGCCACACAGGTAGCAAAGCAAAGAGAAACAAAATGTCTGGGAAAACAGAACATTAAAGAGTAATAACATTGAGACGAGATGGAAAAATAAATTAAGTCACTGTCTACGTGACAGAGAAGAAGAAGAAGATTAAAATGTATGATACTGTGCAGGATGATAAATTAAACTATATGATGTTGATTTATGACCTCAGGTGAATTTTGGGAAGAAGTGGATTTATGACCTCAGGTCAGTTTTGGCGAAAAGTGGATATAAGACCTCTGGTCTATTTTGACCAGAAGTAGATTGAGGACCTCTAGTCAGTTTTGGCCAAAAATGGATTTATGACTTCTGGTCACTTTTGGTCAGAAGTGGAGATGGAATAAAAAGGTACTAAGGCGACGATTTGTTTTTGACTGCTACTTGGTCACATGACGAGTGTCTTTTTGGCTAAGTGGTTAGAACGCTTTCCAAGCTGAAAGCTCCAAAGATTGAAACCATGTCTCGTCACGCTGTAGTATATTCAGCTGTAAATTGGTAGCTGAGTTTGCTCTTTAGTTATTGAAGGCAAAGAATGCGATGAAGAGAACTGATAACAACACTTCATAAAAATCCGAACCTGGTGACGTGGAGTGATAAAAGACAAATGGTAAAGATGACCATTAATCAAGTGATGGGCAAGATGAGATAGGGAAGATATTATCACTTTTCTGATTACAACAGCCAAGAAGTTATGTATATGTAGAATTATCACTCTTTGCTCATCCTTGAGGAATAAGATGGACGGCATTCTCTACACTAGTGGATCTGGAATACGGAGATAACATTGTACTATTCGCACACTCACACCAACAAATCCAAGAAAAAAAAAATAGGCAGACTGAATAAAAAATTGCCAACATGTGAGACTAAACACTAATTTAAAAAAACAGAAGTCATGACACTAAATGTAAGAAATTCTGCACCCATTAAAAAATAAGGGATATAATAAACAACATCTGGAAATCCTCCCAGTACATTGTAAGCACTAAATTTAAAATATATGAGAGCTGTGTTATTTCTGTCCGTCTCTATGGAGCAGAATGTTGGACAGTGTAAGAAAAGTAAATGTTCAATTTGTCTCTTTCCACACAAACTGTCTAAGGGAAATTCTTTGAATTTTCTGGCCGAACACCATCAACCAAACAATAACTGCTACCTCTGACCCACCAAGAAGACATGTGCACCATCATAACGGGTAGACGCTGTAATTGGGTTTACCACATCCTCAGAAGAGATCCTGGCACCATCACCAGAACTATCATGCTATGGAGTCCAGAGGGAAAGCAAAAGCACGGACGGTTTATCGCCACCAGGATAAGAACTGTGGAGGCAGAGATGCTTAGCATGAACTAGAGCTGAGGCACCACAGGATGGATGACTTTCGACTGAGCAAAGTGGAGACAGTTTGATGCTGCCCCACAAGATGTCACCAGGCGTGATGGCCACTACTTGCTTTATCAGTTAGCGGTCAAGGACCAAAGAAGAAGTGTAATGAATACTCTAACAGCTAAAATAGAGTAATACAGACGTCCTAAAAAAACAGTCGGTGTCTTAAACAAAATGTACATACATTAACATCGACTGGTGATTTAAGATTTCAACAAAAGAATAATCATGTTTACCACTGCTACTTAGTCATACGACAAGTGTATTTTTGACTAATTGGTTACAGCGCTTCCCAAGCTCAAAGTTCCGAGATTGAAACCAAGTAACGTCACGCTGCAATCTACTCAGCTGTAAATTGGTAGCTGAGTTTACCTTTTTGGTTAGAAAAGGCAAAGGCAGCGAGGAAGGGAACTGATAACAACAACTCATTAGAAAACTGGACTTATTATGGTGAAGTCTCTAACACTTTACTTGTCTACGGCAGTATTTGCTATGGGACTACCTTTACTTAGTCACATAAAAACATATAGTAACAACATAATGAACTTGTATATTTTGATCATATACCGTAATATTGTGTTTATTATTGCTCAGAGATACCAAATAGACCGCTCCTCCCCTCCACCAATTCTAAAACACAGTTAACTTTTTCATTCAGTAACAATTTCTAAATAGTTCCGTAATTCTTCATTATCATCTGTGATGAGTTGTTTTGAGTATTTGCCCTACTTCTGTTTTCGTCCACGCTCAATCTTAATTTTATTGATACTTTGACGCATTGTCACGCATTTATCTTCTGTCATTCTTAGTTCTGACAGCGTTAGAGAATGCCCCAAACTTGCATCTTTACCTCTCCTACATTAGCAGACCAAAAGTTTCTATCTTGTCGGCCAGCTAATGATTCACTAATCGTTTGAAATCGATGAACGAAACATGACCGCTGGTTACGCAACGCTTTTCTTGTCCCTGGCTTGAGTGGGTAACATTTGATACCTGACCGCACTGTCGAAATCTCCGTGTCAAAGTCGAGACAGGGAGACTTTCATCCTCTCGCAACAGGAGACGAGGCAAACGATCAGTGACTTTGCCAGGGGAAACGTTTGCCGCTCATTCCGTTCACCTACACGACTTCAGAAGCTTAATTTAGGCCTAATTGTGGGTATATAAGGGAGTGCTTTACTCGTAGCAACGACAAGCCGGTCACGCGAAGTAGATTTCTTACTTATAGTTATACAGTCGCGCTCATTTCACTGACACCTTTTGGGAGAGATAATTCCCAGCGGATTCAATTTCTGTTTGGACGACGGCCAGTAGAGTTTTGTAGTCAAACAAATAGCGAAGCATCGCCTTCTATTTAACATCCGGAAACAGGAGCCCCAAACTAGCAGTACCCAACCTGCTACACAGCCATCAGCCACCGGCTTTCTCCAACTGTGCTCGCACTGTTTATTCTTTCAGTGAGCTGGATAAATGCTCAGTTTTATGGCATTGGCCTAAGTGGGTTCTTAGTCAGCATCAGACTAGAACAGATAGAGCACACATCGTATTTGCCCTATACAGAACAAGCCCGTGTGTTATCAACCTGTTATACGTTGATATATTTATAATTCTCCCTGGCCCCTAGCCAGACAACACCAGTAAGGTACATTTATCGATCAGAAACATAATATTTAATTCTTGTCAGAGCTTCAGGAGTGGACAGTAATCACCGTGTCGTAGATCTGGATTTGACTTTGTGTATAACCGTCTAAGGATTTAACCGGCGCGGCTACTACCCAGGCCAGCCTACGTCAATTAACAAACTGGATGCACTTGTCCGTCATGTGGAAGTGTTGTGACTGTGTAACTGCGTGTTTTCATATTCCTTCTTACACTTTCTTTATTTAACACTGGGTGTTGTTATTTTTCTCTCAATCACATTGTTGTTTATTCAAAATATAATGCCATACAAATTAGTTAAGTACATTTCCTCCTTGATTGTTATATGTAGTTTTTGATATCTTGATAGATGTTTTGCTTTGGTTATTTATCTTTTGAGTTGTAGGGTTTAGATATTTATTGACTCGAGACAAAATATTGATGCCAGACCAGCAGTTTTCCCCACATTTTCTGTGTCCTCTTTATCTGTATAATTAAGACATGGAGGGAAGGCATTCCTTGAACGAAAACAAGAACAGAGGTGGAAAATAAGATTGAGGTCTCTGGGCAATCTGGTATCTTGGTTTATGAACGTCACTCATATAGAGAATCACCATCATGGATTCTGCCTATCATTTTCAATTAGTTGCATCTCACTTCAGATTTTACACTCAAGCTGGGAGCCTTTTCCTTCCACATTCATATTTAAATATCCACCCCGCCATATCATCTGCTGTTTTAACTCCTTGTGCAGAATGCGTACACCACTGTCCCTTGAGGGGGACTTACGTTAAAGTATATGCTCTTGCAGTGGGTGTTTCTGAATCAATAGATATTTACATGATAAGGTGTCCAGCTCTATACTCATGTTTATGTTAGTTGCTTCTTACAATATGCCCGATGGAATATTTGTCTGTATTAGTCTTTGTTTTCTTAGGGACCATGGTAACTATATGGGTTCCGTTCCACAGTTATACTGACATTACTGGGTTGTTCTACAGTTAAACTGATATCACGGAAACGTTCTAAGTCAAACTGGCATCACGAGTCCGTTCTACAATTAAACTGACGTCATGAGACCGTTCTACGGTTAAACTGACATTATGTTACCGCTTCACATCTAAAGTACATTACAGGGCCGTTGTATATTTAAACTCATATTATGCGGCTATTCTACAGTTAAACTGACATTACTGGGCCGTTTTACAGTTAAATTTACATTACGGGGCTGTTCTACTGTTAAACTAATATTACTTGGTCATTCTACAGTTAAACTCATTATGGGGCAGTTCTACAGTGAAAATCCCATTACGGGGCCGTTCTAAATTAAACTCACATTATGGGGAAGTTTTAGTTAAACTGGTGTTATGGGGCCGTTTACAGTTAAACTCACATTACGGACTCACATTACGGGCATCTTACAGTTAAAATGCCATTACGGGCGTTCTATAGTTATACTCACATGTCGGGGACGTTCTACAGTTAAACTAAGATTAAGGGCCGTTCTAATTAAAATCACATTACATGGCTGCTTTACAGTTAAACTGGATTTACTTTCATAAATGTCCAGATAGAAAACAGTTGCAGAGCGACCATCCAAGTTTAATTTCAAGATTTAAAAATAATGAGCACCACAAAATGATTAAGTAAGTATATTCCGTAAAAGTTTTAGTGTATGTTTTAATCATATTTAATTTATATATTGCAGATACGATTGTGCTTAATGCACTTAATTTCTCACGTAGAAGTCTTGAGTTCAGTACTCTCGAAGAGCTCAGAATCGTGTTCCTTTTTCATTTCATCAGAGACCCTCGAGGAACAACAACACGGTGCCCGTCAGTGTGTAAGGAGAAGAAAAAAACCACTGTTTAATGAAACACACTTAAGAGACGGGAATGGAAACACACGCGACTGATGACTTAACTGCGCCAGAAGAGGAAGATATCATTGATCTTACTTTTGAGGACGAGCCAGAAATCATCGTTGAGAAAGACCGACTGGTGTGTTCCAACTGTACCCAGAGTTTTGAAAATTTAAACGAACTTGAAGTGCATTTATTTGACTCGCGTGCTTGTTTCTTTCCACTGACTAACATTTACTGGGGCGGGAAGCAGCTCTGCATCGTCAAACCCGGGCGCCGGCATTTGAGGATTTTTCGTCGACCGGGATTTGGACTGGATTAACTCGAGACCTGGCGAAAACATTTGAAGGAGTGTCGTCGACCAGGGACTGGCGGCTCCTGAGCCGACCCAGCTGCAATGGGTACCTCCGAAATCGGCGAGTATTTGCCTGAATGGCGAGGGACACCTGTCTCTGTACAAGAAATAAAGGGATACTCACGTAAAATCAATGTCAGGTTAGACATAAATAATAACCTGAGATTTCGCCTCGAGTATTAGCGGGCGTACGAAAAAAAAAAAAACTGGGGCGGGAAGCAGCTCTGCATCGTGTGTGACACATATTTACCGGATCACATAATGCTGAAAAAGCATTGTTATGAAAGCACAGAATGCAAGAAATATTATATTGATCTCTATATAGGAGACACTGGCTTACCGGGGAAACCGCTTGCATCACAGAGTGCAAGTAGAGAAGTTGATGTGGTTTCTTCATATGTTCCTTTACCCACTCATGCTAGAACCGATTGTGTAGTTACCACCACCTCATCCCAAATGCCAGCAATGAATAATAAAACGGGAGGCTCGACTCTATTGAGAGAAGTAAAAATGGGATGTTCACATTCCAATTTACCTACTCATAACAACGGGTTTGTAGTCAATCCCACCAATCCAGTCTTTATGTCAGAGATGAACAATGAAACTTCTGGTGCAACTCTACTGCCAGGGGTTATAGCAAATTTTTCATCTTCTAATTTAGTTGATAACGACAGCAACCATTCTGCAGTTGTTAGCACCACCCCAGCCCTTATCCCCGAGATGAATAATGACACACGTAGTGGTTCTCTATTGGCAGAGGATGATATACATTTCCAAGATCAAATTACTGAAGCATCAACTGCAAATTTTGTCGGGATCTTATCTCAAAGAGAGGCAGAACGTTCTACAGCTGCGTCAATTTTCACAGCGCAAGACAGCTTGAATACGCAGAAAAAACAGTTGCGTCCTAGATATTCAAACAGCACAGTTACCTGTCAAGGATGCGGCTGGTATTTAAAACCCCTGAGAATGAGGAAAGACCGTCCTACCGCAAGTGCTGAAGACAACGATCAAATCAAATGTTCACAGAAAGTATCATGCATTTGCTGCAAAACTGATTTTATCAATGAAGATGACAAAACTCGGCACCTCAATGTTACACAGCAATGTTACATGTTTATGAAAGAAAGATTTTTTAATGGCGTATTGTTAGAGCAACTAGAAAACTATGATAGTAATAGTTTAAATACAAAAATGTGTCCTTTTTGTTTATTTCAAAATCCAAATGTATTTTCTCACGTACTGATTGCACCAAAGTGTAGACATAAATTGGAACAATATATTTCTAGGAATTACAGCACTGCTTCTCTAATTGACAACGAAGCACGGCAACCACAGTTGTCAACTTCGTCTGGACCTGACGCTGAACCAGTCCACCAATCGCAATTAGCTTGTAACGTCTGTGGCAATACTTTCCACAAAAAAAGGGCTTACAAAAACAGAACAGATCGTGACAGTTCAAAACTGAATAGTTCGGAAGGAAGACAAGAGCGGAGATCTCATCACGCCGATGATGTATACTGTTTCTCCTGTAAAACATTTTTGACGTCAAAAACTGAAATAGAACTTCATCCTTGCAGACCTACCAGATTACTGAGATACTTTTGGTATAGTAAAGCGGTTTGGACAATAGATCAATATCAGTGTAAAGCCTGCGATGACAAATTCTTTCATCAGAAGCATGATCTTGTGAAACACATGCAGATGCATAATAAAGATGACACAAGGACTTCTATATGTTGACATGCACTCTAATATAACCGACAGTCCTTGTGTATATCAAGTGTGAACGGAGCGTGCCTCGCCAGAATAATATTTCATAAAAAAAAAAAAAATAGTTTTTTTTAATGTTCAGTCATGAAAATAAAACTTCTCTTTAATGTTATATCCTGTTCTTCAGTGCAGAAGGAAACACTACACGTGGATACTGAGAATAATTAATGACCGCCTGTTAGCTAACGACGCTGCAATAGATGAATCATCAAGGTTAAGGCTGTTGAAATTTGGCATCAAACGTAAGGCTAGCAGAGATGGACGTATGAGAGGATACATCCGTCGTGTATACAACCAGTAAGCTACAGGAACACTTAGCGTTCCCACTCTTCGACATATACTGAGGGAGACTGAGCACCTACGGGTTTACCTGGAGGTCAATGATGTCGATTCTGTTCAAAATAACAATAACTCTTAGTGTTGCTAATGAGATGATCATAATGTCCAGCAAAGTACGTCCTTTGGACACAACGAAACTGGAGATATGTCTGCCACAGTAAATGTAATACAACATGTACCTGGGGCTTCACAATGGAAGTATCTCTCGTACAATTCAAGACTACACGCATCCCTTTATCATGAATACATATCAGTCGTTCACATTGTGGCACTGACAGAGCATGTATTCCCGACACTTATTGACATTGTGGCACGAACAGAGCATGTATTCCCGACACTTATTGACACTGTCTTTCAGTTCGTCATATTCGCATTTATTCTTCTTCTTCTTCGTTCGTCCTGATGATGACGTTGGTTGCATTGTGTCACCGTTTACAGTACAGCTGCGATATCTGCGCGTTTTTGCAAGACACATCTGACTTCCACGCGGAATTTTAGCGACCGGGTCTGCCTTCCCTCTTCGATCCCTACTCTCGGCCAGACTGCAGAGATGCAGCCTGTTTCCAGGACCGCCACTTGGAAGTGGAGTAGGGTCTTGGTCAGCTCTGGTTCGCTGACCCTGACGAAAGCAGTCAAGCTATGAGTTGAATGCATTCATCTCTTTTGCTGCGTCATTGGTCCAATACTTAGAATAACAGTCCTAGCTAGGGATCGAGACCTCCAGGACAACCCTGAGTTCGCTGGGAGGACACCATTAGACAATTTCTGAAGGACTGAAGACTAGATTGGAACCAGGCCAAGAAGAAAACAGTCGATATAAAAGTATGGTGCTCTCTCTGGCAAACCTCTACACTCCAGTGTAGAAGACGAAAGACTAAGTAGGTCAGTAATAACAGTCACACGGCTGAAGAAATCCCAAATGTATTTTTAAATCATTGTGCTAAATATAATTAAAACAAATCTACCTCGTTCATTGTACATGTGAAGTTACAAACTATGATGTATGTTGTTAAAAAATAGATTACATGCCAGCAGTATTCTTAGCACCATAGATAACTCAAGAAGAAGTAAACTAGGTCACATGACAGCAGTGTTTATAGAAACATAGTACATGTATAACATAAAGAGAAGGTAACTCAGATGATCGAAGTCAAGATTTCGTCACACAGTTCATTCGCATTTATCGTGTGTTTTTTTCCTCCCAAATTTAGATAGGTTCGTAAAAACGGGGCGCGCGCATAAGCAAGTAAGCATGTGACGGAATAATAGCGAGAGATTGATAGAAGTGAGAGCTCGAGTAGGGTTCAATGCAGACTCAAAGTTGGTGCATTAAATCTACGGAGACATGTTATATACTACTATTAAAATATGAAAAGGAGCTTTTTCCCCTTCACAGTTCAGGTGAGGACGGGCGTTGCATTCCAACAATAACGGGTCGCCACTGAATGTTTTTTAATTGTAATTAAAGCAATTTTTAAATATATTGTTACGTGCAGTCTTTGATATCTTACAATATTATACATTGGTATACTTGTTATGTTCGCAAATATTTTGTAAACAAAATAGATATTTTTTAGTGCTTAAGGGAAAGTCATTATTGAGTTACTTCCCTTGAAAGTTGTGCCGTCTCTTTCGATCGAACTCCGCGGATGAATCCAGTTTTACTGCGATTTATTCTTTGTTTGGGTAGTAATAGATTGTTCTTGCTTCAGAATGTCTATGGCCTGAATTTATGTGTATTGTTTGTCTGAGTAGGACGAGTCTGTCTTATATCTGTATATCTTTACATATCTAAGTCGAACTATATGTTCTTTTGTCTCTAGAGAGGTCAAAGGCTATTCGGCGGATGTGTCGCTAGAGAGGTGTGATTTGGCTTCGTCCTGATGGGACTGTGTTTTTTCTATGTCGGCTTGTCGCCGGAAAAAGTGATCTCAGTATTTGTGGGGAAAGTGATAGTCGTCTAGACCTATCGTGTATGCTTTACCCCAGTGTTTATTCTTATTGCCAAGGAATGGCAGAATCATATTTCTGATACCAAGGTAATAAAGATACTCTTTTGAACTCTCGTACGAAGCCACCGTTTTCCGATAGGGATGATTTGTACGTCTGAGAGGATACATCTAACTAGATGAAAAAAAAACGATTCTGATTCCTAGCAGCACTATATCCTGTAGAATGCAGTCAATTGTTCGTGATCAAATCTACAGAGCAATGAAATGTTTAATGAATGACTAACTTTAGGACAGATTCATTATCTGTATCCAAACGTGAGTGACAGCTCACGAGTGAAGCCATCTTGGAACCAAACATGTAGTGACTTTCAAGAAGAGAAAAGGGATGCCCGTATTATCGCTTGATTAGTCCAGAGATCACTGCTACACATGAGAACCCATTGCTAGCGGTTCAATATTATTATATGGAAAAATATGTGCTGAACATTATGTTAAAGAATCTTCGCTAGACGAGGTTAGGTCTAGAAGCCATCTGGAATATTATTTATAAGCTGACGTGCTCAGTCAGTGAAGTCAGATGATATATATGTATGGGCGATACTGAGTGCTTGGCTACTGACAGTCCATTATACTATTATTCTACATGAGTGCCCATGTAACATTGCAAGACCATTTATCCACTGTACCATGATGTATTATGCCAACCTGTGATTTGTCACTATCTGTGCTGTCGAGTGTGTACGTCCAATTAAACTTTAGTAAAGGTACACAGTCGTTGGTGTCGATGACTTCCAGCCATACGTGAGTGTGAGAAAAGAACATTTGTCAACACCACGAACTCTTCCTATCATTCGCACATTATACACTCCATCTATGTCTACACACCACTGCGTAGGTCAAGTTGACATTCCATACTCGAACCACGAGCAACACAACAACACAGTATTTAGCTCTGGTGATGTTCGAGCGAGCTTCAGATTTCTCAGCATGTCTCTTGCTCAGGGCAAGGGTCTTGTATTAAGAGTTTATCAACTGATGATGATGATGTCTGCTTCCATCCACTTATATTTATCTTTTGGTGGACATCATTAACTGGAAAAAAAGGAGGTCTTTATCATATATGTTTTGTATTTATTACTTGTTTGTTTTTTTGTTTAATACGATTAACATTGAACTGACATTGTGACTATCATTATGTTAATGTATTTGTTTATCCGTAATCATTCCCGCCTAATACGTCCGTACTAGAACAAAATACAAAGAAAATTGATAACGTTACAGTCACACGGACTTTGTCATGGACAATTTTCTCAATTATTTCTTGTTATCAATAGAGATTTGAACATACAGATTCAAGCATATGCTAAGTTCTGCATTTCTTCTATTGTTATTGAATATATATATATATATATATATATATATATATATATATATATATATATATATATATATATATATATATACACATTGTGCAAGCGTGTGTGTGTGTGTGCGTGTGTGTGTTGCAGAGCGACGAGTGCGTCTAAGTTATCAGTTCAAAACCAGATAGTGCCACGCTTTAGTCCAGCCGTTCTCAATCTGTTTATCCTGAAAGAACCCTTGAAATAATTGTCAGATCTCAAGGAATCCCTGTATAAAGATAAGGCTGTGGAGTCATGGAGTCGGTCATTTTTAGTGGAGTCGTGGAGTCGGTCATTTTTAGTGGAGTCGTGGAGTCGGTCATTTTTAGTGGAGTCGGAATAAACTGTCCCGACTCCGACTCCGAATTTCACGAAACTTAAGTCAAGACTGATCCACGTTTGATCCATACAAGGGAGGGGCGCGCTTAAAAAAAACTTTGAAATAACATTTTAAAGTAGTAGAATTCCTAAAACCACTTTCATGTTAAAGTACATCCATTTTTACATAATGTAGGAAAATTTCAGTAGCTTCTAATGCAATACCATAATTCCCGCCGTAAGTACTTCGGTCAGTTGGTTGGTCGGTCGCATTTTGCACATCGTCATTTGCGCACTTTATATATTGTCGAGAGAGTACATTAACTTTCAAGCACAGCATAGGGGTTACAACTGTGGTTGAAAGTTAAACAATAGTTGTATTGTTCCCCTTATTTGTACTCTCCCGATAAAAGAAAAAGTGCGCAAATGAAGGTGTGCATGAACAGTTTGATTATGGAAAGAAGCCAACGTCACGATTGATAAACAGTACATTAACTGGAATTTCGTCACAATTCAAGCGTTGTTCTCAAAGGCAGTAAGTCGACCATGGCTTCTCAGAGGCAGTACGTCGACCATGGCAAGATTTTAAAAGATGCGCGAACAATTACGAGACATGTTGTCATAACAGAAATGTTAGTTATTTAGATCATTATCACTGCTCCACATGTCATTTAGGTAAGGTTACTCCATGTCTTCATATTTAATACATCCATATAATTTTCACTACAAATGTCTAATGACGGTCGCCTGCAATGAAATAAACACAGTAGTGATATTATTGTCTATAATACATGTAACAGAAAGAACACACTATAATTAATAACCTGTTAATTTTGACGGGTTATTGCTAGTCATAAATACAGTTTTTATCACAATTGGAAATTTGTTGGTACATTTAGGCAAAGTACACAAGAAATAAAAATAAACTATATACACTGTCAATGTGCCCGTCATTGTTAAAATGAAATTATTTTGCCTCATGGTGTTTGGCAAAGCAGTGATTTGTGTGCAGGAGTGGATGATTTGTTATTTTATATTACCGTGTAAATGGATGAATAGTTTAAAATGTAGTATAACGAAAGCTACGTATTAATGTATTCACACACATATCAACCTTATATATATATTGTCAGAACTACACATATTTTGTGGATTTACAATCACAATAATACTGATAATTATAGACTAGATTCGCTCCTTAGGAACACGACCACAACATAATGGCTGACATAAGAAATCAACACCTTTTAACAGAAAATTCCCTTTAATAGATAAGCACACAGAATCAAGCCTCACACGGCCAACAAAACGTATGAAATATATACATATGAATGGCAGAGAAACTTATCACAACTAAGCTATATGCGGTCCTCATACATATCAGAATGACGGCACTATACAAACGCTGTACTGACTATCGCTCATCCTGGCGATCCAAAAATCTATGACAAAGCAATACTCTAATCATGAACAACTCGCCATATGCGGCATGAAGATAATCTCCACTGGATACTACCCTCATCCAGAATTACACACGATTATCTAACCGAAATAAATTATGGCAATCTCTGGCTAGTAATCTATATGATGATTAGCTCAGCAACTGGCTGGCGAAGGGAACATTATGTCCGTCTACACGGAACACTGGCTAGAAAACGAATGATTTTTCGCGCCTTAAATTTCTCCCAGCTTCCGCCTGGTCATATGACCTCGAAGGTAACGTTATCTCAGTGTTCCCAAAAATACAATGTAGCCAGTCTGATATTTCGCCGAAAAAGCCCCGGGACCCCCCCCCCCCCCCCCCCCCCCCGTTTTTTTTAAAGAAAGAAAACGTAGTTTTCTTCCATCGGAGGAGGTTTCGCCCGACCCCCCTTCGGAGTTGGGACGAACCTATGACATCACAGCATCTCCTCGTCTGCACCGAGAGAAAGCCATAGTTCTAACCTGCCTTTGTCAATACTGCGTTCTCCACGCTACCCCAAAACACAACATGAGTATAAAGTAAGCTATCCCAGGTTCTGGCAGTCGTAAAAAATGACAACGACTGTCCTCGCCTGGTCTATCAAAGCAAATAGCATAGTACATTCATAGTAACTCGTAAATACGCACCCACACAATAAATAACCTCATAGAATAAACAGTCATTTGTAATCATGGTTTAAATATACATTCTATACAACTCTATCGCAAATTGCCTTTATGGCACCATGACACATAAATTATAAATGTACACCCTAGTACAGCATGATCTTTACAGTTTACAAAACATCTGTAATACTACCACATGTTAATACCACCTCAGTTCTCCTCACTACCTTATAAAGTTGTACAGAACAACGTATATTTCTCAGAATAGTACTGGTTGCGTGGGTCAGACTCCACTGTTCGGTTCGCTTTAGCCGAAACACTCTTTTTTTAATAAAGTTTTGCCTCGTTTTGGCGAGGCCCTCCCCGTTCAACCTAGTCGATTATATTAGGGCGCATGTCCAAACATAAAAGACAGTTAGGTCTAGGATTCTAATTGCACGCGAAACCAATACCTATCCCTAGCTTATTGCTGGACTATCAGCAGGTTGTTTTGGAGCAACGACATGTGCTTCCACCTGACTGCATCACGCGCACCCCATCTATTTGCGAAAGTAACCCGTGCAACCTTGATACTGTCTCGCAATGACAAAACCTCGACAAATCTAAAGGGCGCGACCTCATTAAACACTCGTCTGAGTGTGAGCCAACTAGTACTCAGGGGGACATTGCGCACCCATTCCACGTGGTTACGCGCTTTCTGGCCCTCCGATATGCCTTTTCTGTTCCTATTCCTGTCCCTGGGCATCGGCCTGTGAGTATCAATGGCTCCTGCCACGGACCTCGTCTCAACTGTACCTTCTTCTCGGGTGGAGATACTTCGACCACCTGGTCATCCGTCTCGGGACTTTGGTGTTGCTGAGCCTCTGCTCCAGCCACACCCATGGCATTATGCACTCCCTGCACATTGCCGATGATCAAATATATAATGCAATTCACCTATCAATGCATAAACATAATCCACTTCAACTGTATTCTCCTTACTCACTAGAATTTTAATTGTTCTGACCACTTAGTCTCTTTGATACAACTGACAAGACTCTTACTATAGCCGACGGTTGTTCTTCATCAGCTGCTAATCCCTCTTGGTACTATGCCGCAAAATTAAAAAATAAGACAGCTTCTTCACCACAGTATTTTACTAACACCCACCTTGGTGCTGTACTATGACAATATTTCAATTATTAACATTTTACCTCATATCAATAGTTTGCTCCATACCAGTATGACTAAAATGTGCAAACGTTGTACTTACTATCGCTCAACCTGGCGATCCAAAAATATATGACAAAGTAATACTCTAATCATGAACAACTCGCTATATGTGGCGTGAAGATAATCTCCACTAGACACTGCCCTTATCCAGAATTACACACGATTATCCAACCGAAATAAATATGGCAATCTCTGGCTAGTAATCTATATGATGATTAGCACAGAAACTGGCTGGCGAAGGGAACAAGATGTCCGTTTACACGGAACACTGGCTAGAAAACGAATAACTTTTCGCGCCTTAGCTTTCTTCCGGCTTCCGCCTGGTCATATGACCTCGACGGTAACGTTATCTCTGTGTTCCCAAAAACAAAATGTAGCCAGTCTGATATTTCAGCGAAAAAGCGCCGTGACATCCATGTATATATATATATATATATATATATAATATATATATAGCAATATATATAATATATATATATATTATATATATAAATAATTATAATTTAATATAATATATATATATATATACTCAATAATACATATATATAATATATTAGTATATAATATATATATATATATATATATATATATAATATATATATAACTCCATAAAAGTGCATACTTTTATGTCGTTTCACTATATAAAAAACTGTAGTCGGACTCGCAAAATGTTTAGGCCGACTCCACAACCCTGATAACAATTAGTATATCTACAGCTTTTGGTACGGTAGAGTGATCAGTAAGTTCTAAATATAATAAACGAATACAAATTGTCCATGCTTTTTTTTTAGTACCGTACACATTTTTTTTTTGGTGGATCTGTTTTTTTTTTTTAACCAACTTATTAGCCTACTCTTTTTGTGTGTCTCTCGCGCCCCCTCCCCCCCTCCCCCCCCCCCCCCCCCCTTTTTTTCCACAAATGATATCAGTTCTAATGTAGGTCAGTGGTGCAGGTGGAAGAGGCTTGAGTTTTTACTTTTTTTTGTTTTTTATTTTTAATTTCCTGCTTGATTTTTTTTTTTTTTACCTTACCCTAGTAGGCTTAAAGGCTTGTCGTAAATTTCTACGCTAAAAGATGCTATTGAAATATGGTATGTGCAAGATTGACCACGATCCTAATGCACACTGAAATGTGGCGCTGCTCGGTCACTGCCCACCAGTGCGAGCGCTAGCATCGCCGGGTGCACAAAGTTAACAATAATTTTTTTTTTTAAATCAAGATCTCTCGCGGAACTCTAGGGTTCTGTGGAACCCCGATAGAGGAGCCCAGCTTTATGCTAACCAGCTCTATATTGGTACCTGACACTGCTCTTCAGTTAGGGAAAGCAATAGGTATGCAACGAAAGAAATTGTGCACCCAGCCTCATAAAGCTGGACCTAGTAAAGTGAAGTCTCTAACATTTCATTCCCCTATGGCAGTGTCTGCTATGGGACTGACTTTGCCGTTTTATCTGTTTGTATGTGTGCTTGATTTGAAAATACAGTCAAAGTCCAAAAATCCGAATTTCTTGGGAATTTGGTCGGTCCGGATTTTCGATTTTTCCGGATTATCGTGCTGTACTTTTAAAACTCTAATTTCAGGAAGAATAAAGAAGAGAGCAACAGGTAAATATTGTTGGTTTATTCAGTAACAAATAAAGAATGCTTCATTTATAGAATGGGTATATTTATTCGTTGATTTCCGTGACTTCTGTTGCGTCTGCTGCACTGCTTGTTGATGGAACACTTACAGCTTCTACTGTGTCTGTTCCACTGCTTGTTGATGGAACACTTACAATTACTACGGTACCGGTTGCACTGCTTGTTGATGGAACCCTTACAGCTTCTACTGTGTCTGTTGTACTGCTTGTTGATGGGAGACTTACAGCTTCTACTGTGTCTGTTCCACTGCTTGTTGATGGAACACTTACAGCTTCTACTGTGTCGGTTGCACTGCGTGTTGATGCGAGACTTACAGCTTCTACTGTGTCTGTTCCACTGCTTGTTGATGGAACACTTACAATTACTACGGTATCGGTTGCACTGCTTGTTGATGGAACACTTACAGCTTCTACTGTGTCTGTTGCACTGCTTGTTGATGGAACACTTACAGCTTCTACTGTGTCTGTTGCACTGCTTGTTGATGGAACACTTACAGCTTCTACTGTGTCTGTTGCACTGCTTGTTGGTGGAACACTTATAAATTCTACTGTGTCTGTTGCACTTCTTGTTGATGGGAGACTTACAGCTTCTACTGTGTCTGTTGCACTGCTTCTTGATAGAACAATTAAGCTTATACTGTGTCTGTTGCAGTACTTGTTGATGGGAGAATTACAGCTTTTACTGTGTCTGTTCCACTGCTTGTTGATAGAAAACTTACAGCTTCTACTGTGCCTGTTGCACTGCTTGTTGATGGGATACTTACAGCTTCTACTGTCTGTTGCACTGCTTGTTGATGGAATACGTACAGCTTCTGCTGTGTCTGTTGCACTGCTTGTTGATGGAACACTTACAGCTTCTACTGTGTCTGTTGCACTGCTTGTTGATGATACACTAACAGCTTCTACTGTGTCTGTTGCACTGCTTGTTGATGGAATACTAACAGCTTCTGCTGTGTCTGTTGCACTGCTTGTTGATGGAACACTTACAGCTTCTGCTGTGTCTGTTGCACTGCTTTTTGTTGGAACACTTACAGCTTCTACTGTGTCTGTTGCACTGCTTTTTGTCTGAACACTTACAGCTTCTACTGTGTCTGTTGCCCTGCTTGTTGATGGAAGACTAATTTGATCGGCAGAAATGTCTGTTGTTTCCTTTAAAATATTAGGAGTGAGAGTGGCTAAGAGGTATGGTGTGCGACTTGATTTCCAGAGGTACCGGGTTCGATTACCAGTTGAGGTAATATAACTTATAGAAATATTTTTTTTTCATAACCAGTGGTCCTAATGATGTCATACTCCCCCCTGGTCTCCTAGGTAGTGAGATCGGATGTCTAGCCTTCTCGACTAACTCCGAAAAAATAGGAGATGCCGTGTGCAAGATGCGCACGTTAAATATCCCACGGCAGTTGGGAATCATAAAGTGTAAGCCTATCTGGAAGGACGCTGCCCTGGAAAATTTTTAAAATTATAAACCTTCTCTAAAAATATTTATAGAATGTGAGATTCCTATGTACATACATTGGTAATCTTACCGGTGCTACAGAGTTTGTACACTGTGCTGAAATCCTCTTTGTGTGATCTAAGGAAGGAGATCGGAGCACTGATGGGGTTGTCTGTGTGCATTGTAGATAATCCTTAAAACAAAACAAACCTTTAAGTACTTTTGTACATCACTTTGTTTACGACTTTTTAAGTTCATTGTTATAAGATTTGTCTGCACCATGTGCACATGCATGACGTCTTGAAGACTAAAGTTTTGGTTCTGTTCAACGATTTTAATAACTGTTTCCATACATTTTTCTGCCCGCAAATGTTAAAACGCTTGAGTTTTCAAAAAGTCCGGATTCTCGGGTGGTCCAGATTTCTGATGTCCTTATTTTCGGACTTTTACTGTAATGTGAATCTGACCTTAGGGGTCTTCGACATGTGACGCCACGCAGGAAGAAGGGGGGGGGGGGGGAGAGAAGGGGGGGGGGGGGAGGGGGGGGGGGGCCAAAATTGTGTAACGTCATATATGGACGACCCTTTATACATGCAGGGTGGTTATAACGTACTTGTGCACATTGAAACTTTACTATTTGTAGACACTGTTAAATGAAATTTTATAACATTACAAAGATTGTCTACTCATCAAAACCAAATTCATTGGACGAGCTTATGGCCAGGATCGCAAATGCAGTTCACTAAGAAGCAGCTGGAGAATGTTTTCAACGAGTTTGAAAAAAAAAACAGATTAAACGATGCGTCATGAAATATGGCGGTTATGTGGAATCCTACAATTTGAACTCTACTGTGTTAAAACTTAATACATTATGTATTCATATACTGCTTTCAGTATGCTTCTATTGTGTGTACGTACAAAGCTATTAAAATTCACAGTTAACTGTCTTGCAAATACTTACAGATCCGCATTTCTATTTTATAAACATATGTTTAGAATAGTAAGTGTATATTATTAAAGAGAGTACTAATGAATCATTTACATGTGTCTTTCATTTTTTCCCCATTTTGCATTATGAACGCATGCGTGGACGTGAGCTTGACACTGACAGCTGTATTACAGCAACACAAAACACCTTTGAATTGTCGAAACTACCCCGAAGTTCGGCTCTCAGATGCCCCTAGTCGCTAAATACGACATTCATTCATTTATAACCTTCCGCTCCCAAGGGAGCATAGTCCTTCAACAAACTCAAGCCAAGTTCTCCTGTTACGTGCTGTTGAGTGCGCATCATGGGGCATAGCGATTATGTTAAAGTGGAGTTGGAGAGAGATCGCTTTGCACCATGTTGTACACTCACCAAACACAAAATAAATGCGATCATTAACTATGACTACGAAGTAGCGTAAAATGACGTAGAAGACATAGTGACAGGATTCCACAGTGTCGGCTGGTGTGGCATGGTCCACTTATGGAAGTGTATTTGATTATACTTTAAAAGTAATCATATTGGAGGTAGATTTCGAGCAGAAATCTAGTGTAATTCTGATTCAATTGAGGATAAACCCATCTCGTCAAGGTAGTATGAGATTTTGGGTAAGATTTAGGCGTGTATAGCCAAAGAGACATATTCGAACTAATCAAGGTTATCGCAACCGTTATGGAAGGGTATGAGTACTCGAATAAAATATATGATTGCCGACTAAAAGAAGATGTGCAAGATGGCACTGAATTGAAGCCGTATTGAGATGAAAGGATTTCTAAATATATCAAGTGGAATTCCTAAGGATAGAATATATAAAGGAAAATAATTATGCTATGGAAGCACTCAAAAGAAGATAAGTCTTGATAGCCTAGAGAATTGTGAAGAAGCATATACTTATGCAAAAGTACTCTAAGAAATGAAGATTCGATGTTTTAAATGAACAATGTCAAATGATAATAAGAGCAATGTGTCGCTCACATAAGTTCCTGTGTTAAATAAAGTGAAAGTCATAAAACACAGAAGTGTTCAAGAAATGATTTTCAGTTGGAAGCATGAGTGTGTAGAGATAGAACCAGCTAATATTTAATGACAGTTGGTCATATGAAAGAAGACTTAGAATACGCAGAACAGTTCGATTACGAATAAAACAGTGGCCAGAATTTTGGTGAATAAATTTCAGAACATTAACAATATCCCTAGAGACCATTCAACATACTAGAGTCAGAAGGAAAGGTTCCTTAACAGACGGACCTAAGAAAATCCATGGGGTTGCTCGTCCGTTAGTCACCACTACAAACATATGCCACATTAAACAAACTTTTCAATAAGGAAACAGCTCCAAGATACAAGGCAGTGGAAAATATTTTCTCAAGAACAGTTATCGTTTAAGAAGGTCAAGGTCAAGGCGCAACTTTAGAACTTCAAGAAAGGAGCAAGGTTTGGAACAATCTAATTAAGACGAGAATATCGCCAGAAACAATTATCATCAGCGAGAAAAGAGTCGTAAACTGGACAGTCTGAAGTATTTTATTGACTTGGGAAATTTTAACCGGCAACACAAGGTAGTGACGTCATATCCCAACTGCCAAACAATCGAAAAGCCTTTACAAGGAAACGCAAAATTTCAATCAAAATTAATTCAAAATCAGCATCCTTCGTTCAACACGTCGAATAGATCTACGAAGCATCGAAGATTACAAGACCAGCTTCGCTAGAAAGGAGAACTTTCCAGGATCTGGGTGAAATCGTTCCTTCGTAAAATCAAACAGTCTAAACCTAGGACTGGGACATTTTGCCACTGCAGATAAGTTCATGTTCAAATAGCGAGATGTATTGTTTGATCATCTGTATACCCAAACGTCACTCCTTTCTTGCTAATCATAATCTTTTCTCATTATATTATACGTTTATCATCTTTATAAGTATTGTGGGAATCGGTTGGTAGGGTTTAATATTTCTATAGCTTCTTTGGAAGATACAGAAATGTTAACGATTCTGTAGGGTTTTATTTAATGCATTGTCAAAGAAGTCCAGTGATTACACTGTGGAGTATTTGTCTTTGATAATCCATTGAATATATTTAATAATTGTTTAGTTGTGTCGTCGAGGTATTGCGTTTACTTTAGTTAATATTTTAAATTACGTAATAAGTCATTGTTTATTCGTCTGTTCACTATCCCCATCTTGTCTTCTTGTTATATTCGAATATGACTTTCTGTAATCGTACGTCAATTTTTGTCTTGTCTGATTAATTAATATTTTGATACACATTTTCTTTATGTATGTACTTGCTATACTTATTTTCTTTTAGCTGTCGTGGAATGTTTTGTGATTTGAAAATCATTATCATTATCTTTGGCTAACTTCTGCCATTCATTACCATTGGATTTACCATTGCTCTTGTATTAATTGAATTGACATTACATTTAAAAATATATTATAATTGATATTGATAATTAAATAATACTGCATAATTACCTACAAACATGTCATCCTTGGAAGATTTCAGACAGGAAGACATTAGAAAAGGTTTATCAGATGCGAAATTAGAGGATTATGCGGAGAAGAAATATGATGAATATTTAGAGCGTCTTGAAAGGATAGAACAACGCGAGGCAGTTAAACGTTCTGATGAACTTAGGAGGTTGGAATTAGCCCAAAAAGAAAAAGATCGCGAACATGAAATAGCCATGGAGAAATTGAAAATGGAGACAAGAGAAAAAGAAATGGAAAGAGAACATAAATTGAAAATGGAGACAAGAGAAAAAGAAATGGAGGCAAAGGAGAAAGAAGAGAGATTAAAAATGGAATCGGATGCTCTGGCACGAGATGCAATGGAAAGAGAGCATAAATTGAAAATGGAATCTGATGCTCTGGCACGAGATGCAATGGAAAGAGAGCATAAAATAAAAATGGAAGAGAAAGAAAAAGAAATTGAATTAGCAAAAATCCAATCTCAAGCTTCCGGTGATAACTTTGGATCAAATAATGATCATTTGTCTTGGATGCCAAAATTCAAATTGCCTAATTTTATCGATACTCGAGATTGTATCGATAGTTTTATAGAAAAATTTGAAATGAAAGCAAATGATATGAAAATACCTAAATATCGTTGGAGTAATTTATTATCAGATCATCTAACAGGAAATGCCCAGAAATGTTTCATGCAACTAGATCAACAAAGTCGATTAGACTTTGATATACTAAAGCAAGCCTTGTTAAGAAAATTTAGGTATACCGAAGAAGGTTTCAGGGAAAAATTTCATGCAATTTTACCTGATAAAAAGGTTGACTTCGGAGAATTTATCTCCTCTATAAAAATGTACCTCAATCGTTGGATTGAGTTAGCTGAAGTCCCTAAGACTTATGAAGGAATTATTGATTTAATGTTAAGAGATAAGGTTCTTTCGGCATGTAGCGCCGACTTAACAGCTTTTTTGCAGGAAAGACGTCCCAAGACCATTGATGAGTGTGAGAAACTCGGTCGACAATATGTCGTTGCCCATCCAAACAGAGATATCAAGAGATCTGTACCAGATGATTCATTACCGGTGGGTGCTGCCTATCATGACTATGGAGACTACCGTCAACGTTCTAAAAGTTCAGATGGTAGAAACAGGTGTAATTTTAGCTCTTCCAATAGAGGAAGATACAATTTTTCAAGAAGGTATTCTCCTGCACCATATGAGAGAAATAGGTTCCAGAATTTCTCTAAAAGGAGTCGTGGATACCAGAATGATAGAAGAAGTGATGGTACCCATTATAAAGGATATAATGAAAGACTACAATGTAGTGGCGGATTTAATCATTACAATGATAATCAAAGGAATGATGAGGTAAACAATACTAGAAGGTCTAGTAACCAAGGTGGTAAACGACATGAAAGCGGAAACAAACGCCATGCCAATGTTTGCGCGGAATATAGTGGGAGTGATACAGATCATGCTAATGCATGTGTGTCCTATGCATCCACCAACGGGAATATAGTAACACATCATGCCAATGTCGCTGTTACAGATACTATAAATAATGAGAATTGTCCAGGTTGTAAACCTTTATTTCAACCTAATGAGAAAGTGATATTGAGTTGCGGTCATGCGTTACCCACTCTAATGTCAGTCTCTGCTACTGATAGATTAGATGTGCAGCATGGGTTGGTGAATGGTCAACCCGTCTTTACTATTCGGGACACGGGATGTTCAACGATTGGCCTACGTCGTTCTTTAGTTGACGACACAGCTCTTACTGGGCGTTACGTATACCAAAACAGCAAAGTGTATATCAGGCCAGCTTTGCTTGTTGCCTGAACCACCAATTGATCTTATAGTGGGAAATGTGGCTGGTGCTTTCATATAGTACCATTCGACATTCTTATAGTAGATCATCTCCACATTCTGCTGAAAGAGATACTGGACGTACTATTAAGGTCCGTAATGTTCCTTCTCGCGCCAAATGGTGGTCGCTCAGAAAAATTTTTCTTTATGCGGGACATATTCAACACGTTAAGGTCGCACATAGTGGCAATTCTTCCACTACTGTGTCATTTATTCGTTTCCGCTCTTCGTCTGATGCCAACAGAGCTGTTAAGCTCATGCATATGTCATCATATGCTGGCCATATACTCGATGTTCGATTACATCGTCATCTCTGACATCACATTGATTACGCTCACCACGCACTTTATTTTGCGTTCTCGTGTGCATTACTTTTCTAGTTTAGATGTTTAGCAATACATCTATTGATATAATAGTCTATTAACTACACTTCTTGGTTCTTCTACATTCTATTGCATTTCTTATCTATTACTATCCTACACGTTTGGACTTACATTATCTTTGATTTTACTATTTTTGCTGTTCAGTCAGAATCATTGACTCATTGAGAACTTTACTTTTCTATCTACCATTGTCTGTCTTGACGTGCAAGGGTGCACCATTGAAAGTCAGATGGTTGGCAATTGTAATCGTTCTTTGAATTTAATAAAAACTGCATTTTCAAAGCATCCTATTCTAACCATACCTGATGCTCGGAAAATATTTTTTCTCAGAACTGACGCATCGGGGACAGGAATAGGGGCCTGTTTGATGCAACGGTGGGACGACAAGCTTCATCCTTGTGTCTATGTCAGCAGAAAGCTTCTACCAGCAGAACAACGCTATGCAGCTGGAGAAAGAGAGTTAATTGCGATTGTCTGGTTGATTTCAAAGCTCTCTAAGTACCTGATCGGTCGAAGATTTATTTTACAGACAGATCACATGCCGCTGACAGCACTGAAAACAAAGACATAACAACAACCCAAGATTACACCGATGGTTCTTGTTGCTGCAGGAATTTCATTTCGACATCCAACCTATTCGGGGATCTGATAACACTGACTAACAAAAAAAAATTTATTTTTTCTTTCTCTAACATTTCTATGTTTTTCTGGTCAATTTTAATGCGCTGTTTTTAAATCTGCAAACCGTTTTTCTCTATCAGGTCGGGATCTCTAGAAATACGCAATTCAAGTTTTTTAACAACGCATACAGTATTACAACATCATTCATACAAGAAGTGTAACAGTTATGTAGGCTTGAATTTCTTTGCAGTCGACTTTCGTCGGTGAATGACATGTGGTACATCGCGATGAAGCATCCAACAATAATCGGCAAGCATGGTTACACTACACCGTCCTTGATAGCGTGACTCCATTACGGCGATATCTTGATGGAATCGTTCTCCACGTTCATCGCTGACTTCGCCAAGGTTGTCAGGGAAAAAGTCAAGATGCGAATCGAGCAAATGGATTTTGAGGGACATGTTACAGCCCATAATTCTGTATGCATCTATGCACTGCTTAACAATATGCACATAGTCGACAGATTTGTGATTTCCCAGAAAGTTATCGATGATCGATTTGAATGCCATCCATGCGCGAAGTTCACTACCATGTAACAAGTTCTCGAATTGTTTGTCTGCAATAACTTTCCTAATCTGAGGTCCTACAAAGATACCTTCCTTTATCTTTGCATCGCTAACTTGCGGAAACTTTTCTCGAAGATAAGTGAAAGCTTTGCTCGTTTTATCTAACGCTTTTACGAAATTCTTCGTGAGCCCCAACTTTATATGTAACGGTGGTAAAATGATGCTGTCTTTGTTAACTAATGGCTCATGTATTACATTTTTATGCCCGAGCTGCATACGATCCCTGATAGGCCACACCTTTCTTGCATAATGTTCCTGTCTGTTGCGGCTGTCCCATTCACATAGGAAGCAACAAAATTTAGTATACCCAGTCTGCATGCCCGTGAGCATTGCAATGACCTTTAGGTCTCCACAAATCCACCATTGGTAGTCATTGTACTTTATTTTTGCCAAAAGTATAGCCATATTGTCATAAGTTTCTTTCATATGAACAGAGTAGGCGACTGGAATTGATGAAAATAAATTTCCGTTATGCAATAACACGGCTTTTAGACTAGTCTTGGAAGAGTCGATGAAAAGTCGCCATTCGTTGACTATGTGCTCATGACCGAGGTGCACCATTAGACCGTTTACATCTTTGCAATAGCAAATGCCATCATCCATCTCAAAGTATTGAACAAGTTCTCTGTGTCTACGACGAAATTTAGATATCTGAGTATTGGGCGCTAAAAGATTCCATTCTTTGAGTCGCGAACCGAGTAATTCCGCTTGTCCTTTGGTAAGAGCGAGATCACGTATTAGATCTGACAGTTCTGAATGGTTAATTAAGTGAACACCATCATTCACCGGTATATAATCCGAGTCAGAATTAGTTTCTAAAGCAGATAAACTATCACTTTCTGATGGTTCATTCACGTCCAACGGATATTGTTCTGGTGGAAATGGGATTGGACATGTGATTGGATCATGAGGCACTGGTTTCGAAACCAATTCAATATTTGGATAAACCACAGACTTTCTAGTTTTAAAAGTGAAACCATGGATATTTGTCAAGCAGAAGTAACAATCAGTAGCGTGATTTGTCGGTTCACGCCATATTACTGGCACTCCAAAAGGCATCGACTTATGCTTCGGCGATTTTCGTAACCAACCTGCCAATGTATTTGCACAAGTCGAACAAACTGCATTTGGCTTCCAAGATTTATTTGCATCATCAACTTTCGAATCGAAATAACGTTCATATGCTTTCTTTAGTAATGGTGTAAAGTTTTTCTGGTGAACGCGATCGGTAAAATATCCGCACACGTAACAGAACAGATCAGCCGAATTTCTACAACTTCTAGAAGCCATATTTCGCTCAGAATTATTTCAAAATACAGTAACTATTTGAAAAATAGCGTAACATATGTCATGTATTTTAGCAGTATAAAAAGTAGAATTATTTTGCATTTTATTAATTTTTAATAAGTTAAACTATACTGGACAGCATGTACAGAGGTGCTAGTGCATTTACATTTGAAACATACAGACTCACTTACATATAAACTATGTGATATTAGACACATTGACAGATGGAATTCTATTTCTGTAAAGTGACACAAACTTGATAGACAATAATTAGTGTATTTATTTATCACATAACTTTCAGTGGCATTTTATTTGCACTTCCAATTATTTAATGGAAATTGAGCAGGTAATCGAAATTGATCGATATTAATCGAAATTGATCGTTCTTAATCGTTCTTAATCGTATTTAATCGGTTTTGATTGGGATTAATTAGTGTTTACTTAATATTTTATTTAGCGTCCACCCGAGGTAAACGCTCGCGGGACGAGGGAGTAATGTTGAGTGCGCATCATGGGGCATAGCGATTATGTTAAAGTGGAGTTGGAGAGAGATCGCTTTGCACCATGTTGTACACTCACTAAACACAAAATAAATGCGATCATTAACTATGACTACGAAGTAGCGTAAAATGACGTAGAAGACATAGTTACAGGATTCCACAGTGTCGGCTGGTGTGGCAAGGTCCACTTATGGCAGTGTATTTGATTATACTTTAAAAGTAATCTTATTGGAGGTAGATTTCGAGCAGAAATCTAATGTAATTCTGATTCAATTGAGGATAAACCCATCTCGTCAAGGTAGTATGAGATTTTGGGTAAGATTTAGGCGTGTATAGCCAAAGAGACATATTCGAACTAATCAAGGTTATCGCAACCGTTATGGAAGGGTATGAGTACTCGAATAAAATATATGATTGCCGACTAAAAGAAGATGTGCAGGATGGCACTGAATTGAAGCCGTATTGAGATGAAAGGATATCTAAATATATCAAGTGGAATTCCTAAGGATAGAATATATAAAGGAAAATAATTATGCTATGGAAGCACTCAAAAGAAGATAAGTCTTGTTAGCCCAGAGAATTGTGAAGAAGCATATACTTATGCAAAAGTACTCTAAGAAATGAAGATTCGATGTTTTAAATGAACAATGTCAAATGATAATAAGAGCAATGTGTCGCTCACATAAGTTCCTGTGTTAAATAAAGTGAAAGTCATAAAACACAGAAGTGTTCAAGAAATGATTTTCAGTTGGAAGCATGAGTGTGTAGAGATAGAACCAGCTAATATTTAATGACAGTTGGTCATATGAAAGAAGACTTAGAATACGCAGAACAGTTCGATTACGAATAAAACAGTGGCCAGAATTTTGGTGAATAAATTTCAGAACATTAACAATATCCCTAGACACCATTACATACTAGAGTCAGAAGGAAAAGTTCCTTAACACGTGCCATCATCTCAGACCAAGTCATCCTGCCACGTGCCATCATCTCAAGCCAAGTCCTCCTGTCACGTGACATCATCTTAAGCCAAGTCCTCCTGTCACGTGCCATCATCTCAAGCCAAGTCCTCCTGTCACGTGCCATCATCTCAAGCCAAGTCCTCCTGTCACGTGCCATTATCTCAAGCCAAGTCCTCCTGTCACGTGCCATCATCTCAAGTTATTGTTACGGTCTCCTCATCATTTTCACTTCTGTTTCGAGCTCTCTTCTCCAGGCGCTTCTATTCTACCTCTGCCTCTCTTTCCCTGGGGGTTCCATAACAAGGACTGCCTTGTCTACCTCTGCATCTCTTGCCCTGGGGGTTCCAGAACAAGGACTGCCTTGTCTACCTCTGCCTCTCTTGCCCTGGGATTCCAGAACAAGGACTGCCTTGTCTACCTCTGCCTCTCTTTCCCTGGGGGTTCCAGAACAAGGACTGCCTTGTCTACCTCTGCCTCTCTTGCCCTGGGGGTTCCAGAACAAGGACTGCCTTGTCTACCTCTGCCTCTCTTTCCCTGGGGGTTCCAGAACAAGGACTGCCTTGTCTACCTCTGCCTCTCTTTCCCTGGGGGTTCCAGAACAAGGACTGCCTTGTCTACCTCTGCCTCTCTTTCCCTGGGGGTTCCAGAACAAGGACTGCCTTGTCTACCTCTGCCTCTCTTTCCCTGGGGGTTCCAGAACAAGGACTGCCTTGTCTACCTCTGCCTCTCTTGCCCTGGGGGTTCCAGAACAAGGACTGCCTTGTAATGCAATCACCAGGTTTCCTCAGTGTGTCCTATCCATCGCTATCGTCTTCTCATGTTTTGTCCCACTGGCACTTGTCTGGTTCTTGTCATCAGTTCCACGTTGGTAACCGTGTCATTCCATTTTAATCCTTCTGTTCTACGCAAGCACCCATTACTTCATATGATTCACACCCGAGTCTCGCTCACTTATTTACCTAAATATTGTTCACTGAACGAGATCTGCGTCGTTTCACTGTTTTGTCCCTCTACGTTTTAATTCGTTTCTTTGTTGAAATTAGATGCTACTTTTTTTTTTAAGTTGAGTCATTCTAGCGCGCCTGGCCCTTGACGAAGTTATCCCGACCTTCTCGTCAAGTGGGCGAAGTTATATTTACATACATCCGGGTATCTTATTTTCATTCTTTCACGCCTTACATTTTGTTGTAATGAAGTTATATCCTTATATTACTGCGGCTGTTGATGAACATGTTTGTCTGTTATATAATACTTCTATTTGGTTGATTGTATACGTTCGAATCTCTGCCCTAGACAGTATGCTGCTTGTTGTATAGTAGGAAAACTCTTTCTTTCAGACGACAACGTTACACTTAACAAAAGTTGATAAATGAATTGCCATGACAGCAGACTTCATATTAAACGTAGAACTTTATTTACATAAGCCATCGTAAAAGAGGCCAAATGCTGGCTCTTGACAACATCAGTAAAACAATATGCCCAACCTTCCACCTGAAGTTGGCAGACTTGTACAGCAAGATTCAGTAGGTAATATTTCAATGTCACTCTCTTTCTCTCGCTGCATCAGCTACTATGACTGTCTATAGTGGCTGTTGGGATCACACTATGAGAACAAATGTTGTCATAATTTGACCTGCCATCTATCTCTTCATATGTAAACGCTCGTCTCTCTTAAGCTCTGCCATATTCTTATGTTTCTGCCTTGGTGTATCTTAATGAAACTGGCCTAACCGCTAGGGGTGTACATTTACCAAGTCCATCTTCTACATTCAAGATTATCGGCTGTCTACTGTTCTCCTCATTTACCTAAAAGTTCATCGACAGGTTTTGTGTAAACTCTACATACCTGGTATCTCGAAATACACACATTTCTCTCACTGGAAACACTGACATCTCGTCCTCAGAATAAATAAAACTGTCATATACAAAC
This sequence comes from Oreohelix idahoensis, assembly GCA_024509875.1. NCBI lineage: Eukaryota > Metazoa > Mollusca > Gastropoda > Stylommatophora > Oreohelicidae > Oreohelix > Oreohelix idahoensis. Next base: position 139,764 of record JAMPIV010017375.1, read on the forward strand.
ATGACAAATATCGAAATAGACGTCTGCGGGATAGTACTGTTTTTCTGCCACGGCAGAATCAACCAACATACATTGGCTTATCGGCCCGATGGAACTTCTACTCGCTACCACTTCTAGATGCTAACTCTATCACATCTTGGAGCAAACTCAAACTGCTTTACAACGACGACTATTTTCGAACACCTCAGAAAACCTTGTCTGACAAAAAACTCACCACTCCATTCAAAACACGTGAATTGTTCCCCTCGCGCAACTTACCAAAAGCAGATAAAACAAAACACCAACAATCCTCAACCAAGGAATGTAAGCACTATTTTTGACCCCTTCTTCTCGTTCTATCGATTATTCCGCTAGACTATAAATTAAAAGTCAGCTAATCTCCATCATTAAAAAAAAATCCCATAAAAATACTTCCAACCTAATTTTCCCTTCTAACCAACCTAACAGCTACATTATCAATTCCCACCTGTTAAAAAAAATATTATTCAGAGAGACAATTTGTCCCGTTTACCAAAACCCATCTTATGTCTACTACATCTTCTCCTAAAATATCCTCACAGTTCCTTGCTTTTCAGCCTTTTTCTTAAAGAGGTTTCGTACTCAATGTATCAAGTCTCTCACACCTTACTCATCTGGATTCAATATGCGACAGTCTTTGTCAAAAAATAATTTACTTTACCAGTCATATGTAAAAATCAAAATGTTCTATTACCTCAATTTCACTGAAAACATATGTTTTTTTTTTAATGTACAGTCATGAAAATAAAACGTCTCTTTAATGTTATATCCTGTTCTTCAGTGCAGAAGGAAACACTACACGTGGATACTGAGAATAATTAATGGTCGCCTGGTAAATAATGGCGCTTTAATAGATGAATCATCAAGGTTAAGGCTGTTGAAATTTGGCATCAAACGTAAGGGTAGCAGAGATGGAAGTATGAGAGGATACAACCGTCGTGTATACAACCAGCAAGCTACAGGAACAGTTAGCGTTCCCACATATACTGAGGGAGACTGAGCACCTACGGGTTTACCTGGAGGTCAATGATGTCGATTCTGTTCAAAATAACAATAACTCTTAGTGTTGCTAATGAGATGATCGTAATGTCCAGCAAAGTACGTCCTTTGAACACAACGAAACTGGAGATATGTCTGCCACAGTAAATGTAGTACAACATGTACCCGGGGCTTCACAATGGAAGTATCTCGCGTACAATTCAAGACTATACGCATTCCTTTATCATGAATACATATCAGTCGTTCACATTGTGGCACTGACGGAGCATGTACTCTCGACACTTATTGACATTATCTTTCAGTTTATCATATTCGTATTTATTCTTCTTCTTCCTCGTTCGTCCTGAAAATGACGTTGGTTGCATTGTAACGCCGTTTACAGCGGAGATGCGATATTTGCACGTTTCAGCCCGACACATCCGACTTCCACACGGAATTTTAAGGACCGGGTTTGCCTTCCCTCTTCGATCTCTACTCTTTCGGCCAGACTGCAGTGATGCAGCATGTTTCCAGGACCGTCACTTGGAAGTGGAGTAGGGTCTTGGTCAGCTCTGGTTCGCTGACCCTGACGCAAACAGTCAAGTGTTACGCACAGATCATTTTTTCTAAGTCATTGTATGATCATTTTTTTCTCAAGACATTGTATGATCATTTTTTTTTGCTGAAGACATTGTATAATTAGATTGACTGAAATGTACACTTTAATTTTTTTCGGTCAAAGCTACATAACTCTGGATAATTGAGATTATCATTTAATATGATGTTACCTCCTCTTGTGACGAGACACGTTTGGTCCATATTTTTTGAACGAAGTGTGATCATTCTCCTTATTTGGTAGTATCGGTCAACTGTTGTTGGAATGTCTGAAACCAGTGTTGAGGTCTCTGTTTATGTCCATATAAGGCTCGATCTAGTACGAATCTTTATCTGGAATGTTCCTAGATCGTCTTGTTTGATTGCTATTCAAGTGGATGCGTTCTGCGCATGTCCGGACGCGAGGCGTCTGGGAAGTCTTCTTTGTTTGGGAGTGAATGGAAAGTTGTGAAGCAGAGAAGACGCGTTTTTGGCGTCTCTGTGATTTTGTTAGGGAATTAGGAGCCTTATTGTGAGTTAGTTAGGTTACATGGTCTTTCCCTTGAGTATTCAAAAACGCCAGGAGGCGTATGTTTTCTGTGGTGTGAATTTTTCGAACGAAGGTAATACCTCATTTACATCCAATCTGTAACTTAACTTTATGTTTGACAATGGTCGATCTCTGCTCACGTATGTTTCACAGAAAGGGAGGTGCTTCTATTAGATGTCACGCCCCAGGTATCTTCATACCTGAGATCTATATGTACACGGGTCATACTCAGCCCGAAGGGCAGTTCTTTGTTCTATGAATGTCGCTGTGTGTCAGCGATTACGCCTACGTCAAGGTTAGACTTAGAAATGCCTGTAAAGGTCAGTTTGACCTGCACTCCTGGAATGCCATCCTCGTGCGACTTATGATTTGACTCACTTAGCACATCTGAACAGTAAGAGGATTTTTGTTGATGTACTTTTGTATTTGGAGCCAACCATATAAACCCTTGGCGCCATATCATCATTTTGAGAATATGCCAAATGCATTGATGAACTATGTATGCTGATCTTCGTGAATGTCATGACTTTGCTCTATTGTGAACTGGATGTAACGTACCTGTACCTGTGGCGTCAAAATAAATGATGGAAAAACGTCAAGAGAAGTTTACCCATTTATGACTTCACATGTCGTACCCTATGTGCTGTAACTCCGTGAACCACATCACTATTATACACAGCAACAACAACAACACAAAACCAGATAAGACACCCTACATCTTGAACTATAATACCTGGTGTCGATAGGGGTGGTATTGTGACCGGGCTGAAGTTTTCTCAACGAAATTGGACTTATATTTACAACGTCCTTGATGGCCAGATCTGGTCCTATCATTTTATGGAAGCATCCCAATAGCGGCCTTATCACCAAAGAGGAGCGAGCCCTAAATCATCCCTTATCATTTTTGGTGGCCAGATGTTGGTTTAATTCTGGTACCAGCATTCAAGGGAATCAACAAACCCAGACAGCATACTTCATCATACAACATTGCAGTTTCAACTCACTTCCTTCAAGAGATATTTTGAAAGTACCCGGCGCTGCTCGACAGTTTATCGAAGTTTGTCTGCATCTAGAAGGACAAGTGACGTTTGAATCGATTTGTCTACATCTAGAAGGACAAGTGCCGTTTGAATCGATTTGTCTGCATCTAGAAGGACAAGTGCCGTTTGAATCGATTTGTCTGCATCTAGAAGGTCAAGTTCCGAAGCTTATTTCCAGTATCAGAAGCTCTTTTTCCTGCGTCATGGCTGTTCATGGGAGCAAATGTCGATCAACGTTGGATCGTTTATCCTAAGAATGCTGATCACATCCTGTTCTGCACCGTGCTGACGTTTCGGACATATAGAAGTTAAGTGGCCTGTTTGTTTGTGAACTGTGCCCTTATGTTCTAGCTGAGCCTTCTGAATTCTTTCACACACTTTTTGCTATTTGTTTACATGTTTACATGTTATATGTTATTTGTATATTTATATTTCAGCGGGTCTGGATGGGTGGTGACTCCTATAGATCATACCACGTGACAGAGGTTTTCTATTGAGAGTGTTCTGTAGGGTATGCAAATTTCCTATAGTGAAATTTGCTAAGCGACTTTTGTTGCTATTTCTATTAGTTGTGATGACATGTGTTAGTGTTGTTATCGTTATTTTTTGCATTCTTTAGTTTTGTTTTGATTTGGTTGTATCTGTAGGTCTCCTCTTTTCTATTATTCAGTTCTTTACACAATTTTTGTTTATACATTGTGACGTCATTTGTTTGTTTACTTTTTCGCATTTTGTCATTCACATTCTTTGTGATACTTTCTTTTAGTTCTGCTGTTTATTTAGTTGACTTATGCGAATGTTTTCGTATTGAATTTGATCTTTGTTATTGTTTACATTGTACGTTGATCTTTGTTATTGTTTACATTGTCTTTGTTCTTTGTTATTGTTTACATTGTCTTTGTTCTTTGTTATTGTTTACATAGTTCTTGCGTAATTAGCTTTCACTATTGTTTATAGAGTGCACTTATCATAACTAATTGGTGGTTTTTTGCTTACGCACTATTGTAGTGCAGTTATGATAAATAACTGATGGTTATGCACTGATGTGTGTAGTGCCTTCATGATTAAGAAGTGACTTGTGATATTATTATACATTTGATAATACAAGTTGGTGTCAAAGACTTGTTTCCCACGGAGATTGGGTTAAACATTGGGATTATACAAGTACTTTATTAAGTCTTGTTACTATTAAGGTTGAAATAAGATAATTAATTATTTCAGGTTTTGGACTCATATTTTAGACAACATGTCTACATTTGAGTACTTTATTGAGCAGGGTAAATCCCTTGGAAAGACTGGTGATAAATTAGAAGAATTTGCGACTGTTCAATATGCCAAGGCATTGAAGTCGGAAGAAAAGAAAATGAAAGAACAAACAGAACAAAAGAAAATAGAGGCTGAAAATTTAAAACTGCAGATGCAGGTGGAGGAAAAAAGATTCCAAATGGAAATGGAAAAACAAAAAAGAGAAGCAGAAGCAAAAGCTGAAAAGAAAAGACTACAGATTGAGGCTGAAAACAAAAAACTTGAAAGAGAGGCTGAAGAGAAAAGACTTGAAAAAGAAGCCGAGAATAAAAGACGTGAAAAAGAAGCTGAGAATAAAAGACTTGAAAAAGAGGCTGAAAATAAAAGATTAGAAAAACAAGCTCAGGCTGAAGAAAGAAAGTTACAGGCTCAGGCTGAAGAAAGACGGTTACAAAGAGAGGCTGATGAGAGAAAAGCTAAAATGGAGCATGAAGAAAAACTCTTAGCTTTGGAGTTAGAAAAGTTAAAGTTGATGAACTTGGGTAATGCTAATGATCCAAATAAGGTATCATCTTCTAATAAGTCTAATGCTGTTGATTTCAAGCTTAATCTACCAGCATTCAATGCTTCCATTGACGATATAACGTTTTATCTAGAGAGATTTGAACGTTCATGTAAAATACATAACTTGGATAAATCACTTTACGTGTTTCATTTGTCCAAAATACTTAAAGGTGATGCTTTGACTATGTTAGGCATGGTAGATGAACCTGACAAGGACAATTATGAGATTGTCAGGGCTGTCTTGTTAAAGAAATACCAACTAAACGAAGACGGCTGTCGTCTTCAATTTAAAAATATGTTGCTTGAAACTGGAGTAGAATTCTCTGAATTCATATCAAAGATGGGACCTCAAGACGCAGCAATAGAGACCGCAGTCAGCGACTCATAGCTTGACTGCCTGCGTCAGGACCAGCGAACCAGAGCTGGTCAAGACCGCACTCCACCTCCACGTGGTGGTCCTGGAAACAGTCTGCAGCTGTGAAGGCTGGCTGAGCGAGTGTGGATCGAAATGGGAAGGCAAACCCGGTCCTAAAAAATGCCGTGCAGAAGTCGGATATGTCGACCGAAAGGTGCAGATATCACAGCTACGTTGTAAACAGACACAACGCAACCACCGTCCTTTTCAGGGCGAACGAAGAAGAAGATATCAAAGATACGTATTACTTTTACACGTTGGGTTGAATTGTCTAAGACAGAACATACGTATGAAGCACTTATGGACTTACTGCTAAGAGACAAAATAATGTCTTCTGTCAATGAATCTTTTCTTGCTTTTCTTCATGAGCGTAAGCCTAAAAACATAAAAGAAATGGAAGAATAATGTTGCCTGTATGTCACTGCGCATCCTCACGTAACCATTAGCAACTCTAAAGTAAAAGAAGGTCTGCCAGTTGCTTCGGCAGCACCTTATGGCCCAAATTTCATGCGTAAATTTCAGGGTAGCCAACACAATTTTAATAAGAAGGGTAACCGTAATTATGCTCAGAATCATAGTGATCAATTTCAGGGTGATTCTTCTTCGCAGAACTGGAGACAACCTGATACTCCACGGTATACTACTCCCTATAATTTTAGACATTTTCACAAAGGTAATCAGTATAGAGGCAAATCTTTTTCTCGGAGACCTCAAAACCAATATAATAGAGGTTCTCAACAGTATAGAAATGGTAATGACAGTTATAGAAACTGGAATTCAAACCAGGATAACAACTACAGTAGAGAGTTTAATGATAATTGCAGAGGCTATAATGGTCGCGGTAGATCGCAACATAAAAGAAAAAAGATATCAACAGACAAACTCTGTACAACAAGAATCTCAGGGAGCAGATAAACAGGTTAATGATAATAAAGACCATAATGCTATCGGATGTTCATCTTTTGATTTTGGTAGAGCAAATAAATGTATCCAATGCAGTACTTTATTTGACCCGACTACCGTAACTACTTTAAGCTGTGGTCATCCTCTTCCCGCTCTTCCTGCTAATGTTGCGCATGACGGGAGGGGTTCTCTTACACTACAAAAGGGTCTTGTGAATAATAATCCAGTCTCAGTTTTGTTTGGTTCTGGATGTACTACTGTTGGTGTTAGGCAATCTCTTGTAAATCCATCCTGTGCTACAGGAAAGGTCATCAAATGTGTCACATTTGGTGGCACTTTGGAAACGTATCCTACAGCCATAATACATATTGCTACTCCTTTCTTTACGGGAGATGTCCACGCGTGTCTTCTTCCAAACCCTATTGCGGACCTTATTATTGGTCGTATTCACGGAATTAGGGAATGTACCCCACAGCAAATTGCTGTTTGGGAAGAGCAAAACATGGAAGCTACCAATGCGGTGGTCACAAGAGCACATGCTCTGGATCCACCTCAAACTTCATTAACTGATAATGATGAAGTAGATAGCCAAAATAGTCACTTGATTATTTCACGTGACTCATTTATAAAATTGCAAGAAGAAGATCCTTCTTTACAAAAATTCTTCATTCTAGCCAAAAAAGGTGATCCAAATCAGAATACTAATAGAAAGTCTTGGATTTCTATGAAGAACGGTGTACTTGTGCGTATGGTACAAGACTCGTCTACGTCCACTCATTCTCAAATTCTTGTGCCTAAGAGTATGAGATTGCAAATATTGCAGCATGCTCATGACTCGCAATGTGCTGGACATATGGGTTTTTCCCGTACAAAGTCGAGGGTTCTTGCGGCTTTCTTTTGGCCATTTGTGAGCAAGGACATACGAATTTACTGTCGTTCTTGCAAAGTATGTCAGGAGGTCAAATCGAAAGGACTACGACATGCTGCGCCTATCCAGGCTGCTGACATTCCTATTCGCCTTTTTCAAAAAATGGCAATAGATATTATCGGTCCTTTTAGGATTAAGTAGGCCAGAGGACATCAATTTATCCTTACATGTGTCGATATGTGCACACGTTGGCCAGAGGCTATACCTCTCAAGAGCATCTCAACTGCTGATATCGCAGACGCTCTTTGGCTGATATTTTCTCGCTTGGGGTTCCCCGGAGAAATATTGTCAGACCATGGCACTCAACTTATATCAGACACTATGTCACAGGTAATGTCTATGCTACATATTAAAAGGTCTCTCAGCAGTATCTATCACCCAATGTCTAATGGGTTAGTTGAGCGTTTGAATAGGACTCTAAAAACTTTACTTGGGAAGATAACTGAGGATCATCCTCAGGATTGGGACAGGAATTTACCCGCGGCTCTCTTTGCTTATAGAGAGGTCCCCAATGAACACACAGGGTTTTCTCCTTTTGAACTTGTCTTTGGCGCGCAACCGCGCGGCCCTATGTCTTTACTTCACGATCTAATCACTGCCGATAATATTAGCGATGAGACTCAATCTTCTTACGAGTATGTCATTGCTCTTAGGCAAAAGATCATCGAGGTTTGCAAACTAGCAACTTCTTCATCCGAATTTGCTAAAGAAAAGGCAAGGCAGTTTGCAAATAAAAATAGATGTCTACGACAACTTTGTCCAGGTGACAAAGCTCTCGTTCTACTTCCTTCAAGGGAGAACAGACTTCTTATTGCATAGAAAGGTCCATATGCAATAGTCTCCAAAATTTCCGATGTCGACTATGTTGTCGATATTGATGGAAAGCATAAAACTTTCCACATAAATATGCTCACGGAATTTCATAAAAGACCTGACTATTTGCAGCCTATTATCCAGGCAACGGACAATTCTCATCCATGTCAGTTATACAGGATGAGGAAACTACTTTTTCTGATGTCAATCTTCCACTTCCTATGGTCCCACTTCATTCTACGGAATCTTGGAAAAACGTTACCGTTTCTCCTAATCTTTCCGCTGAGGAACATCGACAAGTTTCTTCGATGTTGCAAACATTTCAGGATGTCCTTACAGACATCCCGGGACACACACATGTCATCGAACATGACATTGTGCTAACTGACCATAATCCTATCAGAGTCAGACCCTATCCAATACCTATCCATTTTCAGTCACAAGTCGAAAAAGAATTGGATGAAATGATTCGATTGGAAATCATTGAACCATCCACTTCATCATACTCTTCGTCTATGGTTATTGTTCGAAAGAAGGATAATAACATTCGCATTTGCGTAGATTATCGCAAATTGAACCAAGTTACGAAGTTCGATGCTGAACCTATGCCTTCATTGGAAGAGCTTCTAAATAAACTTTCTAATTCTAGGTTCTTTACCAAACTAGACTTGTCTAAAGGTTATTGGCAAGTTCCTTTAACTGAACGTGCCAAACCTTTTACAGCTTTTTCTACACCCAGGGGTTTATTCCAATGGAATTTCATGCCTTTCGGTCTTATGAACGCCCCTGCTACATTCGTACGCATGATGCGGCGAATTCTCGCATATCGTACAGATGTCATAGCATACTTAGACGATATCTGTCTGTTCAGTGATTCCTGGGAAGATCACTATTTGGGTTTATACGAATTGCTGTCTACTCTTCGCGAGTATAACTTGACTGCAAAACCCTCTAAAGCCTTTATAGAATTTAGTGAGATTTCTTTCCTGGGTCATCGTGTTGGTCATGGTCTTTTAAAGACAGAGGACCACAATGTTTCAAAAATACTTAACATTTCTGTCCCTAAGACGAAGAAACAAGTACGGAGTCTCTTAGTTTTGATCCAATTTTACGGACGATTCATTCCGAATCTATCCTCCATTATGGCACCGCTTTCTACTTTATTGAAGAAAGGATCGCCTAATCTGATCCGCTGGTCTCAAGAATGTCAATCCTCATTGGACCAGGTGAAAACTCTATTTTCATCTCCACCTATCCTTAGGTTACCTACTATTGAGAAGACTTTTGTTCTTCGAAGTGACGCCTCGTCAACTGGGATTGGGGCAGCACTTATGCAGGAGTATTCTGATACTCTGCATATGGTGATGTATATCTCTAGGAAATTAAATGCTGCAGAAAGGAATTACTCGGTTTTAGACCGTGAATTATTGGCTATGGTATGGTCTATTCTGAAGTTACAAAGATTTCTTCTAGGCGCACATTTCATTGTGGAAACCGACAAGAAAGCTCTTACTGCTATTCAGAGCAAAAACTTGAAGAGCTCGAGGTCTACTCGATATGCCATAGCTCTTCAACCATTTCATTTCACGGTGCGAGCTATCCGTGGTTCGGATAATGTGATGGCAGACATTCTGTCCAGGTGCCCACACGATTCCACATAATTCTTCTGTCATAGATATTTCCTGATATACAGTTCAATACTATAATGACATATTAGCACAGATTTTCTCACTTTTTGGGAATTTATAACATTGTACCATGTAATTATCTTAGAAGGCTTAGTTAGCGATATACGGGCCAAAAAATCACATGGCCACATTTAGATATTATATTTTAATGATGTATTAAGAGATTTAACATTTGTCTTCAAGATTTGTGTTATTGATATTTTCGCAGCACATCATTGACGTCTGCAAGATTATGTAAATTGTGGAACTTTGAAGTTATCAAGTCCTGTCCTAGGTTGGAGCGGATGATGTCCACATCTTCTTGTATCGATTATATTTATGTCTACGAGGAACAGCGCATGTATTAGTAATGATTGATAATGCATTATATAATGTACTCTTTGTTTGAATATGTGTAATATTGTAGTGCGGTATATTAGTATATTACACCGCTGTTTGCACAACACTTCATTGTATAATACTATGATAATATATTTAATTTCATGGATTTGTATGAGTATAATTTGATTTTCATTATGATATTGCCATCACTGTGGCGTGTGTTGGTGGAACCTTCCTGGAATATATACGCGTATACTTAGGTAAATTTTTTCTCTAAGGATCGGAGATAGCTAGCCTCATTTTTAGGCAATATATCCGCGCATCATACGTGCGTTAGGAGCCTAGGGTTTTTTCCGGCTCCAGGATTAAAAAAAAAAATGTTTCATTTTTTCTTCCCGGGAGGGTGCGGTAATGTTACGCACAGATCATTTTTTTCTAAGTCATTGTATGATCATTTTTTTCTCAAGACATTGTATGATCATTTTTTTTGCTGAAGACATTGTATAATTAGATTGACTGAAATGTACACTTTAATTTTTTTCGGTCAAAGCTACATAACTCTGGATAATTGAGATTATCATTTAATATGATGTTACCTCCTCTTGTGACGAGACACGTTCGGTCCATATTTTTTGAACGAAGTGTGATCATTCTCCTTATTTGGTAGTATCGGTCAACTGTTGTTGGAATGTCTGAAACCAGTGTTGATGTCTCTGTTTATGTCCATATAAGGCTCGATCTAGTACGAATCTTTATCTGGAATGTTCCTAGATCGTCTTGTTTGATTGCTATTCAAGTGGATGCGTTCTGCGCATGTCCGGACGCGAGGCGTCTGGGAAGTCTTCTTTGTCTGGGAGTGGATGGAAAGTTGTGAAGCAGAGAAGACGCGTTTTTGGCGTTTCTGTGATTTTGTTAGGGAATTAGGAGCCTTATTGTGAGTTAGTTAGCTTACAAGGTCCTTCCCTTGAGTATTCAAAAACGCCAGGAGGCGTATGTTTTCTGTGGTGTGGATTTTTCGAACGAAGGTAATACCTCATTTACATCCAATCTGTAACTTAACTTTATGTTTGACAATGGTCGATCTCTGCTCACGTATGCTTTACAGAAAGGGAGGTGCTTCTATTAGATGTCACGCCCCAGGTATCTTCATACCTGAGATCTATATGTACACGGGTCATACTCAGCCCGAAGGACAGTTCTTTGTTCTATGAATGTCGCTGTGTGTTAGAGATTACGCCTACGTCAAGGTTAGACTTAGAAATGCCTGTAAAGGTAGTTTGACCTGCACTCCTGGAATGCCATCCTCGTGCGACTTATGATTTGACTCACTTAGCACATCTGAACAGTAAGAGGATTTTTGTTGATGTACTTTTGTATTTGGAGCCAACCATATAATCCCTTGGCGCCATATCATCATTTTGAGAATATGCCAAATGCATTGATGGACTATGTATGCTGATATTCGTGAATGTCATGACTTTGCTCTATTGTGAACTGGATGTAACGTACCTGTACCTGTGGCGTCAAAATAAATGATGGAAAAACGTCAAGAGAAGTTTACCCATTTATGACTTCACATGTCGTACCCTATGTGCTGTAACTCTGTGAACCACATCACTATTATACACAGCAACAACAACAACACAAAACCAGATAAGACACCCTACATCTTGAACTATAATACCTGGTGTCGATAGGGGTGGTATTGTGACCGGGCTGAAGTTTTCTCAACGAAATTGGACTTATATTTACAACGTCCTTGGTGGCCAGATCTGGTCCTATCATTTTATGGAAGCATCCCAATAGCGGCCTTATCACCAAAGAGGAGCGAGCCCTAAATCCACCCTTATCATCAAGCTATGAGTCAACTGCATTCATCTCTTTTGCTGCGTCTTTGGTCCAATACTTAGAATAACAGTCCTAGCTAGTATGGATCAAGACCTCCAGGACGACCCTGAGTTCGCTGGGAGAACCACATTAGACAATTTCTGAAGGACTGAGGACTAGATTGGAACCAGACCAGGAAGAAAAAACTATCGATAGAATAGTATGGTGCTCTCTCGGGCAAACCTCTACACCCCAATGTAAAAGCTGAACGACTAAGTAGGTAAGTAATAACAGTCACACGGCTGAATAAATCCTAAATGTATTTTAAAATCATTGTGCTGAATATAATTAAAACAAATTTACTTCATGATTTATGTTGTTAACAAATAGATCACATGACAGCAGTATTCTTAGCACTATAGCATAACTCAAGAAGAGGTAAACTAGGTCACATGACAGCAGTGTCCATAGAAACTTAGCATAACAGAAGAGAAGGTAACTCTACCTGTAGTTATCGTAGTCAAGATTTTGTCACACAGTTCATTCGCATTTATCGTGTGTCTTTTTTCCTTCCAAATTTAGAAAAGTTCGGAAAACGGGGCGCGCGCATATGCAAGTAGGCATGGGGACGGAATAACAGCGAGAGATTAGTAGAAGTGAGAGCTCGAGTAGGGTTCAATGTAGATTCAAAGTTGGTGCACCATATCTACGGAGACTTGTTATATGCTAATATTAAACCACAAAAATGAGTTTTTTCCCCTTTCAAAGTTCAGATAAGGATGGGCGTCGCATTCCTTCAAAAACATGTCGCCACTGAACGTTTTTTAATTGTAATTAAAGCAATTTCTTAATATATGTTTTGTATTTTTTTTGTTTTTTTTTTTTTTTGTTTTGTTTAATATGAATAACATTGAACTGACGTTGTGACTATCATTATGTTAATGTATTTGTTTATCCGTAATAATCCCCGTCTAATATGTCCGTACTAGACCAAAATACAAAGAAAATTGCCAACGTTACAGCCACACGGACTTTGTCATGGACAGGAAAACAATACCGGAAGTTTTCTCAATTATTTCTTGTTATCAATAGAGATTTGAACATACAGATTCATGCATATGCTAAGTTCTGCATTTGTTCTATTGTTATTGAAAATGTATATCGATATAGAAAGTACTTGTGTGACACTTATATGTCATCTTTTATTGATGCTATACACGTTGTACAAGTGTGTGTGTTGCAGAGCCACGAGTGCGTCTAAGTTACCAGTCCAAAACCAGATAGTGTCACGCCCTAGTCCAGCCGTTCTCAATCTGTTTATCCTGGAAGAACCCTTGAAATAATTGTCAGATCTCAAGGAATTCCTGTATAAAAATTAGGTCTGTGGAGTGGGTCATGTTTTGTGAAGTCGTGGAGTCGGTCATTTTTAGTGGAGTCGGAAAAACTGTCCTGACTCCGACTCTAAATTTCACGAGACTTAAGTCAAGACTGATCCACGTTTGATCCATACAAGGGAGGGACGCGCTTAAAAACATTTGAAATAACATTTTAAAGTAGTAGAACTCCTAAAACCACTTTCTTGTTAAAGTGCATCCATTTTTCCATAATGTAGTACAATTTCAGTTGCTTCTGATCATAAATAAAGTTTGTATCACAATTGGAAATGTTGTTTGCACATTTAGACAAAGCACACAAGAAATGAAGATAACCTACATATGCTGTCAATGTCCCCGTCATTGTTAAGATGAAACATAGTGTTTGGCTGCAGTCATTTGTGTGCAGGTGTGGATGATTTGTTATTTTGTATTACTGTATGAGTGAGTGAATAGTTTACAATATAGTATACGAAAGCGACGTATGAATGTATTCACACACATATCAATCTTATACATATAACTCCATTAAGTACAACTACATAATTTTATGTCATATCACTAGTTAAAAATAAACTGTAATCTTAGTCGAAGTAGTAAAATTTTTGGCCAACTCTACAACAGTGAAAAATAATAATTATATCTACAGCTTTTGGTACAGTAGCGTGATCAGTAACTTGTAGATATAATAATCCAATACAAATTGTCCATGCTTTTTAATTTAGTACAAAATGTTTTTTTGTTGTTGTGGATTTGTTTATTTTGACCAACTTATTAGCCTGCTCTATTTTGTGTGGTTCCTCCTCCCCACAAAAGATATCAGCAGGGCCGTCCTAACAGTATTGTAGGCCCTGGTCAAAGCAATGCTCTAGGCTCCTACCAGCCTTACCCACCCACGGGAATAAAAATGTAAACGGTCAATACATTTAAACCTATAGATTTATGATTTAATGGTACTTTTAACACAAATGTCGTCAACTTACCCACGTCATGTTTGATTTGAATCCCAGGCCTTTCCAGCGAGTAATTTTCCTCTCTGCCAGGAGATATCTTATGAACAATGTGGCAGCATCCCAGCACGGGGCACCAAGAATCATGGGGCCCCTAGAATCATCGGGCACCTAGAATCATTAGGCACCTAGAAGCATTGGCCCTAGAATCATGGGGCTACTAGAATCATGAGGCCCCTAGAATAGTGGGGCACCTAGAATCATGGGGCCCTAAAATCCTGGGGCACCTAGAAGCATGTGGCCCTAAAATCATGGGGCATCTAGAATCGTGGGAACTAGAATCATGGGGCACCTAGAATCATGGGCCCTAGAAAAATGGGGCACATAGAATCATGGGCCCTAAAATCATGGGGCACCTAGAATCATGGGGAACATAATCATGGGGTCCTAGAATCATGGGGATCTAGAATCATGAGGCACTTAGAATCATGGGGCACCTGGAGTCAACGGTGTCCTAGAATCATGGGGCACCTAGAATCATGAGGCCCCTAGAATCATGGGCCCTAGAATCATGGGGCACTTAGAATCATGGGCCCTTAGAATCATGGTGCACCTAGAATCATGGCGCCTAGAATCATTGGGCACCTAGAATCATGGGGCACCTAGAATCATGGGCACATAGAACCATGGAGCACATAGAATCATGGGGCCGTAGAAGTATGGGGCACCTAGAATCATGGGGCCCTAGAATCATCTGGTACATAGAATCATGGATCACCTAGAATCATGGGGCACCTAGAATAATGGGCCCCTAGAATCATGGGGCACCTAGAATCATGGGCACCTAGAATCATGGGCCCTAGAATCATGGTTCCTCTGGGCACTGCCCAGTGTGCCCATGCCTTAAGACGACACTGGATATCAGTTCTAATGCAGTTCAGTAGTGCAGATATTAGAGGCTTTAGTTTTTTTTTTTTTTTAAATTTCCTGCTTGATTTTTTTTTAATTTTTTAATTGACCTTATCCAAGTAGTCCTAAAAGGCTTGTCGTAAATTTCTCCTCTAAAAGATGCTAATGAAATATGGTATGTGTAAGATTGGCCACGGTTCTTTAGCACACTGTCATATGGGGGTTCTCTGTCACTGCCTACCACTGCGAGCGCTAGCATCGCCGGGCGCACAAACTTAAAAAGAAATCTATTTTTTTAAATCACGATCTCTCGCGGAACTCTAGGGTTCTATGGAAGCCCGGTTGAGAAGCCCTGCTTTACGCTAACCAGCTGTAGATTGGTACCTGACACTGCTCTTAAGTTAGGGAAAGCAATAGTTGTTACCTCTCTCGTACTGTTCCATTCATAACTTTCCAATAGCGTGAATTGTGAGGGTGTATTGTTGCTGTAGTCTTGTATGAGTTTAGTTTTCGTTGTAACAATTATCTCATTTTGTAATAAGGTATTATTGAATTTCCAGTGGCGGGGGGGAGGGGGGGAGGGGGGGGGGGGGGGGAGGGGGTCATTTGACTGTGTTACTGGCTGTTGTTCCGTCTACTGTTAAATGAACCGCTTTGTGGTCCGTAAATGTCGTGCTGTCACCTTATGTTTTATTTTTGAGATGGTGTAGGAAACGTTTTGGAAGTTTTATTGAAAAAACTAATCTCAAATATTAATAATTTTAGTAAATGGTAAGCTGTGAATATATATTTATTCTTTCATTCGTAAATAACCCGCGGGCACACAGATAAGCATTGGCGGACATATTGGTACACGTGGACACACAGATAAGCCTTGGCGGACATATTGGTACACGTGGACACACAGATAAGCCTTGGCGGACATATCGGTACCCGTGGGCACCGCGTTGAGTATCCATGTTGTAGATTGTCCTTGATCTCTGTCTTATTCTTCTTTTTTTAATCCCACTGCTGTTTTTTTTCTGCTTGCCGTGAGAGATTCTTTTCGTCCAAAATGAGGTGATGCCGTAGGGAGCATCGCCACTTGGTGCGATCTGCTACGTCATCCTCTCAGGTTGCTGGATTTATGTTCAGTGCCTTCATGTCTCTTGCACACATCTCTGAACCTCAGTTGCGGTCACCTGTCTGTCCTAATAATATATTTCAACAAATAGAATATATGAGGATAACCCTGGAGAGTACTCAGCAGGCCAAGATAAAATAAGGAGTGCTCAAGCATTGAGTGTAATGCACTTATAATACAGGACATCTGGTGGACTGTTCCTGAGA
The DNA here is from genome assembly GCA_024509875.1 of Oreohelix idahoensis. NCBI lineage: Eukaryota > Metazoa > Mollusca > Gastropoda > Stylommatophora > Oreohelicidae > Oreohelix > Oreohelix idahoensis. The sequence continues at coordinate 156,209 of JAMPIV010017375.1, forward strand.
AAATAAGAATAATATAAAATTTAAACCCGCATCATTCTTGGGGGCCAAGCTAAAGAAAGCAGAAGCCTAAAATTGGAAATCAAGGATTTTTTTCAAGATGGCGACACTGATCGTCTGCCTGAATAGTTCAAGCATGGAAGGGATTTCCAGCTATGTTTTCAATTAACGTGCCTCAAAGGGTCACTAATACACAAAAGTGACTTGCTATTGCATATGAGTCAAAGGAATTGACTATTTACTGTAAATTTCAAGGATGTTATCAAGAAACATGGACCACAGCGATGTCCGTCATATCTCATTATGAACCAATCCTAGCCCTAACCAGAGCCTAAATTTACAGAACATCACTGTATTCCTTGCTTGGAGAAATCTCAAGGAGGATTTTTTTGTGTGGCAACAGATAAGTAGATTTATCGTTACATACAGCTTGACTGTAGATAATATCTGTTGGCCTGAATTTTAATTTCACAAATTATTGTTTTCATTATGTCAATGTGTTTGTAACTAGCGGGAGGCTGGTGGGACTCGGTTTTCTTGATTTTTTCTTTACCGCTTCGGCTTGGTTAAATGAGAAAATCGAGCGTTCTGTAGGTCTGTATCTGTGTAATTCATATTGAGGAGCCAGTATATTTTGCTGATTTGATAAAAATACTACCTCATTTGAATTTAGCAGATCCATTTCTGTCTAGCTGTAAAGTCATGTTTACATATTGTTTGTTATCATAAGTCCTGTCATTGTTATATTTTATTAAGTTTGTTACATTATTGTTTGTAAGATTGTCCATTCTTCCCTTACTATCATTTAGTTCATAGATGTTATAAGTGTTGTGATACGCGTCTTGTCTTGTTCTATTGTTATAGAGCATTATTATAATTTATTATTATATATATGTCACATTAATTCCTTGGTTTAAACATTTGTATTCCCTTTAGTTGCTCTGACCCTGTCTTCTTGTCATTCCTTTTTGTACTTACTATTTTTTTTTCTGCTCCATATTGTATATTTGACTAACATCTATATTAGTACATTTATAAACTGATGTGAGATTGGTGGATTGAGTATTGAATATTTGGCTGACATATTCATATATATAACAGTTTAAATATTGTGCATATACTGAGAATCACAATAATAAGAAACCATGACTTCATTCAAGGATTTATTGAAGATTGGTAAAGAATTTAATTTGGAAGGTGAAGCATTGCAAGCCTATGTAGATAAAGGGATAAAGAGACAAGAAGATCTCAGGAAAGAAGAATTAATTGAAAAAAGGAGACAAGAGGAAATCCACAAACAAGAAATGGAAAAAGAATTAGCTGAAAAAAGGAGACAAGAAGAACTCCATAAACAAGAAATAGAATTGGCTCTTGAAAGGGAAAAATTAGCCTATGCCAGATCTCAAGAAGAGAAAGCTCAAGAGGAGATGAAATTGCAACAAATTAAAGCTCAAGAGGAGATAAAATCTCAACAAGCTATAAGATTAGCTGAGATTGAACTTGAAAAACTAAAATGAAAATTACAACAACCACTGTTGCATCCTGGGGTAGGTGAAGATAAAAATAAAGATCATACTACTGCCATAAGGATTAATCTGCCAAAATGCAATGCGTCCATAGACGACATTTCATGCTTCTTGAATAGATTCCAAACTTATTGTGAAGAATATAAGATTGACAAATCTACTTGGACGTGTAGACTTATGAATTTATTGGTAGGTGAACCATTAACTGTAGTCTCCACTTTGGATGACCAAACAGAAAAGATTATGAAGCTGTTAAATTGATTTTATTGCAGAGGTATCAATTAGATGATGAGGGTTACAGACAGAAATTTCGTTCTTTGTACCCAGATTCTGGAAAAGACTTCACTGAATTTATTTCAGCTGTTAAATTAAATTTTTCTAGATGGATTGAATTATCCAAAACTGAGAAAACGTTTGAGGGATTGTCAGATTTAATTCTAAGAGGCAAGGTTTTGTCATCAGTTAGTACTGATTTTCTTGCATTCTTACAGGAAAGAAAACCTGAGAATCTGACTAAACTACAAACTCTAGGACGTCAATATCAAGTAGCACATCCTAACAGAGTATTGAGCAAAAACAATATTAAGGATTCATTACCAGCTACATCTGCTAGGTCATTTCAGGACAATGCACCTAGATACAGATCAAACAGTATGGATAAGAGTCAAAGATTTAATCCTTCACATAATTATAGCAAGAACAGAGGTAGATACAATTTTAATAAACATCATCCTCAAAGAAATTTCAATTCAAATGAAGAAGAACATTTTTATCCACAAACCTCTTTTAGATCAAATAATTGTCAAAATAGAGGAGGATATAACCCTAAACAAAATAGAGGTCAAAAATCTTTTTACAGAGGTAATGATCAAAATTCACAGAATAAAAGATCTTATCATAACAATACTACCAGGCAACCTAGAGGCCCTGAACGTACTAATGCTGTAGTGCATGATAATGATCATAACCATGATGCTATAGTAGCACATGCACATTCATGCAGTGTGGATTTAGCAAATAGTGATAATTGTACTAATTGCAATTCTTTATTTCAGCCTCAAGGAGTCCCAAGATTATTGTGCGGACATCCCCTGCCAGTCATGTCATCATTTGAAAGTACTGGATCATTAATTTTAAATAAAGGTTTTGTCAATAATCAGTTGGTTTCTCTGTTGCGCGATACAGGGGCAACCACTATTGGAGTTCGCAGAGCATTGGTAGATATGTTCGGACTACACAGGAAAACATGTGAAATGCATCACATTTGGAGGAACTGTAGAATATTACCCAACGGCTGAGGTATTCTTGGATACGCCATATTTTACAGGAAGAACACTGGCATGTCTGTTGGAAAATCCAATTGCTGGGATTATTTTAGGAAACATACCTAAATTACATGATTGTTAGAAGAAGGATATCGAGATATGGGAAAAACAACATTTACTTTGTTCAAATGCTGTGACCACTAGAGCTCAGGCTCACATGGAGAAGAATCAACACATACCACTTGTTGATGTGTTACCTGAAGATGTAACTAAGGAAAACGCTTCAGAAGAAGACGAAGAAGATGATAATGATGATGAAAATCATCATCAACAGGAGAATAATGATGATATTCAGGTAATGGATGATGTCAATACTAATAATGATACTGTATTTCAGATGGAGCTCATTGATAAGGAAACCTTCATACAAAGGCAAAAAGAGGATATTTCTTTAAGAAAATTTTTTCACATTGCTCATTTAGATGATGTAATGGTAGATGACAATGCTAAACACTGGTATACTATAAAGAATTGGATATTAGTAAGAAACTATCAAGATACTAATTCCTTAAAGAGACAGATTATGGTACCAGCTTGTTTTCGTCCATTTGTATTAAGACACGCACATGACATTGATTGTGCTGGACATTTAGGTGTTGCTAGAACCAAGCAAAGAGTGTTGTCACACTTCTTTTGGCCTGGTATTACAAAAGACGTAAAACTATTTTGTCGTACGTGTACCACTTGCCAAAGCTTGGCAATAAGAAAACCAAAACATGATGCTCCTATTCAGGCATCTGACATATCTTTGCGGCCCTTCGCAAAGATGGCCATTGATATTATTGGCCCTTTAAAGGTTACATCAGCCAGAGGTCATCAATATGTGTTGACCTGCATTGATATGTGCACACGCTGGCCGGAGGCCATACCATTAAAAACCGTTACTACAGTAGATATTGCTGATGCACTATTTTTGATTGTTAGCCGTATAGGTTTCCCTGAGAACACTTTATCAGATAGAGGAACTCAGTTAGTTTCTGATGCCATGAAACAGGTTATGGATATGTTTGGGATTGAGAGATCCCTTAGCTCAATTTATCACCCACAATCTAACGGGAAAATAGAAGTTCTCAATAGATCCATAAAACAAATGTTACATAAGGTTACCATTAAATATCCACAAAATAGTGACAGAGTTCTCCCCGCTATTTTATTTGCTTACAGAGAAATTAAAAATGAACGTACAGGCTTTAGTCCATTCGAGTTAGTTTTTGGTGCCAGACCAAGAGGCCCAATGTCAATATTAAAACAGCTATTAATTGGAGCTGAGATGAATGAAGAGGTTCAAACCTCATACCAATATGTCATCAACCTAAGGAAAAAAATAATAGACGCATGCCAAATTGCAGTAAACTCATCTGAAAAGGCAAAACTGAGAGCGAGGTTATTTCTTAACCAAAACCGCAAATTACGCCAACTGTGGCCTGATGATGAAGCATACGTACTATTACCCAAGAAAGATAACAAACTTTTGGTGTCATGGAGAGGACCTTACAGGATTGTGGAGAAACTGTCTGATGTTGATTATATTGTTGCAGTAGATGGAAAAGAAAAAAACTTTTCATATCATAGGTTACAGCAGTTTCATACACGTCCACCACATCTTAGACCAGTCTTTGAAGCTCGTGATGAATCTGTCACTCGTCAATCTTCTTTGGCTGTGATACAGGAGGAAAATTCTGATTTGACTAATGGAAATGAGTCACTCTTAGTGTTACCTAGTATTCACTTTTTAGCTACTGAATGTTGGAAAGATGTTTCCATATCTCCAACGCTGTCTTCGGTTCAGAAAGAACAGGCTACTCAATTGTTACTGTCTTTTGCTGATGTCCTTACTGATGAGCCAGGACACACCGATATCATCGAACATGATATCGTTCTTACTGATTTTCAACCTATTAAGTTGAAACCCTATCCTATACCTATACACTTACAGACTCAAGTGAATGAGGAATTAGAACAGATGGTGAAATTAAATGTTATTTCTCCATTTCATTCCCCTTACAGTTTTCCGATGGTCTTGATTCGGAAAAAAGATAAATCTATACGCATATGCATAGATTTTAGACGTTTAAATTCTGTGACCATAAATGACGCTGAACCACACCCAGTGTAAGAGTCTTTATTAGACAGGTTAGCTTCGGCTACATTCTTTTCTAAATGTGATCTTTCTAAAGGCTATTGGCAAGTGCCATTAACGGAGAAATCCAAGCCTTATACTGCCTTTGCTACGCCATTAGGTCTATTCGAATTCAACTATATGTCTTTTGGCTTAGTAAACGCACCTGCGACCTTCGTTCGCATGAAGCGAAGACTCTTCTCCGATAGAGAAGATCTTATCACCTATATAGATGACATTTGTCTGTTTCATCACTCATGAGATGAACATGTAAAAGGTATTCAGTCCTTACTTCACACTTTACGTCTCCATAATTTAACTGCACGTCCATCTAAAACTAAAGTTGGATTTCGTGAGATTTCATTTTTAGGATATAAGGTGGGAGGAGGTTTCTTAAAAACTGACGATACTACTATCTCTAGAATTCTAAACCTTGATGTGCCCCACCCCCCAAAAAAACAGGTTAGAAGTATTCTCGGTCTACTCAACTTTTATCGTAAATTTATCCCTAATTTTTCTGAAATTACATCTGTTTTATCGTCCCTTGTGAAAAAAAATGCGCCCAATAGAGTTATATGCAGCCATGATTGTTATGTTGCGTTAAATATGCTTAAGAAAGTGTTTTCAAAAATGCCTATCTTGAGATTGCCTGATCCTTCCAAGCATTTTACCCTCAGAGTCGACGCCTCAAAATCTTCGGTTGGAGGTTCGTTATTGCAGGAATGGAATGGCTGTCTGCATCCCACACTCTATGTCAGTAGAAAGCTAACGCCTACGGAGCAGAGGTACCCCATTATTGAGAGGGAGCTGTTGGCGGTGGTATTTTGCTTTTCCAAACTACAGCGCTACTTGCTGGGAGCAAGTTTTACACTGGAGACTGACCAGAGAGCCTTATCGTATTTGAAAACAGCACGCTTCAAGAACGAAAGAGCTGCCCGTGCCTCTCTGGCTCTCCAACCCTATGAATACCAGATAAAGCCTTTCAAGGGAAGCGTCAATGTCATCGCCGATGTGTTGTCTCGCTGTGTGAAACATCCACTGGTTGACGAATCAAATTCTGCTTCAACACATTTATAATGACTGTCACAGTGTGATTAACACAGCTGTAGACTGGCGGTGCTCCGCTGGGGGTGGGTACATAATGTCAGTTGGGTGTGAGAGGTGTTTTCATACACTTAACTTAACAACACGAGACTGCAAGGTCAGCAGGTCAGGGGTGAACGCAAGGGGCGTTCTGATTGGGCAGTGAAGAAGAGAGAGTAGAACGAGCGAGGAGATTTTGGGGTGATGATGGCCGACTCGTATTGTCGAATGCAAGAGGATATTTAGTTGTGAGAAGATAAGGCATTCGGTTATCTGAGATTTTCATCAATGTGTTACACTTCGCTTACTACATATATTGTTGTGATTTTGTGGTGATAATTATTTGAATACATTAGACAGAGTTGGGAACATTGCTAGTGTTCGTTATTATTTGAATGTGTTCCACTCCACCCCTCTCTCTCTCATGTGTAGTATTTCGAGGACTAAGGCATATGTGTATTTAATACAAAATTCCCTGTGTCAGGTGGGGAGCTCGTATTTGGGTCCTAAATTTTGATTTTCTTGTCGTATTCTGCTTAAAAATATGAAGTGTAAATTTGCCACTGTGTTCCCTTCTCTTGATATTTATGGCGCCAGGTCAGTCACGTAGTTGTCAGGTACTTTTTTTTTAACAGTGAGTCACGGGTCACGGATTAGCGATACACAGTGAAGTGGGGTATTTATTATGAACAGTACGCTGTGTCAGAGCTAACAAAATGTCAGGGCGACACTGAGCACTCCTCTGGTTAAGAAAACGATGCCGTTGTCGGCCAACGTCTGCGGTGTGAACCAGGTTCTGGCAGGTTCGTTGACATTCATTCTGTTGTCTGCGGGGCTGAGAGGACGAAGATGTTGCTGCTAGTACAGGTTGGGCGAACAAGTGGATGGCATCCTTGGTAGCATTCATTTCAGCGTCTGTTTAGTCAAGTCTAGAGGCAGCTGCAGCGCCGTTTGAAAGCCAACAGTGGGACAGTGTTGCCACTACACAGTGTTTACTGACTCAGGAGACGACGTACCTGTAGAAATCAAGTGGTTGAGTCTTCTTGTGGAACGGGGTGCATGCCGAACACGGGAACTGGTGCATTACAGTATCAATATTTTACACACGGTCGTTACGGAGGTTGCCAGAAGCTGAACAGTACTAGATTTACGTTACGATCTTTTGTAACCGCGTATACCGTAAGTTTTCAGATACAGGCTATATTAACATAAAATAATTTTTTATAGAAACAGAAGATTAAAAAAGTCTTGGCGCAGATGTTTAATTAAACCAGGTTAGCTTCGAAAAGCCACGCATTATTTTAGGCTAAGCTTCGCTTCGTAACGTCACGTGATTTTTATCCAATCGTGAGCTCAGAAAAATGTAGAAGGGACGCGAATAATTTCCCCAGCAACCTAATTAGTTGGAGAAAAAGGACGCGTCTAGCTAGTAAGGAGCAAGTTTGTGCTGATAACGCAGTGGTTTTACTGCATGAAAGTTATTCAAGTGAAGAATTAGAAATTCCAGGAATGATGGCGTGTTCTCTTCAAAGTGCATTTTGTGTATATTTAAACTCAATATTCGAAGACTGTAAGTAGGAACTAATTACTATAAAATTATTAACCCTGCCGAAATCGAAAGATTGTTGCAGATTTAGAAAGGGAACAATGGCTGAAAGATTTCTGTTCAAATGTACATGCAGGATTGATTTGTTTTGATGAAGCAATAACATATCAGGCGGAGATATGGTAAATTTTATATCCTGAAGAAGCAGAATAACCCCTATTGCACTACTGGTATGCACTTACTTGAAAATGTGGCATTATGAAGAAGAATAATTGTCATATGTGTCTTATGAAGTTTTGCCATGTCGACTTGTAATTACGTTATAATTAAATAAAAGTCACCTTTATACTAAAGGCAGGTCGTCACTCATTTGCTTTGCCATACATTCATGAGAGGAAAGAAGGAAATAATAAATGAACAATAACTACTCTTGCTGGTAAAATATATAAATAAAACACATCTGCTCTAATACCACACCTTAGAGGATTGTCCCCGAACCTGGTAAATTCCTGTAAGTCTGTAGAGAGAAATCATCACCTCTAGCAGGCTAGCTAGTAATCAAAATCTAATACTCTCGATTCAAAACAGCAATCCCCACTACCCTACCCGGCCACACATCTCAACTTGGTGCCCGTGATCAGTCCTCATTAAAAAAAAGGTATTGAGCAGGAAAACACATACAACTTGTTGCCGTATGACCAGTCCTCTACAAAGAGCAGAGAAAATCCAACTATAATCAACCCCAGTGCATAAGGAAACCACGATTAACAAGGAATAAATAAGACTAGAAAATGTATCGACAACAAAGAGTATAGGCAGGCCAGCCCATACAGCTATCGTTTTACACATGAAAATACATGGACAATGCATAACAAACACGTTCCGCGCCACCCGCCCAATTTCAACAAGAGAATTGAATATTGTCTGCCAGGAAGTTATCCTAAAGTAGACGCACATCCCACTGCCCCAGATAAATATGGCTCGCATACTGGAAGCTATTATGCTGTAGACCTACAGAAACCTAATGCAGGCTTTATTGAAAAGGAAGAAATGTTATACAACTCTACAACGGGAGGTTGCTATACCTCTAAACACGTACAAAGACGAAGCGAAAACCCTTCACATGAAGGAAACAGAAAATCCTACACCCCAGATGAAGAAGATGACAGTTGTTCAACCCATCGTAAAGTAACATACGCGGATAGGCGAAGTTACAGTGTTTACAGTAGAAACAACATATATCAATGTAAAAGTCGTCCTCAGCTTGATAGAGATAGACGATTTATTGATTACCGGACATACGAAAAACCACATAGCACGTGGCAGAAACAGAGGTATCAGATCCACGCTGTTCCCCGTTCAAATCCCCAGCACACAAAATCCCATGCTCCCATGAGACAAACACCTCCATATTATCGCCACAGAGGAACAGAAAGCAGACCTCGTATACTATCATCGATCAGGTATAATGACAGCACGTCAAGGCACACGACGGCAGCTAACAAACACTGGAACACATTGAATAAACGAGCTCAAAGAATGACTGTACGAAATTTCATAAATGCAGTTAAAGCAAGAAAAATTTGGGAGTTTCGTAACATGACATCTAGGAACGGACAAGTTTGCCTCCTAACAACAGACGGATGGAGAGCACACATCGGTCCCATAACACCAGGAACGACAGCCAAGACATACCAACAAGTAAATTTAGCACAATCAACTCCTTGGAATACTCAACCCAGGCCAACAAAACAAGTACCAACAACAAATAAAACCAAGTTAATTTGTGCAAAAACAACGATGGTTTGTGTAGCAACACAAACAGACCTTCCTATAGCACCTTATATTAACACTCAAACTTACTCCCGCAGTGATAAATCGTCAGCTGATACCTATCACACCCCCAGTTCAGGCAGTTCTAGTTTTAACACTAGTGAAAACCAAACACTGCTATACCACAAAAACAAGATTGCTCGTTCAAAACAATCAGATCCTGAAGAAACTATACCCAAGCAGATTGTTGAACCATATACCAGCGATCTTTATGGAGACGAAACAGAACAAGACAGCACAGCTTTGTCAGACCCCAACGAACATAATGACAGAAAAATGGTAGAAATATACCAACAAGAAACAGACATTGATACAGCTAGTTCCATTGAAACCAGTGATGCGGATAGTACATTATTTGTACCAGTCAGCTCCAGCGTCAAACGCGCCTATAAAACAGAATCTGATGACTCAATCCCTAGCAACAAAATTCCGCGTATACAGCACAACTATATCAGACGAAAGATTCTGAAGAAACGCAATCATGTTCCAAAACCAAGCCGAGAAGTGTTAGCCTCATCTCAACTAGTCAAAAACAACAGTGTGCAAATTACTGTGCCCATTGTAACCGGTGCTAACGTTCAGCACAACCAGGTCAGAAGAAAAATCAAGGCGAAACATATACCTGCCTCAAAACCAACAGATGTTCCAGCCATACAAACCCCTACCACAGTGAAACCATCACCGCAATCAAAAGATGTTAAGCCATCACCGCATTCGTCAATGTCCTCAGTGTCCCAACAATAAGCAAATGCAGTGTCGTCGCCTATCACACCCGTCACCACTGCTACTCAGTATGATGCTCGCCTAAGCAGTCGGGACATTGCAAGGTTAGAGATGGCAGAGAAACTGAAGGAACTAGCGAAGCTGTTCTGAAAAACACGCCCAGGTGTTTTATGTGTTCGCAAATCCGAACACGGTCATCGCGAATGTGCACTTAATTTTTAACAATGTACTAACTCTCCCCATGTACTCTATTTTCAGTCTTGGACAGTTCAAATGACTTGCTTACAGACTAAGATGTCAAAGCCTCACTGAGAAAGTTATTTTTTCCAGCCTTAGAATAATGATCCCCAGAAAGAAATCAAGACCAGCCCACGGAGGATTCTAGTTAGACATTTTTATTTGGATTATTGAAATAAAGATGACACAGATGATACAATGTTCTTTGTTTACAGACACCCTTATTAGTCAGACAGTTTTTGATATTCAGAATGTTACACAACTTTACCTATAACACATGTGTCACACTATTCTGTTGTAACATTCATCTCCACTTTTGTAACTGATCATATTCCACGCTCCATTCACCAGCATGATCTCTGATACTCCAACAATTTTTGTTGATACTGCCTATCACAAATACCCCAATGACATTTGCGCATGCTGAATTTCTGCAAATGAAGAATCCCTTGAGAGCATTAGTATATGCTAACCCCAGATTGAACACATTGCACCTATTTGTTGATGATGCCTTTGCCCATGTTAAAGAAATAGCATTTGCACATGCTGACCTAGCAAATGAAATACCCCATTACCGCATGATAACCACTAATGACACATGAGATGAAGAAGCAACTGGTTATGTATGATGAAGATGCCATTTTATATTAAGGTGAAACTTTATGTTGTCACAGCTGAGATTTTGTTGTAATGTTTATGCACAAAATCCCCCACATTAACATTGGAGGAGGAATAATCTTAGTCTTTCGTGGTTACGAGATAAGACAAGGATATAATAGAATATTTGATGAATACCATGAAAAAAAAAATCAGAGCAGATGATTGTTGCACATATGAGGACCATATTTGAAGTCATTATTGAAGGATTATCAGTAGACAAGAGACACAAATGAAGTATGATAATCCCATGGAACCACAGGTACTAAGGACACAAAATGGAGATTATATAATGGAGAAAAAAATAATGACTGAATAATTGCTACGCCCAGAGGTAAAGGAAATAGAGATGCATCCGCATTTTTGGAGAAGAAATCTTTTTGATTTTTTTTGTCGCTCATTGCCTTTGTAATATGAACATTGTTGTATAACAAATGACTATTCCTTATCACGAATTACAGAATGTTGTAAGATAGTTGGAATAAATTGACAATGTACTATACTCATAACATACCCAGAATTACAGGAGAGAAAATAAATAAATGGTTGATGAAATTGGACATACTGAGATTTGCTCACCCCGAGGATATTGGATAAGAAAATAACGTTATCCCAAGGACAGACATGTCACAGATATAGTACATGAACAATTAATAAGGATATATTTCCAGTACAGAATAAGAGGAATAGGAAGGATCCACATTTTAAAATATTGGAGCACCATGAGCGAGGAATTGGACTTATAAAGAAAATGGAAATGGTACACTGTATGCAAGGATAACCAGAAATAATATGGATAAATAGTAGTCAGAGTGCCAGGAACTTTGTCACGAGAATATTGTAGATTCCTCACGATCAATTGATTATTTTCTTCCTTTCTATGTCACAAATTTTTTGAGTGATGACCCCAAAATATTTTTTCATCTCATATTGTCAAACAGTTCTTACATCTCAGTTGATAGTTCCATAAATAATTGTTTGATGTGTTTTGCATAAATGTATTGCTAGATAAGGTACATAGGGAGTTACCAAGGATGAATTATCAAGATAACAGGAGGACTAGAATAGATACAATGATATTGGTACACCATAAATGATACATTGGTGTTATGAAAAAAAAAAGGAGACAAATATAAATTGTATACAAGGATGCCTCGAGAGTGACAACATGGATACATATTGTCAAGAGTATAAGCAGTTGTCTTAAAAGAGAGAATAAAGTAATACGGAACCCAATGTAGAAAATTCATGATGATTTGGAAACTATATTTTTCTTTTCCCTTATATTTCATAATATGATAGTAACAACATTCGTCTGTTGGTTGCTGAATAATTTGGTGTTTGAAAATTGATGTATGGCAAGTCAAAGAAGATCTTTGAAAAAAAAAAAAATATATATATATATATATATATATATATATATATATATATATATATATATATATATATATAAAATAATATTTCTAGGACAGAGTTCACAGAAAAAAAATACTGTATTGACAGAAAAGAAGGAATGATTTGAAATAACTGACTAATGGACAGGATCACCACCAGACGTACGGATATTAGAGACAAACATCACATATTTTGAAGAAAAAAAAAAAAAAAAGAATGTAATATAGAACATTTTCTACAGTGACGGACTTAGAACGAATTTATACACTTACCATTTAGAAAATGTCTATAACCAGAAACATTCAGTCTGATAAATATGCATATTATGTTTAGAGATGTTTTCTACATGTAATGATGAGCAAGTGGCTCATTCACTAGAAAGAAAAAAAAAAAAGAAGAAGAAGATGATGAGTACCCATGAAAACATTGGCTATTCTATGAAAGTGGATTGCCATTACCATAGGAATTAGAGATTTTGGACATTTCTTGGAATATTGCAGAGTACTTGGGAAATAGAATAAATAAGTACGCAAAAAAAAAAAAAAAAAAGATTTGTTAAGTCTTGCAGAATTATATATGCAGCAAATAACAGGAACAGAAAAGAGATAACACCCCCCACCATTCCACCATATCCAAGAGAATGTAATCAACTATATTTTTGAATGAAATGTAATAGATTAGGATAATCCAGCCAAGTTCTGCAAATAAGATAGTTTATTGTTCATTCCCCAGTGTTGCCACTCGTCACATTTTTTTTTTAGTGATGACCTTATGAGTGTTTTGCAGATTTTGTTGGGCAGTGTTGCCAATTTGTAAATTTGGTGAAAAATATTATGATGTGATGAATAAGTTACACTTTTTGAAGTTGATGTCCACTACTAGTTTTTTTACATGGCAGACGACCTCATATAGACATAGGACCCCAGTATAGGAATTAAATTAAATTTTTTGGAAATATTTTTGGACTTAGAAAAATTTTTGAACTTTAAATTTTTCTGAAAATTTTTTTGAACTTAGAAATTTTTGGGGATGGATTTTTGTTATTGATAGTACTCAAATGTCTCCCTACGGGATACATTTGCAGGGCCCCGGGATCTGTATGTAACCGCGTATACCGTAAGTTTTCAGATACAGGCTATATTAACATAAAATAAATTTTTATAGAAACAGAAGATTAAAAAAGTCTTGGCGCAGATGTTTAATTAAACCAGGTTAGCTTCGAAAAGCCACGCATTATTTTAGGCTAAGCTTCGCTTCGTACGCCAAGCATACGTCACGTGATTTTTATCCAATCGTGAGCTCAGAAAAAATGTAGAAGGGACGCGAATAATTTCCCCAGCAACCTAATTAGTTGGAGAAAAAAGGACGCGTCTAGCTAGTAAGGAGCAAGTTTGTGCTGATAACGCAGTGGTTTTACTGCATGAAAGTTATTCAAGTGAAGAATTAGAAATTCCAGGAATGATGGCATGTTCTCTTCAAAGTGCATTTTGTGTGTATTTAAACTCTATATTCGAAGACTGTAAGTAGGAACTAATTACTATAAAATTATTAACCCTGCCGAAATCGAAAGATTGTTGCAGATTTAGAAAGGGAACAATGGCTGAAAGATTTCTGTTCAAATGTACATGCAGGATTGATTTGTTTTGATGAAGCAATAACATATCAGGCGGAGATATGGTAAATTTTATATCCTGAAGAAGCAGAATAACCCCTATTGCACTACTGGTATGCACTTACTTGAAAATGTGGCATTATGAAGAAGAATAATTGTCATATGTGTCTTATGAAGTTTTGCCATGTCGACTTGTAATTACGTTATAATTAAATAAAATTCACCTTTATACTAAAGGCAGGTCGTCACTCATTTGCTTTGCCATACATTCATGAGAGGAAAAAAGGAAATAATAAATGAACAATAACTACTCTTGCTGGTAAAATATATAAATAAAACACATCTGCTCTAATACCACACCTTAGAGGATTGTCCCCGAACCTGGTAAATTCCTGTAAGTCTGTAGAGAGAAATCATCACCTCTAGCAGGCTAGCTAGTAATCAAAATCTAATACTCTCGATTCAAAACAGCAATCCCCACTACCCTACCCGGCCACACTTTGCCTTATACAAAACACTGCAGTTCATCATCATAAACTGTACTGAACTTTTTCTCAGGTAGAAGGCTGCACTACACCTTTGCAAACGGTGGTATCTTTCATGAACTCGTGAGATGTTATTGGAGTGGAGCCTGCAAATCCTCGCCTTGTGCTGATGACGAGCTAGTATACAGTTGTGATATAACTTTGATGCGTGTGGTCTAACTTTTTGCTCGACATCCTTGTGATATTTTAGTGAAGACAATGCACTATCTAGTGACAAGTGTGGACTTTGTGCCTTACTCAGGGGTCATCCTAATGGACAATATTTGTAACTTTACGTAACTTTGTAACGTGTCGTTCGTTGTGTGGACCATTGGATCATTAGTGACTAAGGTGCTGTGGATATCAACGTCATCATCAGGAACCCAGACCTTCGGAGATCATCAATTTAATTGATTTATAGTTAATTTTTTTTAAATGTAGTATTATTACTATTATTATATATTATTGGACAATTATTTTTCTTTTAGTACCTTTCTACTTTATAATATTATATAATTAGTAATCATTCTCCTGTGACCTCTTTTCCATTTGGGTGGGGAGTACATCATCCAACTGGTGTGGTGTTGCAGCATACTACCTTTGGTCACTTCATTGTCTATTGTAGGTTTTTGTTGTGTCTTCGTAGAAGTATAATTTTGGTATCATGTGGTTGTTGTGTGGGTTTAGAATTTTCTCTTTTGCATTGTGGAAAGAGATTGTGCTAAACTGTTCTTTAGGACTGTTGCTAGGTGAATTGTGTGCCGGAGCACGGGCACATAGAGCTGACCCTATTGGCTGCCCTGCATAATTCACGTTGCACATTTTAGTGTATTAGTGGTGCAGGTCTGGTTTGTTTGCACGGTGTCATATGTGTAATAGTGTCTCTTTGTCATGTTTAATTGGAGTATTCTCTTTTATTCTTCTTACTATCATGTACATACGTTAATTTCCCAAACTCTTGTTTTCATTTGTTAACAGCTACGGTTTGTAATTAGACATCGTCTGCTGTTTGAGGTTATCTTTTTTTTTTCTTATTCCACCGTACTGTTGTGTTCGTTCGTGTAGTAAGGTCGTCTTGATCATCTTCATTATTGTCATCATTGTTTGTATTTATGTTTGTTTAGTTTTAGTGAAGTGTATTTCAATTTCAATTCCAGTACTGATGGCATAAGAGTAGGTTGTGTATTTTTGCTTGTGTAGACGTAATTTTCTGGTTTAGTTGAGAATCACATGTATGTTTACGGCATTAATTGTATTGCAGTGGGATTTAGGTTCACTGCTTAAATATTATGGGTGTCATGGGTACAGCAAATTATGCTGTTGAATAACTTCACACCATTATACTGAATACACCTATTTGATTGGTACAGTCAGTATTTCTGACTAGGCATTACATATAATTTTGATCCTTTTTTTAAGTACATTATCTGATAATTTTCCAGTGGGGAATACTGAAGGCATTTTCTTTTGTACACTGAGTACTACTTTAAGAAATTTTAATTTAATTACATTACATTACGATGGCTAGCCTCTTAGAATTTGTTGAGGTTGGTAAAGAGCTAGCATTAACAGGCCCTGCTCTACAGGAATGGTCAGAAAAAAAATGGAAAGAAAAACAGAAAAATGATAGAATGGAACGGTTGAGGAGAGAGAATTCCAGAAATTGAAGATAGAAGCAGAGAAAGAGATGAAGAAGATAGAAGCTGACAAATTCAAGATAGAGGCAGAGAAAGAGTTGAAGAAAATTGAAGCTGACAGAGAAATAAATCTGAAGAAGCTAGATAATGAGTCCAGGAAGCAGGATTCAGGTGGGAAAGAATTCTCACGTACTTATAGACTACGGTTACCCAATTTTAATCAAGATTTGGACAGTATGGACGTGTATTTGGAACGTTTTGAAGCAGAAGTTTTGGCTTGGAAGATAAAGAAGGAGGAATGGCCTGTTCTGCTGGGAAATTTGCTTTCAGGATCTGCGTTAGAAACTGTGTATAGTATCCCTTTAGCCGACAGAGCAAATTATGACATTGTCAAGGAGAGGTTGTTAAGGAAATTTCGACTAACGGCGGAAGGGTATCGGGCTCGTTTCCGAGACGTGAGACCAAGCGTCTATCAGGATTTTGAGGATTTCATTGCGAAAATTACTCAGCTATTAAATCGATGGATTGAGATGGAAGGTATTACTAAAGACGTTGATCGGCTTTTCGACCTTATGTTACGGGACAAGGTATTGTCATCGTGTTCATCTGAGCTTATTGCGTTTTTCCAGGAACGCAAGCCCAAAAACATCGGTACGATGTCAGAATTAGGACATCAATACGTGACCGCGCATCCAGGAAAGGTCATACACAGGGAGAGTATCTCTGAGACTTTTTCAGCGAGTATAGGAAAGATTACTAGAAAACCTTACAATCAACACAGATCGAAGAGTGCCGATAGATTTGGCCCCAGAAGATTTAATTATGATGGACCCTACCTTCGAGGAGACAGATCTCCTGCACGGTATGACAATTATCGGGACCATAGATCACCGAGGAAGAAATTTAACTATCAATCTGATAGAAATCAATACAGATATACTAGAGACAGACAGGATAGGTACCCGCGGAATCAGATCCAGATAGATGCGCCAAACGAGCAGGAACAAAGACGATTTCGCAAAAGCTCACCTTACCAAAGAAACAAATCCTTTGAGAAAAAGGAGTCAGGCCGAGTAGTTAGACACTCTCCAAACAATAGTCTGAAAAAGGATAGCAATACTCAGCTACACTGTAGTCTTTGTAAGGGAACAGGACATTTAGCAAAGGTCTTTGCTAATAATTCAGAACGAGCGAATTCGGCTTGCATATTAGAAACCTTTAACAATGAGAATTGCGAAGGGTGTAGGCCATTATTTGAACCAGACGGTAAGCCTATGCTTATTTGTGGTCACACTCTGCCTTGTCTCTCTTCTCTTGAAGAAAATGGTCATTTGGAATTGCATCCAGGATTTGTGCAAAAGCAGGAAGTGTCTGTGTTGAGAGACACGGGCTGCACAACTATAGGAGTCCGTAGATCCTGCATTGACGACTCATGTTTGATAGGTAAGACAGCAAGATGCGTCACTTTCGGGGGTAACATTGAGTATTACCCTCTTGCCATTATTGAGGTGGACACACCCTTCATATCTGGTAGAGTACAGGCCTGCGTACTCGAAGCACCGATAGCGGATTTGATTGTGGGTAATGTGTAAGGTCACAGTGGGCTGATCACCCGCTTGCCAGCCACTCTGATTACGGAAACAACAATTAATTTTCTGTTGTACCAATAAACGCCACTAGGCGTAACGGAACAACAGTTAATTTCTTGTTGCCCTAAGGCGCCACTAGGCGTATTGACCACGGACTGCTTTGTCGGTCAGCGGCTAAGGACGGAAGAAGAAGAAGAATTTGCAAGGTGTGCAGGAATGTACTCAGATGGACATCAAGAAATGGAGGGACAATCGTGTGCTTAGGGCCAATGCGGTGATTACTAGGGCGAAGTCAAAGGCAGATGACTCATTAGAAGCGACGCATCATTAAGCTAAGACATCAGAATTGGTCACTGGAAGTCAGGATACACAGGTGTTTAACTTTATCCAGCACCAACGGTCAGACGGATCATTGCGTAAATTTTACAACTTTGCCGAGAGAGGTGATGTAAAGTGCACGAAGTTGGCCAGACATTGGTTCGAGCTCAAGAATAATGTTCTCACGGGGTGTTTCGCTAAGGGAGTACAAACTCAGCGCCAAGTGGTGGTACCGTGTAGTTTTAGAGCAAAAGTTTTAGAGGTTGCACATGACTCCCCTTTCGCGGGACACATGGGTGTGGCTAGAACGCGCCAGAGGGTGCTGTCACAATTCTATTGGCCATTGTTTAGCAAGGACATTAAACTATATTGTAGGTCCTGTAAGATATGCCAACAGATGAGGCATAAAGGCAGAACTCCCAAAGCTCCAGTGCAGGTTACGGACTTGTCAGTACGGCCTTTCCAGAAAGTAGCGATTGATATTATAGGCCCCCTCTCGGTCACTTCAGACAGGGGATATCGTTTCATTTTAACGATGGTAGATTTGTGCACCAGGTGGCCGGAGGCGGTGCCAATGAAGAGTATTACTTCACAAGCAGTCGCAGAGGCTTTGCAGAAGTTGTTTTGCAGGTTTGGTTTTCCGGAAGAGATATTATCGGATAGGGGCCGTCAGTTCATTTCGAAGGAGATGTCAGAAATCACTGGGCTGTTGGGTATTGCCCAAACATTCACGAGTCCATATCACCGTCAGTCAAACGGAGTTTGCGAGCAATTTAACGGTGCGTTAAAACACATGCTGGCAAAAGTGACCGCAGAATCTCCACAAGAATGGGATAGATTACTCCCAGCGGTCCTGTTTGCCTATAGGGAGGCTCCCCAAGAGAGTACAGGATTTTCTCCTTTCGAATTACTGTATGGGGAAAACCCAAGGGGGCCGATGCACATATTGAAGGATTTATTAACTGGAAAATGTGCAAATAGCACCTCAGTTACGAGTTATGAGTATGTAGTGAGCCTCAGAGAACGTATTGTAAAATCTTGTTTGGTGGCACGTGATTGTTTGGCGGGGTCGTTAGCACGGTATCGGAAGTACGCAAATCGGAACTCCAAACTAGTATCCCTGGTTCCGGGTGAGGAAGTTTGGCAACTTTTACCAGCTAAAGAGGATCGCTTAAGCATTACGTGGCAAGGACCATTCAAGGTGGTTAAAAAAATGAAGGATGTCGATTAGTTAATTTCGGTCCGAAATAAGGAAAAGGTATTTCATGTGAATATGCTGAGGTCATATGTAGAACGACCTGAGTCATTGAAAGCAGTCACAAGGGCAGCACAGTCTGAAGCAACAGTGGCATGTACGGCAGTCATTGATGACACGGGAGATGAAAAAGGTGAAGGGAATATCCAGTTATCCCTCGTACCCCTGGTTCCTTCGGAGTCATGGCATATGGTGCGAATCGGGGATGACCTAACAGTAGAACAAAAGTCGGAAGTACAGATTATATTAGCGGAGTTTAAGGATGTCCTCACAGATCTGCCAGGACGGACAGACCTTATTTGTCATGATATCACTCTGACATGTGATCAGCCTATTAGGGTAAAACCGTATCCATTGCCCATGCATTTCAAATCAGCTGTCGAGAGAGAAATTGGTGACATGCAACGACTGGGGATCATTTCTCCGTCTGATTCGCCATATTCTTTTCCAATGGTTGTGGTTCGCAAGAAGAACGCATCTCTTCGTATATGCATCAACTTTCGGAGATTGAACAGCATCACCGTCGTTGACGCTGAACCAATACCTAATCAGGAAGATCTGTTAACACAACTCACCCACGCTACATATTTCAGCAAACTAGATCTGTCTAGAGGCTATTGGCAGGTACCCCTCGCGGAGGCTGCAAAACCTCTAACTGCATTTAGTACCCCCAAAGGATTGTTTCAGTTCAATGTCATGTGCTTTGGCTTAGTGAACGCGCCCGCCACATTTGTGAGAATGATGAGAAGATTGTTAGGACATCGATCGGATATTTTTACATATATCGACGATATATGTTTGTTTCATGAGTCATGGGAGGATCACATGAGGGGGTTGTCTTCCCTATTGCGGTGTCTAAGGCAGCATAATTTAACGGCACGGCCGAGTAAAGTTTGCATAGGTTTTAAAGAGTTAAGTTTCTTAGGACATACTGTAGGTCATAAGCACCTGAAACCGGAAGATGTAACAGTTACAAAGATTTTACAGTTGCAGACACCTAAAACAAAAAAGCAAGTGAAAAGTCTAATTGGACTTGTGAATTTTTATCACAAGTTCATCCCTCAGTTCTATTCCATTGCAGCTTCACTTACCTCGCTAACGAGGAAGGGGATGCCAAATAGGGTCGTGTGGACACAAGATTGCGAGATAGCCATATCTAGAATTAAGAGGGTGTTCTCTAGGAAACCCATCTTACTGATGCCAGATGTACGCAAACCCTTTGTTTTGCGGACAGACGCATCTTCTTTAGGAATTGGAGCTTGTTTAATGCAAGACCACCAGAGTACCTTACATCCAGTGATGTATGTGAGTCGGAAGCTGTTGCCGGCTGAGACTAGGTACTCCACGATTGAAAGGGAGTGCTTGGCAATTGTGTGGGCAGTTTCAAAGTTGTCCCGGTATTTGATAGGTGCACATTTTGTATTACAGACAGACCATCGACCACTCTCATTTTTACAGTCGTCGAAATCGACAAGCTCGAAGTTAACTCGTAGGGCTCTCTTACTGCAGCAGTACAAATTTACTGTTTTACCCCTAGAGGGTAATCTCAACGTTGTAGCTGACACTCTGTCTCGTTTGTAGAAAGATTTTTTTTTCTTGGGTTTTTCAACCACACGATGTTTAAGTGCGTATGCAAGATATGTGAAGACAAGAAGGATATAAATGTATACTTGGCTCAAAAGCCGGATGTTGGGTGTTGGGAGTGCGCCCAGTGCCTTCCAAAAGAAGAAAAAAAAACTTTGTTTTTTTTCCCGGTGGCGAGAGTAGATGTCACAGTGTGATTAACACAGCTGTAGACTGGCGGTGCTCCGCTGGGGCGGGTACATAATGTCAGTTGGGTGTGAGAGGTGTTTTCATACACTTAACTTAACAACACGAGACTGCGAGGTCAGCAGGTCAGGGGTGAACGCAAGGGGCGTTCTGATTGGGCAGTGAAGAAGAGAGAGTAGAGCGAGCGAGGAGGTTTTGGGGTGATGATGGCCGACTCGTATTGTCGAATGCAAGAGGATATTTAGTTGTGAGAAGATAAGGCATTCGGTTATCTGAGATTTTCATCAATGTGTTACACTTCGCTTACTACATATATTGTTGTGATTTTGTGGTGATAATTATTTGAATACATTAGACAGAGTTGGGAACATTGCTAGTGTTCGTTATTATTTGAATGTGTTCCACTCCACCCCTCTCTCTCTCTCATGTGTAGTATTTCGAGGACTAAGGCATATGTGTATTTAATACAAAATACTCTGTGTCATGACCAAACCTGCGTTATGTGGTAGTTGACAATTCAGAACTATGATGCAACTTTAACATGAGATCAACAGCTACATAGACCATCCAGTGACAAGAGTGGTACATACTTCAGAAAATTTGCTGCCACAATGCTTTGGCATGTACAGAAAAGGGTTTGCTAGACTACAAACAGTATGCCAAGCATCATGATGATGATGTTTTTTCGTATATCCTACTTCGACTAAGATATCAAATCCTTTGCCATGTGGTTACTGATACCATTATTCTAGAACTATACTGCTTTACTACATACAGTTTATAGAATGACTATTTTCCGGATATAATGGCAATGCGATTTATTCCAGACACATTCCGTGAATTATTCAATAATTGTTCCTTTAAAATGGACTGCTACTTGCAAAAAAAGGGAAACAACTAGAAAATGCCGATGTCTGAAAATTCAAAGGGGACATAAAAAATAAATGTTTCATTTCAACTTGGACTTTGATAATGTAGCATACAGAATGAATAACAGTGACTTTCAATTCTAGTTCTATTGCTGGGAAGACAAACGTGGACAGTTGAAATACATGGTACTTACATATTGCAGTAAACTTCTTTGTTACTACAGATGAAAATGACTTTACATCGTCGAGAATAATCTACAAATGCGTGAGAATTGTGACCTATGAACCTGTGTTTGAAAATACGTGATTGAAAAATGAACTTCTTGCAATAATTACTATCAACATTAAATAATTAATATCATTAATTACTGGATATAATTTTAATTCATTGCAACCACAAGAGGTTACATACATAGTGTAATGAGGTAATTTAAAGTGTTCATATATTACTTAATATATTTTCACATTACAGTGTATTAACATGATCAGTCATCCCATCAGACTACATGCATACAGATAATCATAACTATTTTGACATAATGTCGCAGTCACTCATTATGAATTGATTTGTCTGCCTCATATGATCTATTATGTCTTTGATTGCTAATTATGCATGTCATTGATAAATAGCGAGACTTACATGACTGACGTGATATAGGGTGTTTGTTGACATGATGTGCTGTATGAGTACCTTGACTGACACATATTGACATTGTTTTTTTTTTTCGCACTGCCCTATTATTAATATGGTGACCTCACAGTTGTGTCAAAAGAGATGTCTCTGAAATAGACAATGGGTTTAGTGATCTCATTACTGGATTCCACACCTTGTGTGTCTAATTGTCGATTGTGGAGCACACATCTAGGTGCTATATCAATAGGGACAGTTGTGGGAGATTCTTGTGTCACCTGGTTACTCCAGTGATTTTATAGATTTGCAATGGAAATAATAAAAAGGTTATTTTTCATTATTTTACTGCAGTGGGGAGTAAATGTTATGTTTAAATATCATAACATTGGTGGTAAACGATTACTTCCTGGTTTGTTGTTTATAGACGGTTGTCAGGGGTTTCCGGAAGTGACGTCTTGACGTCTGCTCAGGATAGTGGCAGACGATGGCTTGTTAATCTGGAACACAAACGCGTCTCTGCAGATTATTCTGGTTGTGTCGTTTGACCAGTATGCATGGCGTGTGTCCGTTAGGACTAGATTTCAGAGTATGTCCTTAGTTTGAGGAATATGATTATCACACCTGCAAGATGTATATTATCATCATAGCCTTATGCATGCATTAACTATATAATGCCAGTTTAGTTTAAGCAGAGTGTGTGGAATTCTTGTGCACGTAAGTTGACTGTTCGATTAAACTGAAAGTATCAAAATCAAGGACAGTAGAGACATGTGCTTAGAAAAGCTTCGATGTCGTACCATATGCAATGTGGAGTAATATGTGATTAAACGTTTGAACTGTGCCAAGGAGTTAGGCCTTTCTGAGTATTTGTGGTGCGGGCCAGGGAGGATGGAGCGAATGGCCATATTGATAATAATACATTTCAACAAATAGAATATATGAGGAGAACCCTGGAGAGTACTCAGCAGGCCAAGATAAAATAAGCAGTGCTAAAGCATTGAGTCTAATGCACTTATAATCCAGGACGTCGAGTGGGGACTGTTCCTGAGAAAATAAGAATAATATAAAAATTAAACCCGCATCACCGTGTCATCCCAGAGATCCCAGGGAACTATAGGGATTTATTATCATCTTCTTGAATTCTTTTTTCTCATTTCATCTCTCGTTTCATTTCGTTGCTTCATGTCTTCCTACTTCTCTCTTAATTATCGTTCCTCAGTCTATGGTACTGTTTCACCATCTTCTTTCCATTACACCTTCGCAAGACTTTGTTTTTTCACTTGTTCTCTTCTCTTGATGTTTATTTCACTGTCTTTGTGTTCCTTTTTTATCAATTTTTTCCCCATTTCGTTGCGACTTTCTGCAAGCGCTAACTGACCTTGAAGTCTGTTTAAATCAGAGGTCCTCAAATGTGTTTAGTCCCAACTTCTCCATGGAAGCCATTATGCTTAATCGACGCCGGGCGAACAAATATTATATAGATAAATTAAGGAAATGATTACAGAGACATAATAAATTAATATTACCTTTTTATTGAACTGTTACATTCATAAATGAGAGCACGTGACTGACGACACAATGGCATTAATATTTTGTTTGAGATTGGTGAGTTTTAGTATTAGGTCACCACACTTTTCCAAGTTCAGTCTGTTTACTTTGATAACGTGCATTTGTGTGGCTAAAACCAGCTTCAACCATGTTCGATCTTGGGAATGTAAGTAGAAACGGTTTAACTGCTGCATAAAGCTTGGGGTCTTTTGTAGCAGTATTTCCAGATATTAAGTCACAGCAGGCATGTTCATTTCTTTTACGATTGTCAACTTTTGTAGCAGTAATTCCAGATATTAAGTCATAGCGGGCATGTTCTTTTCTTTTACGATTGTCAACATTCGGCCCCAAAAACTAGGTCTTCCTTTGGCGCCACCTCTCACGTTGCAGTATGTAATGTTCTCTTATGAGGTTCAATTTCTGACTATTAAATTGGATCACACATAATTTCAGCAATTTTTTTTACTTCGGTGCCCTCTGAAGACGATGACCGCTGCGACTGGGCCGCTGTCACCGCCCAAGAGCCGGTTGTTCTCTTCACAGATCTTCCTTTCTCCTTTATCCTCTTATCAATTTCATAAATTCTTACACAAAGTCTTACACAAAATTTTACATAGTCTTACATAAAGCCTTACACAAAGTCTTACATTGGGTCTTATATAAAGTCTTACACAACATCTTACACAAAGTCTTACATAAAGTCTTACACAACGTCTTATACAAAGTCCTAAATAAAGTCTTACACAAAGTCTTATGCAACGTCTTACTCAAAGTCCTAAAACAAGTCTTAATCAAAGTCTTATACAAAGTATTACATAAAGTCTTACACAAAGTCTTACATAAAGTCTTACACACAGTCCTTCATAAAGTCTTACACAAAGTCTTACATACAGTCTTACACAAAGTCTTACATAAAGTCTTACACAGTCCTACATAAAGTCTTACACAATGTCCTACATACAGTGTTAGGTAAAGTCTTACAAAATGTCTTACACAGTCCTACATAAAGTCTTACACAGTCCAACATAAAGTCTTACACAGTCTTCCATAAAGTCTCACACAGTCCTTCATAAAGTCTTACAAGTCCTACATAAAGTCTTACACAGTCCTACATAAAGTCTTACACAGTCCTACATAAAGTCTTACACAAAGTCCTACATAAAAACTTTCATAACGTCTTACATAAAGTCTTACACAAAGTCCTACATAAATTCTTACACAGTCCTACATAAAGTCTTACACAAAGTCCTACATAAAGTCTTACACTAAGTATTACATAAAGTCTTACATAAAGTCCTACATAAAGAATTCCTACATAAAGTCCTACATAAAGTCTTGCATAAAGTCTTGCACAAAGTCCTACATAAATTCTTAAAAAGTCCTACATAAAGTCTTACACAAAGTCTTACACAAAGTCTTACATAAAGTCTTACATAAAGTCCTACATAAAGAAGTCCTACATAAAGTCCTACATAAAGTCTTACATAAAGTCTTACACAAAGTCTTACACAAAGTCTTACAAAAAGTCTTGCACACATTCTTACATAAAGTCCTACATAAAGAAGTCCTACATAAAGTCTTACATAAAGTCTTACATAAAGTCTTACATAAAGTCTTACACAAACTCTTACACAAAGTCTTACATAAAGTCTTATATAAGGTCTTACTTAAAGTCCTACATAAAGTACTACATAAAGAAGTCCTACATAAAGTCTTACACAAAGTCTTACATAAAGTCTTACATAAAGTCTTACATAAATTCTTACATAAAGTCTTACACAAAGTCTTACATAAAGTCTTACATATCAAGGATTCCCAGGACATCATCACCTTTCAGCTCCCCGAGAAGCATAGGCTGTCAACAAACTTACGTTAAATCTTTCTGACATGTGACATCAGCTCAAGGTCTCTCCAGGCTGTCAACAAACTTACGCTATATCTTCCTGTCATGTGACATCAGCTCGAGGTCTCTCCAGGCTGTCAACAAACTTACGCTAAATCTTCCTGCCATGTGACATCAGCTCAAGGTCTCTCCAGGCTCTCAACAAACGTACGCTTAATCTTCCTGTCATGTGACATCAGCTCAAGGTCTCTCCAGGCTGTCAACAAACTTACGCTAAGTCTTCATGTCATGTGACATCAGCTCAAGGTCTCTCCAGGCTGTCAACAAACTTACGCTAAGTCTTCATGTCATGTGACATCAGCTCAAGGTCTCTCCAGGCTGTCAACAAACTTACACTAAATCTTCCTGTCATGGGACATCAGCTCAAGGTCTCTCCATGACTTCTTCATGTACTTCTCTGTGTAGTGTCATGAGCTTCCATACCAGCGGACCTTCTACTCTCATGGATGGCTTAACAGACTTAATGTTTGTTGAAGTTTTTGTGGTTTTAGGTTTTTCTACAGGATGTGGTAGCCGGTCCCGTGTCCAACCTTTTTTAGTTTGTTCTTACGACATGCGATGTATGTTGCTGTGCTACTGTTCTTTTTTACGCTGTACAACCCAATGCCTAGAATCCGGCTTTTGGCTGGGATCATGTGTCTAGACACAGGGACCGGTACAGTGACATTCATGTGTCATTAGGTCTCTTGTGTGAGAACACAGAAGATCACTAGGTGACACATTTTGTCATTGGGTCTTCTTGTGTTGGGACATGTGGTCTTGACCAGAGCCGGGTTTGGGCGGGGACAATGCGACCTCATGCGAGGAAAAAATATGCGACCTCAAGCGAGGAAAAAAAAAAAAAAAACCTTTGCTCCCCTTTCGGGTACCGGCAAAACACAGGACGCCAAGACGAAAATAGGCTTTGGTTAGAAGTATGTCCTTGTGATATCACTATTCTCTTAGAAGATGTCGAGAACCAAACAAGAAGTATACATGGTGTTTCAGTTGTCAAGACTAACAACAACAAAATATCGGAGGAGGACGACAAGAAATGTAAATAATAAAATATTCAATGAAGAAAAATGATAAGAAAGTCTACAGGCAGACGATTGAAGATTAGACAAAAAGAACTAAATGACTGACAGAGGGAACAAAAAGGAACAAGAATAGGAGAAAAAAAATGATGCAATCAATAAAAAGTAATATAAACAATAATACAACTTGACATGGTTTTCCTCTATCTGGACAGTCAATACGAGCAATCACTGAAAATCTGGACATCTTACGTATATCGCTCTTTATCGTTTAAGCTATTTTCTGCGGGGAGCTGGCAGATAGCACAAGGGCAGACGGGTGACCGTAACTGTGGTTTAGAGATGTGTGCAAGAGAGACGTGAAGATAGCACAAGGGTAGACGGGTGACCCTAACTGAGGTTCAGAGATGTGTGCAAGAGAGACGTGAAGATAGCACAAGGGTAGACGGGTGACCGTAACTGAGGTTCAGAGATGTGTGCAAGAGAGACGTGAAGATAGCACAAGGGTAGATGGGTGACCCTAACTGAGGTTCATAGATGTGTGCAAGAGAGACGTGAAGATAGCACAAGGACAGACGGGTGACCGTAACTGAGGTTCAGAGATGTGTGCAAGAGAGACGTGAAGATAGCACAAGGACAGATGGGTGACCGTAACTGAGGTTCAGAGATGTGTGCAAGAGAGACGTGAAGATAGCACAAGGACAGACGGGTGACAGTAACTGAGGTTCAGAGATGTGTGCAAGAGAGACGTGAAGATAGCACAAGGGTAGACGGGTGACCGTAACTGAGGTTCAGAGATGTGTGCAAGAGAGACGTGAAGATAGCACAAGGGTAGACGGGTGACCGTAACTGAGGTTCAGAGATGTGTGCAAGAGAGACGTGAAGATAGCACAAGGGTAGACGGGTGACCGTAACTGAGGTTCAGAGATGTGTGCAAGAGAAACGTGAAGATATCACAAGGGTAGACGGGTGACCGTAACTGAGGTTCAGAGATGTGTGCAAGAGAGACGTGAAGATAGCACAAGGATAGACGGGTGACCGTAACTGAGGTTCAGAGATGTGTGCAAGAGAGACGTGAAGATAGCACTAGGACAGACGCGTGACCGTAACTGAGGTTCAGAGATGTGTGCAAGAGAGACGGGAAGATAGCACAAGGCAGACGGGTGACCGTAACTGAGGTTCAGAGATGTGTGCAAGAGAGACGTGAAGATAGCACAAGGACAGACGGGTGACCGTAACTGTGGTTCAGAGATGTGTGCAAGAGAGACGTGAAGATAGCACAAGGGTAGACGGGTGACCGTAACTGAGGTTCAGAGATGTGTGCAAGAGAGACGTGAAGATAGCACAAGGGTAGACGGGTGACCGTAACTGAGGTTCAGAGATGTGTGCAAGAGAGACATGAAGATAGCACAAGGACAGACATGTGACCGTAACTGAGGTTCAGAGATGTGTGCAAGAGAGACATGAAGATAGCACAAGGACAGATGGGTGACCGTAACTGAGAATCAGAGATGTGTGCAAGAGAGACATGAAGAGACATCAATATGACCATTCGCTCCATACTCCCTGGCCCGCACCACAAATACTCAGTTCTAAGGCCTAATTCCTTGGCACAGTTCAAACGTTTAATCACATATTACTCCACATTGAATATGGTACGACATCGAAGCTTTTCTAAGCACATGTCTCTACTGTCCTTGATTTTGATACTTTCAGTTTAATCGAACAGTCAACTTACGTGCACAAGAATTCCACACACTCTGCTTAAACTAAACTGGCATTATATAGTTAATGCATGCATAAGGCAGTGATGATAATATACATCTTGCAGGTGTGATAATCATATTCCTCAAACTAAGGACATACTCTGAAATCTAGTCCTAACGGACACACGCCATGCATACTGGTCGAACGACACAACCAGAATAATCTGCAGAGACGCGTTCGTGTTCCAGATTAACAAGCTATCGTCTGCCACTATCCTGAGCAGAAGTCAAGACGTCACTTCCGGAAACTCCTGACAACCGTCTATAAACAACAAACCAGGAAGTAATCGTATACCACCAATGTTATGATATTTAAACATAACACAAGGGTTAAATAGGTCAAGGTCCTACTTCTCTTTCACGCTCATGGGGCTGGCAACTTCATCTTGTAAAACAAAATTCTGCAGCAACAACCAGTACAAGCAGACGTGAATGTTGTAGCAACAACCAGTACAAGCAGACGTGAATGTTGTAGCAACAAACCAGTACAAGCAGACGTGAATGTTGTAGCAACAACCAGCACAAGCAGACGTGAATGTTGTAGCAACAACCAGTACAAGCAGACGTGAATGTTGTAGCAACAACCAGTACAAGCAGACGTGAATGTTGTAGCAACAACCAGTACAAGCAGACGTGAATGTTGTAGCAACAACCAGTACAAGCAGACGTGAATGTTGTAGCAACAACCAGTACAAGCAGACGTGAATGTTGTAGCAACAACCAGTACACGCAGACGTGAATGTTGTAGCAAAAACCAGAACAAGCAGACGTGAATGTTGTAGCAACAACCAGTACAAGCAGACGTGAATGTTGTAGCAACAAAACCAGTACAAGCAGACGCGAATGTTGTAGCAACAACCAGAACAAGCAGACGTGAATGTTGTAGCAACAACCAGTACAAGCAGACGTGAATGTTGTAGCAACAACCAGTACAAGCAGACGTGATTGTTGTAGTTCAGGCTTCTTGTAAGGAGACTAGCTTTTACTGATGACGTTATGCTGCAGCAACAACCAGTACAAGCAGACGTGAATGTTGTAGTCCAGGCTTCTTGTGAGGAGACTAGCTTTCACTGATGATGTTATGCTGCAGCAACAACCAGTACAAGCAGACGTGAATGTTGTAGTTTAGGCTTCTTGTGAGTAGACTAGCTTTCACTGATGATGTTATGCTGCAGCAACAACCAGTACAAGCAGACGTGAATGTTGTAGTTTAGGCTTCTTGTGAGGAGACTAGCTTTCACTGATGATGTTATGCTGCAGCTACAGCCGGTACGAGCACACTTGAATGTTTTAGTTCATGCTTCCTGTGAGGAGACTAGCTTTCATTGATGGCGCTATGCACAATATGGATTGAAAAAGGGGAAAAAAAATCCATGACCGTAGTGTTTTTATGCAGAACGTCGCCTGCGCAATATCGCTTTTCATAATGATTTTATATTTTTATGTACAAAACCCTAGACAAAAAAAGACGTTTTTTGTTTTCATGTGTGTAACGCGCTGCTGAACTAAGTTCAGTAGGCTTTTCCCTTTTCCCACGTGAGAGTATCTTGTGTGGTGTAGTCGGCATTGGTATAAACTGAACGACATCTTTTTGAACCAGAAGACCTCTTGTCTTGATCGTGTGACATTCCCAGCTAACTCTGAAGTACACCCCCAACATATTGGAAGAAACTACCAGTACGTTTTTTATTTTAATGATCAAAAATATAATCCCGTTTACCCTCTGATGGGTTATAATTAGGATATATAGTGAAGATGAATAACTCCTCATACGGGAAAGTGGCATCACATCTGTCAAATAATTCTAAATATGACAAATAAAAATTACAAATTTTGCTTGTATGTTAAAAAAACAACAACCAAATAAACAAAAACAAGATAAAACAAAACCAAACAAAAATAATATTTAGGAGGAGGGGGTGTAAAGGCCTGATGTTTCCAGTTAGATATTTGACTTTCACTTGCCATCAGTCTTATGTAAGAACATCATCAAACTTTCACCTTCCCAATTACTATCGTATTAACTTTTGTACACTATTTGACTATATTATGCAGTTCCCTAGGTCTGTCTATTCTATATTTATAGGTACATTTGATGCCTGCAAAAAAATCTAGTATGGGATTCTCATTTGTTCATACCTCTTACAGTTTAATAAGAAATTTTCTATATTATTGTCTTTTTATTTTTAAGAAAGTGTTCTGTTTAACCCTCGATGGGTTATAATTAAGATATATAGTGTAATAAATTCAAGACAATATAATAACTTCTCCCCCCCCCCCCCCCCCCCCCCCCCCCCGCCCCCTTCCACTCAATCCAAATAGAGTAAATCAAAACTAACATTGTGTATGTGACCTTCCCTTTCCAAGAAACAAACAATAGAAATAAAAAACAAAAACCCATCAGACTACCCCTAATCCTCACACCATATTGATCCTTATATATTAATTTTAGTTCTTGTAATGTACGGTTTTACAATATTGTGCAATTCTCTAGGTCTATCTATTCTCAACACCTGTTCCACAGTTATGGATGAATTGCATGCCTGTAAATAATCTAATATTGTTTTCTCTGTTGTTCTTACTTCTTACATTTTAGTAGGAAATGCTCAATATTATTTTTTTCTAGACACTCTGCACAGAAAGGTTCTTCTATTTTAAAAAGCCCATTCCTAGGTGCAGTCTAAGAAGTTTCTTGTTGCTAGGAATTTTTAGTTCTCTAGATACCTGACAAGTTATTGTTGGAGTCTTGAACAATTTATATGCATGTCTGCCCGTCAGACTTCCATCCCACTCTACTGTCCATTCCTCAGTTATTTTTCTTTTAATTAAGCTTTTGATTTCTGTTTTGCTAATCCCGACATTTATTTGGTTTCTATTATTTTTACTTTTCTGAGCTTCTGTATCTGCTTTTTCATTTTCTTCTATGCCAACATCTGAAGCTATTAGAATGGAACATCCTCTAGAGCATAGGTAAGTATTTGCTAGTAATATCTCTTCTGCTATATCAGGTCTACTGCATTCTCATAAGTTTCTTATAGCCTGAACAGCAGAAAGTGAGTCTGTCAATATGTCAATTTATGAGGAGGGTTGTTAAAGAAGATTTCCAGAGCTTCAGAATTGCAACTATCTCTGCTGTGAAAATAGATGTATTATCTATTATACTATATCCTTTCACCATTTGCCACTTGGGAACATATTTTGTGATAATGTTCTATGTCATATTCCTGCACTGTATTGCTAATATCTGATAACATCATACAATAAATCATAATAATATACAGCAAGCAGATAAATGTTGTAGATAAATGAATAGACAAATAGATGGGTGGAAATAGGTAAGCTTGTTGGTAGGCAAGCTGGTGAATAGATAGGCGGACGGATGATACAGAATACAACTGGGGCGCACATTTTAAGTATCTCTTAAGGCGCATGAAACCCTTTCACCAGCCCCAAAAACAACCAGCCGTAACCTGACCCCAACCAAGTTTCGAGCTTTGTCTTACAGCTAGTCTTAGCCTAACGCCAAATCTGTTTTGAGCTTAATCAAACAGCCAGCCATAGCCCAGCTCCCTGAGTCGGATCTAGAAATGAAGAGGCCCTAAGCTAATGGAAGCTGTAGAGGCTATATTTGCAATAAGCAACCGAGAATAAGGCTGTGTAACAAATGAACTTGGTAAGAATGTCGCCAAGATGCAAAAACAATTCAAGCGAGGTGGGCGGAAGGGTTTCTCCATTAGAGCTTTAAAGATATGCCTTTAATTTTTAGGTTTCAAGATATTTATTATATCAAACAAATGCTTAAAATTTAAGTGACTGCAAGTATTTACTTCCTAATAGTAAAATATTCTTGTAAGTTTGCAACTGCCAGAAAATGAAATGTAATTAGCAAACTGTAACATGATAAACACAGATAAAACATAATAAATCAGCCAGTTTACATTTGCCTTCTTGCGTTTGTAAACGAAAAATCATGAATTACATACGTCCTCAAAGGATGAGTTATGCAGTTTATCACAGTCTATGCCCGTAGTAACACATTCAGAAAATTAGAAACTTCTATAAAGTTACAACAAGAGAAAGCATGAGACAGAAATAAATAGACAAACAAAGTCTGTAACTTTTTGGTTGTTGTTCAAACTCAAACAGGCATTATACAAAATACCAGTTACAAGAACATAAGAACAGCAAGAAGCCGAACGAAAATACCAAACAACTCAAGGAAAGAATAACACAAGTAACAAAATTAGCAAGAAATTACATCACAGAATCAATTATAAAACAACACGAGAAAAATAGACTCGGCATTTATTCTAAGATATGAGCTTCTGATGGGTGTAACTAGCACCGATATAATGACTGCTGGACATCTGCTGCAACGATGCCCGACATATTAGGAACAGAGAAAGCATACACATGACCGTCACCAATATCATTCCTGGACAAACTTTATGGAGATAACAACAACCTCAAGCTGTCCACGGCTGTCTTTAAACAATTCAAGTTGACGTCTGAAAGTGTAGGCAGAAATATAACAAAGAAAGTACTATAAAGCACGTTTCACTAGCTTTGCCCAACTTCAAAATGCTATATCTCAGCGAATATATAACGCATATAAGTGAAATTTTGTGTGTGAATTTGAAATGGTATAGACCCTATGAATTAAATTTTTCATTAAAATGCGGCCAGTGGTTTCAATTTTCGTTTCTTTGCGATATAATATAAAATCCTACTTGCCAACACACATCACACGCACACATATTGAAATGTCTACAGGAAATTATACGACCTCATTTGCACATTTTTGGTTTATCAAGCAATTAGCATGATTTTTGAGTGAAATTGCGTGAAATCGCACTTCTTGAACATAAAACAGTTTATATCCGGTGCAACGCACACATTGTCAATCAGAGGTGTGTCTACAAAAATTATTGTGTGGTTAAGAAGGAAAAATGAGTCTGCGAGTACATTTTATGACATTACAGCAAATCACAAATATGATTTTTAAGTATTTCTGCAATGAAGCTACTCGAGGAAAACTATATCATTCTATTTCAAACCAACAAAAGAGGACTATTCACGCCTTGGGGATAAGCAAACGATCATTGCACCGCTGGATAGCGACATCTGAAATGTCTAATTCCAGTGTTTTACACACGAAAATTAGGCCAAGAGTGGTGGATAATTTTGACAGAGAATTGATCCGCAGAGAAATTTGCAATATGTTTCACAATAATGAGGCAGTGACTTTAAGGAAATTGAAAATTTGGTTAAGAAAGAATAATGACATTGATATTTCCAAATCTACGCTATGGAGGACTATTAGGAGTTTGGGATTCACTTTTAGAAAATATGTTGGTGGTAGAAACCTTATTTGTGAGAAGCCACATATAGTTGCAATGAGAAGCAAATATTTACGCGAGGTCAGAGAAATGAGAAGAGATTGTTTTGATTTTGTGTATTTAGATGAAACTTGGATCAAAGCGCACCACAGTAATGAACGAGAATGGCAATCATCTAATGGAACAACTAAGAGACTAGTACCAAGCAGCAAAGGACAGCGCCTAATAATTGCACATGCAGGAAGCAGCCATCATGGGCTTCTAAATAATACTGAACTCATATTTGTTTCAAAATCCACAGATAATAGGGATTATCATACAGAGATGAATGGCAAGATATTTCAAGATTGGATTGTGAATCATGTACTTCCTCCATTGGATGGACCGTCGTGTTTGATAATGGACAATGCTTCATACCACAACGTTGTGGCACCAGAAGATAAAGTTCCTAATTCATCAAGTACTAAAGATGTAATAAAGATTTGGCTGACCAAAAAAACAACATTCCATTCAACGAAATGTCCCTGAAGCCTGAATTACTTGGAATTGTAAAAAAGACACAGCATACAAAGATATTTCACATAGACAAGGCAATCCATGAACATGGTCACATATGTTTAAGATTGCCTCCTTAACATTCTCACTTAAACCCAATAGAATTAGTCTGGGCTAAAATTAAGGAACAGGTAGCAACAGAAAATAGGACGTTCAAATTAAAAGATGTTGAAATACTTACAAAAGCCGCCATCTCGAACATAGCCAGGGATTATTGGAAGAAATGTGAGATTCAAGTGTTACAAGAGGAAGAGGAATATTGGACGAATGATGGTTTGTCCTTCATTCAGCCGAGATTGATTATCAATTTCTCAGAGACATCTGATTATGATTCGGATGAAGTTTAATTTCTTTAAAGATGACCTTACCGTTATTTACAGGCACATTAGAGGAGCAACTTTCCATTATGATATTTATGAACCGCAAAGTGGTGATACCTATTGAAATAATTAGATCAATGAAGGTCCAGTTTGGTAGCGAATTAAATGTCAATGACAAACAATGTCACGAGTATCTCCCATGCAGATCATTTAAGAAATCATCTTCAACAGGCATTCATATGCAAACGTGATGGCCACATTATTGTAATAGTAGACACGCCTATGCCTATTCAGTTCACAGAATCTGTGACTGAAGTGGTAAAATTTCTTTCTTCGATACACAATAATTAGTATGCCGACAAAGATCAAAGGATTTCATCCGTTTATGGTAACTGGACAAGATGCACAGATATAAAGTATATATTTGTTGGGTCTAACCCAAAATAACATCGTGTCATGAAATATTCTAATCCACATATATAAATTATTAGGTAAATATGAAACCTAACAAATAAAATTAATAAAGAGAAGAGCAATGGTAAAATGACAGTGCTGTCCCAAAGAATGTACTCGAAATCCCCCTTGTTTTCTGCTTCGTCTGCAAATTGTAACGCTTTCACGTTGATAGTAAAGCTTACTGTATTATTACCCGCCTTCTTCAATGAAACGTGTGCTGTAATTCTTGGAAAAACATTGAGACGTACTGCGTAATGACCTAAATTAACCCTAACATTAATTATACTGCGTTACCAAAACGAACGAACAGATGGACTAAAGGGATAAAAAGAGAAGGGAGAGGCAGAAAGCCGAACACTAAACCCGCTTCGCGCGATACACAATTACTACCATCACGCGTGTAAGTCTACATGCACTAATTTTTTTTCAGACGGACAGTGATAAAATACACTACCCTTTCCCAGAGTTAGGTTTATAAATCATAACAGACTCTTATTAGAAAAGACAACATTATATGGGTTTACGTTTGAACACATAACAGTACCCAGACAGCACATCTTCTAAACAGGAGATAGAAGAAATTGCATATTTTGAACGCAGCCACGTAGCTCCTTTAAATTAGTATTTTTGGGTTCCTTAGGGTTTGCTGACAAATAATATGTAAAACGTTACGCAAATAGTCCAGGAATTAATAAATTATACCCAAAATAAAATATTGGGGGTGCCTGACAGCATAAAATCATTTCTGCTCATAAAATTTTTTTTATAACGTGTTTGAAAAAACCTTACGTTACATAAATAGCCTACCATGTAAACTCCAAATTGATTGGAGCGCACCAAATGAAAGCCTAACCACGATTGGTCGGGCTATAAATACTATCTTGGTTGTTAGGGGAGACGGGAAAAGATAACATTTTTTCAAACACTTGTCGAAACGTGGCTCATTGGCCAGTCTCGCTGATATACACACTTGGGAGCGTTAGTTCGAGACCACTAATTCAAATAAGCTTGATAAAGCGACAGTACGTTGAAGCTAGCTCACATTTTTGCTAAAATAAAAGCCTGGAACATAGGCAGAACGGAATTTGTGCCAGTTTGTGCCAGAATTCATTGCTAATCAACGTATCTGTGTTTATTTCCATGAAATTGTGGTAAGCTTGAACCATTCAGTATCTTTTAATGAAAAATTGAATGTGAATTGTTGATTTATGCCTGTATATATATGTGTAGTTCAGTGGCAAACGTGAGGTAAAGCCTATAATGCTCCAGCCTGAACAGAGGGTGTCGGAGAGAAGTAAAACGGCATGGAATGGCCAAATAGTACACTGACACCTGGATGATGGACTAGAAAGAAATAATGCTGGAAGTGCAGAGGCGTAGTAACCATTAAGAAGGGTAATACTGGAATAAAGTATTTCAAATGAAGCTGACTGTTGGCCTAACGCTCTGAACGCAATGTTTGTGCTGTATTGTGATCAGTGTAAAAGAGAATATAAATTAGTTATGAAGTAGAAGGTACATCCTTCTTGATTTCAGGGACAGTGGTCTTGATGGTAGTGAGCAGCATCTGGTCAGAGATTTGCTGAATCCAGAGTCGGACAGCATACTCCTTGGTCTTTTTAGCTATCAGTGAGGTGTCTCCTGAGCCCAGAGGAGAATTCGAGCAGAGGAGTCCTTTCCTGCCGCCATCACGCCAGATAAGCGAATTGGCCAGCTGAGCTCAACATTATGTCCCCTCATCTTGAACTGATTTTTTAAAAATTAACATTAAGAGGGGAATTTACTTGTCTTAAAATCAGGAACTGTGAACATCTCCAATACTGGTCCCTAAAGACAAACTATTGAAGTCATGATGACAAATACCAACAGAGCTTGAACAAAACAAAACCAGTATTACCTCATTTTACCCCTACACAATTGACACACATAGAACATTTGTAATAATATATGTCACTACAATATTCATATTAAATACATTCTGTACATAACTTGTAATTTAAATTGATTGTGATTCCTGGTTCCCTTGTAGTTGAATCAGGACACATATTCATTCATGCTAGTAATGAATACATATTGTTATTTGAACCGTTACGAGTGACTTCTTTAAGCTATTCTCGTAGAGTGTTATATGTATGTGAGTGTCACAGTGTTGTCAAGAGTAGTGGATTAAATTAAATTGTTTATCTGTCTGTTGTTGTGACTTACACTTCACCATACTCATACCCTAGACACATAACGTAGCATCACACTATTCCAGAATAATTCTGACTGAGATAAAGAGATATGTGGTAGCAAGTAAGGTTATCTAGAATACACTACTTTTAATAGATATAGATACTGTGTAACCATTAAAAGCCTGTCTTGTTTGAGCGTAAGCGAGATGTTAATTAAATAATATATTTCTAAATATATTATCAATGTGTGCTAAAGAAAATTTATAACACATAAGGAAGTGAATAAAACCTACCCTCTGTCTTTGTACTTACTGTTTCTAAGTCCATCTAACATTTACTACAACACACAGTATTTAGGTCTTTGTTTTTGTGTGGTATGACCTATACTGTATAATAGGGAAACAAACAGAATTGATGTGCGTCATTAATAGGCTTCTTAACTGACCATGATAAATTTCCGGTAATATGTGTTGCGGGTCGCACTAATGACCCGTCATCGAAGCATCATTTTGGTGATGCGTAGATGGCAGGGCGAGTGTGGTGTGGGATAGTGTGATTCGCTCAACAAAGCTAGGCGGGGTTGTCGCACAGAAGGTCCTGGGTTCGAGTCCTAGGTTAAGCCACACGTCTGCTGTTTTTATGTTGTCTAGTTTTCTTTTTCTTTATTTCTTACGAGTACCTGAAAACATACCTTTTTTGTTTCTCTAATATCTATTTTGTATTAAAGAATATATTAGCATTGTGTAGAATCATTGTGCTATTTCTGGAGGAAAAACCCGAAGTGTGAAGGTTTAGTTTTACACTGTGTTCAGTAGTAGAACGAATGGATTGAGCAAGTTAGTTGTTGTGGGAAGCGTTTTAAAGATATTATGCTTGTTGGAAAGGACTATCCAAACTGGAGAAAGGAATGACTATAACAGATTGATTTCCTGCATTATTTGATATATGACACAATGATTGCCATGAGGCCTATATGATTTTTGCTAAAAACAAATCATGGACAAAACGGTAACAAGAGAATTACTGAACTATTATGCTAGTACTTGAAGGAATTGTGTTATTCATGACTTACAATGTCTCTTGTGATTTACCACAGCTTGTCTGAACTGCCTCATATTACCTCCTGTCTGACTAATGAGACAATGAGCGATACTACGTCTGTCTTTCCCTGCTCCATATGGAACTTGAGACTACCTATGCTTTTAGTTCTCTGTAAGAGACTAGCAATAAAGCAGTCACCATCCCTTGCAGTGGTGGTTCATGAAAACATCATTCTATATGATGAGGTTTACAACCTCAAATAACTTGGACATCCACTAGTAATTTTCACATATTAATTTTCACATGGCAATTTATACATATTAATTCACATGTTAGTACTGAAAAACAGAATGTAAAATGCTTAACTTACGCCAATCTTGGCTCACAGACTGTTTGCTCAGAGAAGTAGGTTTAATGCACTGGCAGATGGTTTTTTTCACGTGTCTGGCGGGTCATTTTGTTAGCACTAAACTCCCACTATGACTCCGTGTTTCAGTTTCCTCAGATGCCGCTCTTCCTTATTAAAATGGTTTTCCTGGGCTCTTTAAGTCCTTCAAGATGTTCCACAAAGTCTAGTCTGATAAATATAATTCTGAATTCTAACATTCGGCAGTCTGGTTTTGTCTTGGCAAGCGATCCTCAAAGTGAATTTTCACAATGTCTTAAGACTGCGAAAAGGTCAGATTATTTTGCCCTTTTTGCCCCGCGTTTATTTGTTACGTTGCTAATCAGAGCGCCAATCGTTTCAAACATGCGTGTTTTGTGGGGTAATTTCAAAGTTATTTCCGCCCGAAATAATGTGCGAGATGTAAACGGTCACCTCTCCCATATATGGAAATACAACATCTGATCCTTGGATGCAAATTCTCAAACACGTCTTTAATCTCACTCGAAAATATGTGTCAGATGTAACATCTTACTTTCCTGCTTTGCCACAAGGTGTGCAGGAAACGATGATGTCATGTATATCTGTCCAAAATGTGTCGCACAGACGAGAAGTCTCGTTGTCTGTCTCTTGAGCCCACAAAATCTGTCTCTTTACCATCTTGGCAAAGAACGCACGCTGGCCTTATCAGCTATTAAACAAATACGCTGGGCGATTTTAGTGTTACTCTGTAGTCTGATGTCGGCCACACCCGAGAATAACCAACATTGTTGTCGATTAATTATTATCTGAGCCGTTCCTTGCAAAGGAGGCAGGAACGGGTAACCAAACAAACATGACGACTTAACACTGAGAGGAGTGTAAGAATGTTAAAATACAAAATATATGCTACCTAGCAGAGAAAGGAAAAAGGTGGCGACGCGGAAATTCTAGGTAATCAGTCCTCATTTCAATTGAAAATGAGTACTGCCATCGTGGAGGAGAGATCGAGAAGAGGTCGCTCCAAATCCATCTTGTCACATAGACAAAGTCTGTGTCTGGTATTACCATAGTATTGAAAATGTTGTGTAGTCAGAGTCTGTGTCAGGAATTACCGAAGTGTTGAAAGCGTTGTGTAGACAGAGTATGAGTCGGGTATTACCAAAGTGTTAAAAATGTTGTGTAGACAGAGTCTGTGTCAAGTATTACCGAAGTGTTGAAAATATTGTGTAGATACAGTCTGTGTCAGGTACAGTATTACTGAAGTGTTGAAAAAACACTGCAAATCTTTTGCAACACTTGTAACTTTTTAAAATTACCCACGTCTGTCCCACTGACTGAGGCTAGCAACGAAGGGATATATTATTTAATTACTTTTATATTAATATTTATGTCTTCTCTAGAACAATTCTGGAGAAATATTCATCAGCGGTAGACGAGTGCTTATATAATAAGCCAGTAGTTAACAGATAGCCATGTTACTATTGGCAGTTTGGAAAGTTGCTGTTATCACTCTCGGTCTAATTACAACCCAATCTGCACTCTCTAAGACAGGCCACACCTTTCCGGTGGATTGTACTGTTTCTCGTGTCCTGGGGACAGCAAAATGTTACCCTGAATTCAGTTTACCCCTTTCTATTCTCTTCTTTTTTGTTTCAAGGAGACCAAGGATGTCAAATATACCGTATCATTTCATTTTATGTTGTCACTATGTGTAATTTTCCCTTTTTCGTTTAGCGTCCTGACATTTCAATACAAAGAGAATATAAATGAATAATGAGAATAATCAAAATTACGAAAATGTAGATCATTTCTTTGTCCCTTTGTCACGCGCCTACAACAGTAGAAGATGTGGTTTCAAGGCAAGGGGGGACACCAAGAAGCAAATGGATAGACAACATCGCTGACGTCCGATAACAGTAGAAGATGTGGTTTCAAGGCAAGGAGGAATCCAAGAAGCAAATGGGTAGACAACGTCGCAGAAATCCGAAAACAAACTGAGCTCTGAGTAGTCAAGCAACACACTTAGCTCAAGAACGCAAGTGACAGCTCCCGAGGATAATAGTGGGCTGAAATAGAAACAAAAATAAGAAGACAATTAAATATGAATCCTTCACTTCCAATAATCATCAAGAAAGGAATAAACCAGGTTGAGCCAAGGAAGATCTTCCTATTTAGAAAATATAGTACATTGGAAGATCTGGAATATGCAGATGACATTGCACTACTAGCACATTCACATCAACACATCCAGGAAAAAACGGATAGACTTAATAAGTATAGCCAGCAGGTGGGCTTAAACATCAACCTAAAGAAGTCAGAGGTCATGACTCTCAATGTGAG
Organism: Oreohelix idahoensis; assembly: GCA_024509875.1. Classification (NCBI taxonomy): domain Eukaryota; kingdom Metazoa; phylum Mollusca; class Gastropoda; order Stylommatophora; family Oreohelicidae; genus Oreohelix; species Oreohelix idahoensis. The sequence continues at coordinate 197,680 of JAMPIV010017375.1, forward strand.
CAACCCTGAGCCCATATTAGTAAGGAATCAGCAACTGGAACAGACAGACACCTTCACATACCTAGGATGCATAGTAACACCAGATGGCGGAGCAAGCAAAGACATCAACAACAGAATGAACAAAGCAAGAACAACCTTTTTTAGTCTAAACAACATAAGGAAGTCCTCTCAGTACAGCACAAGCACAAAATTAGGATTATATCAGAGCTGTGTGCTTTCTGTGCTTCTCTATGGTGCGGAATGCTGGAGAGTTACAGAGAAGGAAATTTCGAAATTGTCCTCTTTTCACACATGCCTAAGAAAAATTCACCGAATCTTTTGGCCAAATACCATCACAAACCGGGATCTGCTTACTCGGAGCAAGCAAGAGAACATGCACACCATCATAGCTGTCAGACGCTGGAGTTGGGTTGGCCATGTCCTCAGAAGAGACCCCGAAACCATCACAAGAACAGCTATGCTATCTACCTCTGAAGGAAAACGAAGGAGAGGCCGACCAAAAACAACTTGGCGGAAGACTGTGGAGGCTGAGATGCAAAGAATGAACCAGAGTTGGGGCACTGTACTGGCCACCGACCGAACAAAGTGGAATCAATTTGTTGTTCCCCTACAAGACGCCACCAGGCGTAATGGCCACCGACTGCTTTGACGGTTGGTGGCCAAGGATCGAAGAAGAAGAAAGAAGCCAAGGAAGACAACACAGGTAATAGACACATAACATGAGCTAACAAAAATCCACAAGGATCCACACATTAGCTAGTAGTTCTTTTAAGGACTAGCCCTTGTCAGGGTTGCCAGATAAATAGAGAGAACAGATGTGGCAAAAGACACACATGCAGAAAAAGACCTCAGCAATTGATCGAACATTAAGAACAAGCAGACGGCAGGAAGAATGCAGGCAGTCAACTAGTGATCACTTTCAGGACCAGCCAGGAGCCGCGCTAGCGTAGTGGTTACAACACTGCTCTGGCGACCGGGTGATTCAGGATCAAACCCGGGCGACGGCATTTGAGGATTTTTCGTCGACCGGGATTTGGACTGGATTAACTCGAGACCTGGCGAAGACATTTGAAGGAGTGTCGTCGACCATGGACTGGCGGCTCCTGAGCCGACCCAGCTCTAATGGGTACCTCCGAAAACGGCGAGTATATGCCTGAATGGCGAGGGACACTTGTCTCTGTACAAGAAAATAGGATACTCACGTAAAAATCAATGTCAGGTTAGACATTAAAAAAAAATAACCTGAGATTTCGCCTCGAGTATTAGCGGGCATACGAAAAAAAAAAAAAAAGGACCAGCCAATTTCAGGTCTAACATCAGTCTAGCGTCATAAATAGGTTTTAGGAAAGTTCATACATTATATCCCTTATGACAGAAATGGTCCATTACAGAATGGTGTGGTAAAGTGGGATGATATAAATATTTATAGGGGACTTAGTGTACTGCCTGAGGTCAGCTGTGAAGGTATCTGTATCTAATAGGTGTAGTGTTTTACAGATAACCTTACTTGCTACCACATTATGCCTCAGTCAGAATTATTCTGGAATATTGTGATGACTACGTTAAATGTCTAGGGTATGTATATGATGAAGTGTAAGTCACAACAACAACAGACAGATAAACAATTTAATTTATTCCACCACACGTGACAACACGGTGACACTCACACACATGTAACACTCTATAAGACTATCTTAAATGAGTCACTGGTAAATTTTCAAATATCAATATGTATTAATTACTTTCATTAATATATATCCTGATTCAACTACAAAGTGAACCAGGAATCACAATCAAGTGTAATTACAATTTATATGTACAGAATTTATCAATATGAACCTTGTAGTGACATATTTTATTAATATTATCCTATGTGTGTCAGTTGTGTAGTAGTAATATGAGGTAATACTGGTTTTGTTTTTTCAAGCTATGTTGTTATTTGTCATCATGACTTCAAGTGTTTGTTTATCTTGTAAATAGTATGGGGAAAAGTTCACAGTTCCTATCAATTTAAATACTGTATTTTCCCTCTGTTGTTTTATAAAGTCAGATTTTGAGGGGGGGGGGGCATAATGTTGAGCTCCTCTGGCCACAGTCGCTTATCTTTCGTGATGGCGGCAGGAAAGGACTCCTCTGCTCGATAGCCTCCCTGTGTTCTGGAGACACCTCACTGGTCACTATCTGGACCCAGGAGTATGCTGTCAGCCTCTAGGTTCAGCAAAGCTCAGACCAGGTGCTGCTCAATAACTTTAGGACCACGGTCCCTGAAACAAGAAGGTTGTACCTCCTACTTCATAACTAATTTATAATCTATTTACAGACTGAACACATTACATAACAAACACTGAGTTCAGAGCGGTAGGCCAACTGTCAGCTTCATCTGAAATAATTTACACCAGTATATTCCTCCCTAATGGTTACTACGCCTCTGCAATTCCAGCATTATTTCTTTCTAGTCAATAAGATAGGTGTCAGTGTACTGTTTGGCAATTCCAGGTAGTTTTACTTTCCTCCGACACCTTCTGTTCAGGTTGGAGCACTATATAGGCTTTACCTCATGTTCGCTACTGAACCACACATATATACAGACATAAATTATCAATTCACATTCAATTTTCATTAAAAAGATATTAAATATATCAAGCTTACCACAATTCATGGAATAATACACAGTTACGTTGACTGGCAATGAATAAAGCACAATTTCGATCTGCCGATGTCCCAGGCTTTTATTTAGAAAAATATGCACTGGCGCTCAACGCACTGGTTCTTTAGTAAGTTTATTTGAAAATGTGGTGCTGACCCGACGCCTCTGATTGACTATATTCGCGGGTCTAACCAATCGTGCCATGTTTACACAGCTTTTCAAAAAGAAAAGTACTCCTACTCACGTTTCCCTAACAACCAAGAATCAATATTTATAGCCCGACTAATCGTGTTTAGCCTTACATTTACTTTCCGCCAATCAAATAGGAGGTAACATGGGGACCTATTTCCCGTACAATGGTGGTGTGAAAATCTGCCACTGAGCGATTCTGGTTTTGGTGTTGTCTGACATCCCTCACTATTTCTTGTGGCTATAATCTGTTAATTCCTAGACTATTTGCGTAACGTTTAACATATTCTTTGTCAGCAAGTCCTAAGGAACCCAAATATATATATTTAATGGGGCTAAGTGGCTGCGTTCAAAATATGCATTTTCTTCTACCTCCTGTTCACTTCGAATACGATGTGGTGTCTGGGTACTGTAATGTTTTCAAACGTAAACCAGTATAATGTCAGGTTTCCTAATAAGCGTTTTGTGAGTTTTTTAAAAACTAACTCTCGTATGGGTAGTGTTTTTTTATCACTGTCGATTTGAAAAAAGCTAGTGCTTGTGGCCTTACACGCGTGATGGTAGTAATTGTATATCGCGAGACTGTGGTAGTATTGCCTGCGTTCCGGCTTTCAGCCCCTCCCTTTCTTTCTATCCTTAGTCCATCTGTCTTTCGTTTTTGGTAACATAGTGTATAAAATGACATGAATGGAATTTTAAATCTAGGTCATCTTGCGTATCTCAAGGTTTTTCTTAGAAATGGAGTACACATTTTATTGTGTTGGGGAAACGCGTGTATGCTGCAGAAGGCTTTTATTATCAACGTGAAACGTTACAATTTGCAGACGAAGGAGAAAACAAGGGGATTTCGAGTACAGTCATTGTGACAGCACTGTTCTTTACCATTCTTCTTTCCTTTTATTGAATTTATGTGTTAGGCTTTACATTTACTTTTTAATTTATATATGTGGATTAGAATTTCTCACGACAAATCCTCCCCACTTAAAACAGACGTTATATGTCAGACTATAATTCTATATACACATAGAGAAATTTAATATTTTTCCTGGGGTTTAGGGCGATTCTCATCACACGGATGGCGGCTTAAAAAATCCGCTCCCAGATTTGTTTTTCCACTTATATACTCTATGCTAAACTCAAATGGCTGCATCAATAAAGACCAACGGAGTAATCTAGAATTCTCATGTCTAGCCTGTGCTAGAAACGACAAAGGTTTGTGATCCGTTTGCAACTTAAATGCCTTCCCATACAGATAAATATTGAATTTCTTTATCGCCCATATTACTGCAAGACATTCTTTTTCGCTAGTTGAGTAATTGGTTTCAGCTTTATTCAACTTTCTGCTAGCATATGCCACTGGGCTTAATTCCCCATCCAATGCATCTGATTTCTGTAGCAGAGTTGCACCTAACCCAATATTACTGGCATCCGTCCTTACTATGAATTCTTGACTTAAGTCAGGTAATTTCAAAATAGGTTTACTTGTGAGCTTTTCCTTCAATTCCTGGTAAGCCATTTCACATTGTGGTGTCCATGTAATTCGATCTGGATTTCCCTTACGTGTCAAATCAGTTAACGGTACACATATGGAATTAAAGTTTTTGATAAACTGTGTGTCCCAAGAATTCCAATTCTTTACATCCAACGCAACATTTGGTTGGTCGGGCTGTTAAATTCGCTTCCTTAATTCGATTAAATAGCATGTTCAGAGAGTCAATGTGTTCCTCAAATGTTTCTGTTGATATAAGGATATCATCCATGAAATTTGTGATGCATGGGTTATTCAGAGGGTCCAATAATTTTCTCATCATTCTAGAGAAAACACTAGGCGCATTCTTCAATCCAAATGGCAATCTATTAAACTCATAGTGTCCTTCTGAGGTACTAAAAGCTAGGTATGGTCTAACCTCAGGCTTTACTGGAATCTGATAGTATCCTTTACTCAGGTCCACTTTTGAGAAATATTTAGCTTTATTTAGTCTGGCAAACAACTGATTTGTATCCGGCAATGGATCCACCTGTCCTTCTGTAATAGCATTCAGTCTCCTGTAATCTATACAGAGTCTATGTTCTCCAGAGGGTTTCCTTAAAAGTACAATAAAGGAACTATATGAAGATTCACTGTGTGAAATAATTCCTTCCTTCAACAAATAGTCTATCTCTTCCTTCAAAGCTTTCTCCTTAGCAAAAGGAATCGAATAGGGTTTCATACAGACAGGTGTGGGGTCTATCAGTTTCATATCATATTCCAATAAGTTTGTATGCCCTGGTCGGTCTGTTAACACCTCTACATGATTATCTAGAACCTGTTGCACTCTCTCTTTCTGAGTTTTCGTTAAATGTGTACTGATTTTCACCTGTGCCGCTGTCTCACAGGGGTGTAATGGATATTCAAATGATGAAAGTGGTTCCTTTTTCATCTCCATGGCAATGGACAAGGTCAACAAGTGTGTCTCTTCCTGATGTTCTCTTTCCAAATATTTCTTCAGGAGATTCACATGATAGATTTTTTCTTTCCACTTCTTATCTATCTTATAATTGGTTCTAGACACCTTCTCTAGAACTGTATATGGACCTTGCCATCCAATTTGTAACTTATTCTGACTACCGGGGAGAAGAAGCAGTACCTTCTCTCCCACAGCCAAATCTCTGTCTTTAGCTTTCCTGTTATAATAGGCAGCATGTTTCTTCCTGGCTTGTTTCAAATATTCATTGGCAAGTTTCCAGCCAGTTTTTAAACGAGTGGTCAGCTCATTCACATATTGGTATGAGGATGTAATATTTTCCTCTGCCTTTTCGTCAGTCCACGTTCTTAACAGCGTTACATATGGACCTTTAATTGTGTGGACCTATTTGTCCATGCACCGGTATGGTCTCTTCCACTGGAAGCGCTATAGTGATGATTTTTCTTCCTAGAATTATCATGCACAAAACGACCGCTACCAATTTTTCTTTTGGGGCTGTCTCCCCACTTAGAATTCTGGATGAGAGATGTCCTCTCTACATCTTCTTCCTCCAGTTTGTTTAAGTCCGATTGAGGGATTTTCGGCTTATCCTGGGGTAAGACATCTTTTTGCACTCTCCGCATAGTGGCCATTGTAAAACAGTTAAGTGAAGCTTGTCCGTGAAAAGGGGCTTCCCATTCCCTTTGGTCCACTTTATCAAATTTATTTTTCTTTTTATTATCAGGCCTAATTTTGCCCCGTGGCGTGTCCAGGTCCTGATCAATGTTCCTACTTGTGGGTGTTCCCTCATGTGCTATGCTACACCTTTCTACAAAATTCACAATGTCAATCATTGCCTTGGGCCAATAATAATTGTGAGCCACCTTTTGGATGATGGTACCTATTTTTTCGTGGTCCCCATCTGGTTTCACATGTAGGCTCCTTATTAAGTCTGCCCTATATCTTTTAGGAAGTACCAGCTGTCCCTGACCTTTGGATCTAGCTCCAGTCTTCCTATACATCAACTTGTTTTTCATGTAAAAATCTCCCTTGCCTGGAGTTGTATGACAAGTTGATAATTTCCTGAAACAAGGCTTGAGGGTCTTATCCCCAGCCTGTGCCTTCCTCATCTCTTCTGGAGTGGTATCTAACAGAATATCCTCCTCCTTTCTTGAGATCGACCTGACCTGAAGGGTGGCCATAACTATAGGGTTCCTTCTGCAACGGTCAGTGTCATGATTGTTCATCTTACAATTTTTTCACCACCTTTTCCCTTGGTTGAAAGATTTTCTTTCATCATATTTCCTTTCATCGAATTGTGGGGTTTTATTTTTATTGTCATACCGTGACCTATCAAATTGGTGCTTACCTTTGTTTTGATCTCTAGGATCAAATTTATTAAAGTTCTGTGGTGCCCTAAAACTTTCCACCTGTTTCTTTTTGTTACCTGATACCTCTGCCTGAGCTGCTTGATACCTTTCAGCAACATTTAGCAACTCACCCAGCCTCTCTGCACCTTGTTCCATGAGAAACTTTCTCAGGTCTGGAGCCATGGACTCTCTTAGTTGTTCTATAAGGACCATTTCCTTAAGATCTTGGGTTTTCCCCAGAGAAGTCCATTTCTCCAAGTATGTCTCTTTTCGTGCAGAGAACTGGTGATAGGTTTCACCTGACAGTAGTTTAGCATTCCTAAATTTTTTCCTATAAAATTCTGCGTTCTTTTCATATCTTAACAAAAGAGCCTGCTTTAGCATGTCATAATTTTCCTGATCACCTCTGCTCATTTTGGCAAAAACTTCATAAGCTGCCCCACGAAGCCCTTGAGATAACTTTAAGCTCCACCTTTCTCTCTCTAACCCATATGTGGTAGCTAATAGTTCATATCTATTTAGATAGCTCTCAATATCATCGTCTTTCTCAACAAAATGATCTAAATGAAAATTCATAGCTGAGGTTGAGGCTCCTTGGCTAGCAGTGGCATCAGAGGTAAAGGGACTGGCACCATTTTCAGGAGCATGGCCCTGAAACTCAAACTCCCTTAGTCGTAACTCGTGCTCCCTTTGTAATTTCTTCTCCTCCTTTTCTGCTTCCCTCTCTGCAGTTAATCGCTTGCCTTCCCTTTCTGCAGCCAATCTTTTGTCTTCTCTTTCTGCCTCCAATTTCTTAGCTTCAGCCTCAATCTGCAACCTCGTAGCCTCAGCCTCAATCTGCAGCCTCTTAATTTCTTTTTCAGCCTCTAACTTTCTTTCGGCCTCTTTTTCTAATCTTCTTTCTTCCCGTTCAATATATTTGTCACATTCAGCAGTGACATAAGCAATCATAATTTGCCCGTCCATTCCTAACTCTTTCGCAGTCTGTACAGCAGCAGATCGAAATTTTGCCAAGTCGGCCATTGTCTAACATGCAAATGTAAACAATTCAATCTTTCAATAATTATCTAAGGACACTACAGGCACTGAGAGCTCAACCTTATTTATTTCCACCCAAGGATACCTTTTAATTCTATTATTCCCTGAAGTGAATTACCCCCAATATTTTTAATAGGGAAAGATTCAAAATCCCGAGAGCGAGACCCCAATATATGTGGTAAAGTGGGATGATATAAATATTTATAGGGGACTTAGTGTACTGCCTGAGGTCAGCTGTGAAGGTTTCTGTATCTAATAGGTGTAGTGTTTTACAGATAACCTTACTTGCTACCACATTATGCCTCAGTCAGAATTATTCTGGAATATTGTGATGACTACGTTAAATGTCTAGGGTATGTATATGATGAAGTGTAAGTCACAACAACAACAGACAGATAAACAATTTAATTTATTCCACCACACGTGACAACACGGTGACACTCACACACATGTAACACTCTATAAGACTATCTTAAATGAGTCACTGGTATATTTTCAAATATCAATATGTATTAATTACTTTCATTAATATATATCCTGATTCAACTACAAAGTGAACCAGGAATCACAATCAAGTGTAATTACAATTTATATGTACAGAATTTATCAATATGAACCTTGTAGTGACATATTTTATTAATATTATCCTATGTGTGTCAGTTGTGTAGTAGTAATATGAGGTAATACTGGTTTTGTTTTTTCAAGCTATGTTGTTATTTGTCATCATGACTTCAAGTGTTTGTTTATCTTGTAAATAGTATGGGGAAAAGTTCACAGTTCCTATCAATTTAAATACTGTATTTTCCCTCTGTTGTTTTATAAAGTCAGATTTTGAGGGGGGGGGGGCATAATGTTGAGCTCCTCTGGCCACAGACGCTTATCTTTCGTGATGGCGGCAGGAAAGGACTCCTCTGCTCGATAGCCTCCCTGTGTTCTGGGGACACCTCACTGGTCACTATCTGGACCCAGGAGTATGCTGTCAGCCTCTAGGTTCAGCAAAGCTCAGACCAGGTGCTGCTCAATAACTTTAGGACCACGGTCCCTGAAACAAGAAGGTTGTACCTCCTACTTCATAACTAATTTATAATCTATTTACAGACTGAACACATTACATAACAAACACTGAGTTCAGAGCGGTAGGCCAACTGTCAGCTTCATCTGAAATAATTTACACCAGTATATTCCTCCCTAATGGTTACTACGCCTCTGCAATTCCAGCATTATTTCTTTCTAGTCAATAAGATAGGTGTCAGTGTACTGTTTGGCAATTCCAGGTAGTTTTACTTTCCTCCGACACCTTCTGTTCAGGTTGGAGCACTATATAGGCTTTACCTCATGTTCGCTACTGAACCACACATATATACAGACATAAATTATCAATTCACATTCAATTTTCATTAAAAAGATATTAAATATATCAAGCTTACCACAATTCATGGAATAATACACAGTTACGTTGACTGGCAATGAATATAGCACAATTTCGATCTGCCGATGTCCCAGGCTTTTATTTAGAAAAATATGCACTGGCGCTCAACGCACTGGTTCTTTAGTAAGTTTATTTGAAAATGTGGTGCTGACCCGACGCCTCTGATTGACTATATTCGCGGGTCTAACCAATCGTGCCATGTTTACACAGCTTTTCCAAAAAAAAAGTACTCCTACTCACGTTTCCCTAACAACCAAGAATCAATATTTATAGCCCGACTAATCGTGTTTAGCCTTACATTTACTTTCCGCCAATCAAATAGGAGGTAACATGGGGACCTATTTCCCGTACAATGGTGGTGTGAAAATCTGCCACTGAGCGATTCTGGTTTTGGTGTTGTCTGACATCCCTCACTATTTCTTTTGGCTATAATCTGTTAATTCCTAGACTATTTGTGTAACGTTTAACATATTCTTTGTCAGCAAGTCCTAAGGAACCCAAATATATATATATATATTTAATGGGGCTAAGTGGCTGCGTTCAAAATATGCATTTTCTTCTACCTCCTGTTCACTTCGAATACGATGTGGTGTCTGGGTACTGTAATGTTTTCAAACGTAAACCAGCATAATGTCAGGTTTCCTAATAAGCGTTTTGTGAGTTTTTAAAAACTAACTCTCGTATGGGTAGTATTTTTAATCACTGTCGATTTGAAAAAAGCTAGTGCTTGTGGCCTTACACGCGTGATGGTAGTAATTGTATATCGCGAGACTGTGGTAGTATTGCCTGCGTTCCGGCTTTCAGCCCCTCCCTTTCTTTCTATCCTTAGTCCATCTGTCTTTCGTTTTTGGTAACATAGTGTATAAAATGACATGAATGGAATTTTAAATCTAGGTCATCTTGCGTATCTCAAGGTTTTTCTTAGAAATGGAGTACACATTTTATTGTGTTGGGGAAACGCGTGTATGCTGCAGAAGGCTTTTACTATCAACGTGAAACGTTACAATTTGCAGACGAAGGAGAAAACAAGGGGATTTCGAGTACAGTCATTGTGACAGCACTGTTCTTTACCATTCTTCTTTCCTTTTATTGAATTTATGTGTTAGGCTTTACATTTACTTTTTAATTTATATATGTGGATTAGAATTTCTCACGACAAATGGGTTGAACAGGGTATTTAATCTAAATAATAGGGCAAACAGATTTTACCAAAGCGACAACAGTGACTTTCATAAATGATTCGAACCATTCGATTTATCTTTTATATAAATGAATTTTAGTTCTCTTTCTTTCCACCACGAACACCTAGTCGCCAGTACAACGCCGTAGCCACTACACCAGCGCGGATCCCACAACTCAGATTAGATAATATGGTTCACCTCAAGTTGTATCATAGTTATCCATAGACTACCTAATATGGTCTCACCTCAAGTCTTACCATAGTTATACTCAGACTAGTTAATATGGCTCACCTCAAGTTGTATCATAGTTATTCTTAGACTACCTAATATCGTCTCACTTCAGTAACTATTTGCGGTGACACATGATTCATCCAAGAAAATTTAAACCACTTAATTTGGCGTCCACCTTGTAATTATATATATATATATATATATATATATATATATATATATATATATATATATATATATATATATATATATATATAGGTTGGACTAGAGCCAAATTTGGGCAACCCACCTGTCGTGAATTATTCTAATCCCCATATATAAATTAAAACGTAAATGCAAAGCCTAACAAATAAATTTAATAAAAGGAAAGAAGAATGGTAAAGAACAGTGCTGTCACAATGACTGTACTCGAAATCCCCCTTGTTTTCTACTTCGTCGGCAAATTGTAACGCTTTCACGTTGATAGTAAAAGCCTACTGTATTATTACCCGCTTTCTTCAATGAAACGTGTGCTGTATTTCTTGGAAAAAATCTTGAGATACGCAAGCTGATCAATGACCTAAATTTAATATTTCATTCATTCCAATTTATACACGGCGTAACTAAAAGACAGATGGACTAAAGGATAGAGAGAAGGGAGAGGCAGAAAAGCAGGGACACGTGCAACACTAAACCCGCGTCGCGCGATACACAATTGCTGCCATCACGCGTGTAAGGCCACATGCACTAACTTTATTTCAATTCGACAGTGATAAAATTCACTACCCTTCCCAGAGTTAGGTTTTAAAATCCTGAAAAACGCTTATTAGGAATTATGACATTATACCGGTTTACGTTTGAAAACATTACAGTACCCAGACAGCACATCTTCGAAACAGGAGGTAGAAGAAATTGCATATTTTGAACGCAGCATATTAGCTCTATTAAATATATATATTTGGGTGCCTTCGGGTTTGCTGACAAAGAATATGAAAAACGTTACGCAAATAGTCTAGGAATTACCAAGTTATGGCCAAAATAAAATAGTGGGGGTTCCTGACAGCATGAAATCATTTCTGCTCATAAAATTTTTTTATAACGTGTTTAAAAAACATTACGTTACGGAAATAGCCTACCATGTTAACTCCTATGTGATTGGAGCGCAACAAATGAAAGACTAAACACGATTGGTCGGACTATAAATACTATCTTGTGTTGTCAGGGGAAACGTGAGAAAGGGGTTCTTTTTTGAAAAGATGTGTAGACATGTTTTCCTTGGTTAGGAGCTGCCGGCAATATAGACACCATATTCAGAGCGTTGTTCATTGCACCACATCTTGTAATAAACCTAACTAAGAAGCAGTGCGTTGAGCACCAGTGTATATTTTTTTATAATAACTAATAAAAAGCCTGAAACATCGGCAGATCGGAAAGTTGTGGCTATATTCATTGGCCATTCAACGTCACTGTGTAATATTTCATGAATTGTTGGGACCTGGTCTTTAAAGTTTATGGGATGGAGCAGGGGGGCACCTGGTCAGGGATCCTTAGTGGCTGAAGGGGTGAAGAAGTGGTTGAGGGGCCAGGCG
>JAMPIV010017376.1:0-19273 GCA_024509875.1 Oreohelix idahoensis
TATCTAGATACAGTCAAGTTGATGATATTATATAGATAGTCAAGTTGATGTTGATGATGTTATATAGATACAGTCAAGTTGATGATGTTATCTAGATACAGTAAAGTTGATGATGTTATCTAGATACAGTCAAGTTCATGTTGATGATGTTATCTAGATACAGTCAAGTTGGATGATGTTATCTAGATAACAGTCAAGTTGAGTTGATGTGTTTTGATAGATACAGTCATGTTGATGAATAGTTTTAATAGATACAGTCACGTTGATGATGTTATTTAGATACAGTCAAGTTGATGATGTTAAATAGATAGTCAAGTTGATGTTGATGATGTTATATAGATACAGTCAAGTTGATGATATTATATAGATACAGTCAAGTTGATGTTGATGATGTTATTGTGGCCATGATAGTGTGGTTCCTGTTTGTACTTACAGTGTTTGTATAGTGTGGACTCATCTCACTACCCAGCAGTAGGCAGTTAGGTGTTGATGATGTTATGTCACTACAACTCTAGATGATAATACATCACACAACATGCAGATGATGGATGGAGAACATCTATCGAAAAGCACTGCACTCAACCAGCAGTGAATAACAAGATGGTGTTTATGTACAGTTAGTCATCCAAAACATCTGCCGAAAAATAACTCATGCCCAACCTTCCATCAAGGTGGGTCCTTTCCATAATAACAAAAATGTTCATAAGCAACTTTGTAATAAGTCTCCTTTCGCTCTATTAATTCCTTTATATGTATAGTCCTGAAACGTGATTTTACTAGCTCATCTAAGAATTTATGTTTTTCCTGGTTTTATTTCAACTCCACCATAATTTAGAACTCACATAATATGCTTAACCCTAAAACATCAACTACATCCCCAAAAGGAATCTACGGAGTTACCACCCTTCCCCCAAAACACTCCTCCGCTCACATCACTTCCCTTTAACAAAGACGAATAGTCTTTTAACAACTCTATTCAAATTTCTCAAACCATTTTTCTGCACTCACTTTCCTTCCCAAATCCCAAGCTACCATTCACATTATATAGATACAGTCAAGTTGATGATGTTATCTAGATACAGTCAAGTTGATGATGTTATCTAGATACAGTCAAGTTGATGATGTTATCTAGATACAGTCAAGTTGATGATGTTATCTAGATACAGTCAAGTTGATGATGTTATCTAGATACAGTCAAGTTGATGATGTTATCTAGATACAGTCAAGTTGATGATGTTATCTAGATACAGTCAAGTTGATGATGTTATCTAGATACAGTCAAGTTGATGATGTTGTCTAGATACAGTCAAGTTGATGATGTTATCTAGATACAGTCAAGTTGATGATGTTATCTAGATACAGTCAAGTTGCTGATGTTATCTAGATACAGTCAAGTTGATGTTGATGATGTTATCTAGATACAGTCAAGTTGATGTTGATGATGTTATCTAGATACAGTCAAGTGGATGATGTTATCTAGATACAGTCAAGTTGATGATGTTATCTAGATACAGTCAAGTTGATGTTTTTATCTAGATAGTCAAGTTGATGATGTTATCTAGATACAGTCAAGTTGATGTTGTTATCTAGATACAGTCAAATTGATGATGTTATCTAGATACAGTCAAGTTGATGTTGTTATATAGATACAGTCAAGTTGATGTTGTTATCTAGATACAGTCAAGTTGATGATGTTATCTAGATACAGTCAAGTTGATGTTGTTATCTAGATACAGTCAAGTTGATGATGTTATCTAGATACAGTCAAATTGATGTTGTTATCTATATACAGTCAAGTTGACGTTGATGATGTTATCTAGATACAGTCAAGTTGATGTTGATGGTGTTATCTAGATACAATCAAGTTGATGTTGATGATGTTATATAGATACAGTCAAGTTGATGTTGTTATCTAGGTACAGTCAAGTTGATGATGTTATCTAGATACAGCCAATACTTATCTTGATATTTTGTTTGTTGACCTAGTGAGGAGACATTTGTTGTCAGCCCTGAAAAGTTAGAGGAAGAAAAGAAACGACGACAAAAGGAGGAAGCTGAGGCCAAGAAAAAGGAAGAGAAAGAAAGGAAAGAAAAAGAAAAGGAAGAAGAAAAGAAACGAAAGAAAGAGGAAAAGGTGAGACTTTTTGTTTTGATTACAGCGATGTGTGTTTATATATGACGTGAAACTATTATTTCTCATGACCCTTCATCTCACAACAAGCCAGCCTGTCCTGTGCTGTCTGTTCAACTTGTCTTCTTTATAACTTTCATGTGTGTATCATATTCCCTCTCTGTGTATCATATTCCCTCTCTGTGTATCATATCCCTCTCTATGTGTTCTTAGGTCTCCCTCTGTCTCTTACCATGGGGATTCCAGAACATGGATTGCCTTGTATGGCTATTAGTTGGTGTCCTCAATGTTTATACCAGCACCTTTACTGCACTCCTTGCTCCACTGGTATTTGCCTGGTTGTCTGTGTCAGTTCTACATTGGTTATCTTCTTATATCATTTATTTTCTGCGCAGGCACCCATGTATCAAAAGTCTGTAACATCTTGATTGTCTTTGTTGTTGTTGTTGTCCATGTTAGAGCTGTACTGTTGACATCATATACTTATTTGTTTAAATAAAGCTATGTTCTTCCAGCTATGTCTATATTGCTGCCCGTATATATATCTATCTATATATCTATCTATCTCCATATATATCTATATATATATATATATATATATATATATATATATATATATATATATATATATATATATATATATATATATATATATATATATATATATATATATATATATAATGTGTTTGTCCGCATCATGCAGGGGTATTTTACAAGTGTAGTCTGGCTATTATTTGCCTCATCTATTTGCATAATATTTGTTTTTCTTCAGTGTATTTTGAAATCCAGTTGCTGTGATCTGTCATCAAGTGTTATCATTTTTTTCTGACATCTGGTTATGGTTATGGGACAAAAGAGCCAGATCATAGCCAAATCTATGTCAACAGATGTTTCACTGATATCCACTTTTGCTGGTTGGTGTCACTGTTTTTATAATTCACTTTATAGCCTGTAAGAAAATGGTGAAAGGAGGCATCCCTGCCACAGTCCAGTTTTTATCTCGAATGATTCTGTAAGTTTTCCTTCATGTGAAACAATGCCAGGTTTGTACCAGTGTTGAACTTTAGATTTAGTGTTGTGTCATTGGCCCATAAGTATTTCACTAAATTAGAAAACTGAGGGCAGGGGTTATAACTTTAAGATTATTGTTTCACAAATGAGCAGTGCAGTAAAATGTGTATGCTTTTATGTGAAAAGTGTATAATGAATTGTGTTTTCCTCTTAAAATTTAAAAATTTATTAATTTGTTGGTTTTTATATTTGTAATTTTTCTTTCTGTTTTGTTTTGTGTTTTGGTTTAATTTTTGTTGTTGTTAGTTTTCTAGGTTTCTTCATTTCTTCAATTGTTTGACAACCCTCTTAGGTTATTTTGCTTTATTATATTTTTTTTGTGATTAACAGAATTGTTTGTCTCATTCTCCTGTTTGTGTTCCCTGTATAGAACTTACCACTTGTTTGGTCTTTATTGCTTGTTTTCTTCATATTTTTGTTATTGATGTATTATCTACACGCTCCAATTTTCAAAAAGGGTGACAATCGACAGTGTGGAAACCATAGAGGCATATCCCTTCTCAGTGTCCCTGGTAAAATCTACTCTAGAATCCTAGAGCAGAGACTACGACGCCTAGCTGAGCCACAATTGGATGAGGTCCAGTGCGGATTCCGAGCAAACCGAAGTACTCAAGACCTAATCTTCACACTCAGGCAGCTGAATGAAAAGGCCCTTGAGTATAAGAGTGAGATGCATCTTTGTTTCATAGATCTGGAAAAGGCGTTTGACAGGGTCCCCTGGAGCAAACTTTGGGACTGTTTGGCAAGGAAGAATATTCCAGCACCTCTGATTCATGCTATACAGAGCTTCTACAAGTCTTGCAGAAATTATGTGAGGACAGCAAACCATAAGTCGGAAGAGTTCAGGACCACCACTGGTGTAAGACAAGGTGATATCCTATCACCTTACCTCTTCATACTCCTTATGGACGATGTCATCAAGGCATGTAAGGAGAGAACAAGAAAGTATTCAGTGGGGTACTGGAAGATGAGACAGGTCTATATTTTGGAGCTGGCATTTGCTGATGATGTTGCCCTGATTGCTAAATCAGAGGCACATCTCCAATCCAACCTGCAAGTCTGGAAGGAAGAGCTGGAGAAGAGAGGGATGGTCATAAGCAGCTCTAAAACAAAATCCATGGTGATATCACGAGAAGAAAGAAAACATCAGATTAAGCTGGGAGAACAGGTCCTGGAGCAGGTCGACCACTTTAAATACCTCGGAGCTATTATAGACCGAAAGGGAGGCATCAAAGAAGAGTTGGCCACTCGAAAAGCAGCAGCTGGGAGACTTTTTCAGGCCATAAATCGAGGATTCCTCAGCAAGAGAGAGGTTGGTAAGAAAACGAAGATGGCTGTATACCGCTCCACCTATGTCCCAGTCTTGACATACGGATGCGAGTCATGGGCAATGACTACAACCCATAAAAGCCAGATCCAAACCTCAGAAATGAGGTATCTGAGGAAGGTGGTTGAAGTAACAAGAAGAGACATGGTACGCAACCAGACGATACGTCAAGGCCTTAAATCCTACCCCCTGCAGACCCAAGTAGAACAGTCCCAATTAAGATGGTTTGGCCATGTCTGCAGAATGGGAGAAGATCGGATACCACACCGAGGACTAGAATGTAACCAGGCCAGGAGGAAGACAGCCGATAGGATAGTCTGGCGCTCTCTCTTCCAAACCTCTACACCTCACGGTAGAAGGGGAACGACTAAGTAAGTAAGTCTACACGCTACACACTCAGCTGCAGGGTGGATTGTTTGCTGGTCATTGTGGTTTAACCTTCAGTATCAAAGTGTTACTGAGGGGGTGGAGCTACAGTCAAATACTATATTCATAAATACTTGCAGGATTTCAATGAAAGTACACAGGCTTAGCCTATAACAATAGTAGAGATATGTAACAGTGTGTTTGATGTGCCGTGCTATTGGTTATTATGGAAATGGTGGCCATATTGGACTTAAGTGCTGTATTTCAATTAGCTAAAGCATTTTAGCTACTCTTTCCCCCCCCCCCCCCCCCCTTTTTTTATTGAAGGCAAGACTGCATTGGCTGTGATTGTTTGAAGCTGTTTTTGTTGTTTATTTATTATCTTTTTTTTTCCAAATTTTACAGGAGAAGGCGAAGAAAGACAAAGAGGAGATGCAACTACGAAAAAAATTCAGTGTATGTTATACTTCATCATTCTATATACTTACTTACTTACTTAGTCGTTCCCCTTCTACTGTGAGGTTAGAGGTTTGGAAAAGAGAGTGCCAGACTATCCTATTGGCTGTCTTCCTCCTGGCCTGGTTCTATTCTAGTCCTCAGTCCTTCAAAGATTGTCTAAGGTTGTCCTCACAGCGGACTCTGGGTCGTCCTGGGGGTCTGGATCCCTGGCTCTTTGTTTCCCATGCTTGTCGTGGTAGCCGATCTCCCATTCTGCAGACATGGCCAAACCATCTTAGTTGGGACTGTTCTACTTGGGTCTGCAGGGGGTCTGATTTTAGACCTTGACATATTGTCTGGTTGCGGACCATGTCTCTTCTTGTTACTTCAACCACCTTCCTCAGATAGCTCATTTCTGTGGTTTGGATCTGGCCAACTCTTCTTTGATGCCTCCCTTTCGGATTTTGTTTTAGAGCTGCTTATGACCACCACTCTCTTCTCCAGCTCTTCCTTCCAGACTTGCAGGTTGGATTGGATATGTGCCTCTGATTTAGCAATCAGGGCAACATCATCAGCAAATGCCAGCTCTGAAATACAGACCTGTCTCATCTTCCAGTACCCCACTGAATACTTTCTTGTTCTGTCCTTACATGCCTTGATGACATCGTCAATGAAGAGTATGAAAAGATAAGGTGACAGGATATCACCTTGTCTTACACCAGTGGTGGTCCTGAACTCTTCTGACTTATAGTTTGCTGTCCTCACATAATTTCTGCAAGACTTGTAGAAGCTCTGTATAGCATGAATCAGAGGTGCTGGAATGTTCTTCCTTGCCAAACAGTCCCAAAGTTTGCTCCAGGGGACCCTGTCAAATGCCTTTTCAAGATCTATGAAACATAGATGGATCTCACTCTTATACTCAAGGGCCTTTTTCACTCAGCTGTCTGAGTGTGAATACTAGGTCTTGAGTACTTCGGTTTGCTCGGAATCCACACTGGACCTCATCCAATTGTGGCTCAGCTAGGTGTCGGAGTCACTGATCTAGGACTCTAGAGTAGATTTTACCAGGGACACTGAGAAGGGATATGCCTCTATGGTTTCCACATTGTCGATTGTCACCCTTTTTGAAAATTGGTGTTATGATGGCAATCTCCCAATCCTTTGGTATGGTCTTGTTGCACCATGCCGCCTGTAGGACCCTTAAGAGTAATAGGTCGCCTGATGCTCCCATGTACTTAACCATTTCTGGTGTTATATCATCATGCCCTGCTGCTTTGCCCATCTTGATTTTCTCCAGTGCTGCCTTCAGTTCTTCCATCTTTATGTCATCTACACCATCATTGGTTTTCTCTTCTGTGCTAGTGGTTATCATTTCTGATGCTTGACCTTGCTCACCATCCAGGAGTTCTGAGAAATATTCTTTCCATCTTTCCATTACTTCCTTCGGGACAGTAATCAATTTGCCTTGCTTGTCCTTTATAAATTTGAGAGGGCATTGTTTTTCCTTCCTCCTGTTCTTTAGGGTCTTATAGAACAATTTCTGGTTTTCTTGCGCATCTTTTTTCTAGCTTTTCTCCAAATTCTTCCCAGGACTTCTGTTTTGCTGCTAGCACCTTGTTCTTTGCTTCTGTTCTGAGTGTCACATATTCTCTATATTTCTCCATTTGTCCTGTTGTGTTGTTAGCTCCTAAGTATTGTTTCCATGCCATTTTCTTCTCTCTTATTTTCTCTTTGACTTCCTCTGTCCACCAAGGTGTCCTCTTTCTCTTGTTCCCAAGTTGGACTTCACCACATGCTTCTGCAGCAGCTGTCTTTATGATGTCCTTTAATTTAAGCCAGAGGGTTTCCAAGTCATCAGGTTGTTCTTCTGTGTTGCTCACCGCTGCAGCAATAAGCCCCTGATATCTGGTCTTAATTTCTGGCTCTCTCAGCTTGTAGGTCTTAATTGTCATTTCTCCCGTTCGTTTACTTAGTTTCTTGCGTGATGTTGGGCAGTTCCTAGGCTGAGCAACTCTTTCAGTTGTTCTTTTGATTGTAAGCAGGTAGTGATCACTTCCAATCTCTGGCCCCCTCCAGACTCTAGCATCCCGGACATATTTGAATGAGCTCCTCCTAACAATGGCATAGTCGATCACAGACTTCTCATTCTTAGTTGGTTCACATCTAGTGTATGCATGTATGCGCTTATGGGGGAACTTTGTGTTTGTAATGATCAGATTCTGCTCACTGCAGAATCTAAGGAGTCGCTTTCCATTGTCATTGAGAGTATCTTCTCCATATCTTTCGATAACTCCACCCCATCTAGCATGGTCATTTCCAACTCTGGCATTGAAATCTCCGAGCATGATAATTTCATCTAGGCAGTCATCCACTGTCCTTTGAAGCAGCTCGAAGAATTCCTCCTTGACCTCTGCTCTCTCATCCTCATTTGGCCCATACACTATGACGAGGTTGACTATGGTTTCTCCTTCTTTTAGTTTTACAACCATAATGCGCTCCGAGACAAAGTTCCATCCGTTGATACTATCTTTTTGGTTTTTGGCACAATGCAACCCCTTTAGCTCTTTCAGATGTGGGTACACCACTGTAGAGTAGCGTGTTGCCATCGAGATCCATGACTCCTTGTCTTTTTTTCTTTGTTTCCGTTATAGCCAGAATTTCTAGTTTTGCTTTCCTCATCTCTTCCACCAGCTCCTCTTCTTTCCCATTTATACTTCTTGTGTTCTAAGTTCCATAAGTCGCCCGTTCAAGTTCGTCGCCTTTAGAATCAGTCCTGTTTTCTCTCTTGTAGTTCTCGTAATCAAAAGTTTAAAGCAAACAGGTGATTGGTTTGTTGTGCCCTTTGCATGGTAGAGGGGCAGCCTCCTTACGGCCTGCATGCGGGCTTGGGACCGGCCTAGGTGGAGTTATCATTCTATATTTGTTATATTATTTTTGTCATTCTATATTTGTTGTATCAATTCATCAATCTGTAGTTGTGTAAATCATCATCATTCTTTGATTGTAATATCTTTGTCATTCTATATTTGTTGTATCAGTTCATCATTCTATATCATTGTACACATCATCATCATCCTCCAATCGTGTATCTTTCATCTCATTGTTCCATCATTGTATATTTCATCCTTCTGCAGTAATGTGTAACTTCCCGTTTCCATAAGTATATATCATTATCGTTCTGTAGTTGTATATCATCACATTCATTGCCCTATGGTTGTGTATCATCTTCTCATCATTTTTGTAGTCATGTATCTTCAACTCATCTTTGTGTTACAGATGAGAATACCTCATCCACGGATCTCAGTTTTTGATACACCTCCATAGTTTCATTGTTGATCTTATCCCATGTCGTAGTTCTAATACACTTGTCGTTGTTGGTTACATTATAACAGTTGACTGGAGAGGAGACCAGTGCTGGTGAAGGCATCATCAAACAAGATGTCAGAGGTGGGGTACTGGGTGGCCTGTCACTCAAGAAAGGTCAGACGGTCACAATTGTTCGACTTGACAACAATCCTCAGAACAAATGGCTGATCAGAAGTGACACAGGCAGTAAGTTTTGTGTAAGACTATAGTGTGTGGTTACATTTATTTAAGGGAGTTTTTAACTAGGGTTTGGTGGCATTTGTTTAAGGGAGTTTTTAACTAGGGTTTGATTACATTTATTTAAGGGAGTTTTTAACTAGGGTTTGGTTACATTTGTTTAAGGGAGATTTTAACTAGGGTTTAGTGACATTTGTTTAAGGGAGTTTTTCACCAGAAATTGTATCAGATGGTTATAAAAACACTGGCAGTGGAATAGAACTTGGTGAATTCCTTTCATGGAAAGTGGCTGTCAATTCATGCATCATCAGTCTTCATCAATCATCATCATCAACTTGCTTTGTACTCCTTACGAAGTATGGAGCAACTACTTCCACTTACAAGAAGCCTCCACCAAGTATTGACATGTTGTTGTAGTGGTGGTCTCTGTGTCAGTTTGTTTGACATGATGAGGTAGCCAGCACCATTCACAACCATATTATTGGCCTTGTAGGACATGCCTGAGGGAGTAGTCATTCTCTTCTTTCTGTGTCTCCTTAGAGACCCTGGAAACGACATTGGGGAGGGGGGGGGGGGTATTCTTGCATCAGGTGTACCAGAATTTATAAGTCAATGACATCTTTAGGCCAATCTTTAAATCAGATAATATAAACATTATTTGAATTGTCCCAGGTATTCTTGCATCAGGTGTACCAGAATTTATAAGTCAATGACATCTTTAGGCCAATCTTTAAATCAAATAATATAAACATTATTTGAATTGTCCCAGGTATTCTTGCATCAGATGTACCAGAATTTATAAGTCAATGACATCTTTAGGCCAATCTTTAAATCAAATAATATAAACATTATTTGAATTGTCCCAAGTATTCTTGCATCAGATGTACCAGAATTTATAAGTCAATGACATCTTTAGGCCAATCTTTAAATCAAATAATATAAACATTATTTGAATTGTCCCAGGTATTCTTGCATCAGGTGTACCAGAATTTATAAGTCAATGACATCTTTAGGCCAATCTTTAAATCAAATAATATAAACATTATTTGAATTGTCCCAAGTATTCTTGCATCAGATGTACCAGAATTTATATGTCGATGACATCTTTAGGCCAATCTTTAAATCAAATAATACAAACATTATTTGAATTGTTCCTGTTACAAACATGCTATGAATTGTCCCAGGTATTCTTGCATCAGGTGTACCAGAATTTATATGTCGATGACATCTTTAGGCCAATCTTTAAATCAAATAATACAAACATTATTTGAATTGTTCCTGTTACAAACATGCTATGAATTGTCCCAGGTATTCTTGCATCAGGTGTACCAGAATTTATAAGTGTCACAGTATAAATATAAAATATTAAGTTGGTCACGCTGTAGAGTGACAACTTACTTAGTCGTTCCCTTCTACCGTGAGGTGTAGTGGTTTGGAAGAGAGAGCGCCAGACTATCCTATCGGCTGTCTTCCTCCTGGCCTGGTTCCATTCTAGTCCTCGGTCCTTCAAAGATTGTCTAATGTTGTCCTCCCAGCGGACTCTGTGTCATCCTGGGGGTCTGGATCCTTGGCTCTTTGTTTCCCATGCTTGTCGTGGTAGCTGATCTTCTCCCATTCTGCAGACATGGCCAAACCATCTTAGTTGGAACTGTTCTACTTGGGTCTTCAGGGGGTGGGATTTAAGGCCTTGACGTATCGTCTGGTTGCGTACCATGTCTCTTCTTGTTACTTCAACCACCTTCCTCAGATACCTCATTTCTGAGGTTTGGATCTGGCTTTTGTGGGTTGTAGTCATTGCCCATGACTCGCATCCATATGTCAAGACTGCGACATAGGTGGAGCGGTATACAGCCATCTTCGTTTTCTTACCAACCTCTCTCTTGCTGAGGAATCCTCGATTTATGGCCTGAAAAAGTCTCCCAGCTGCTGCTTTTCGAGTGGCCAACTCTTCTTTGATGCCTCCCTTTCGGTCAATAATAGCTCCGAGGTATTTAAAGTGGTCTACCTGCTCCAGGACCTGTTCTCCCAGCTTAATCTGATGTCTTCTTTCTTCTCGTGATATCACCATGGATTTTGTTTTAGAGCTGCTTATGACCATCCCTCTCTTCTCCAGCTCTTCCTTCCAGACTTGCAGGTTGAATTGGAGATGTGCCTCTGATTTGTAGAGTGACAACCCTGATATTAATAAACCCGTTTGATCATGTGACCTGGAAGGAAGTGCGCCCGAATTCTGGTGGGGAAAGGCAGTTGAGTTTCTGCCTACCGACCGGAGAGGTCGTGTGTTGTTCCCTTTCAGCAGTTTGCTGGGATTATTGGATGCCATAGTTGTTCATTCAGGGCGCTTGTCATCTATTCATATGGTCAGATTTGGTTATACATGTCTAGAACAGTGGTGTAGTTCTATCTGCATTATTTTCGTAATTCATTGATGAGAAGTCATTTATAGTGAAGTATGGCGTTATCATAGTGCAGGACTTAGCCGGTGAGTGAAAGTCATTATGTTGGTTACTCAGTATGACGTATCCGCGAGTGTTGATAACGATAGTTTGAGTTGTCGATTATTGCAAGTGATTTTGGCATTCCTGTTGCATTGTATTGCATTTGTATTTCGAGCCGTGTGTGGCTTCATGGTGTGCATAGTTATTAAAGGGAACTTAACCTGTTTCAGGTGTTATTGTTTATTAATGTCAGCTACTGTATGCTATGGTCGTCCCCTAGTGGTTCGAGTCAAGTGTATGAAAGTATTGATGTAATAAAATCCATAGTGTAAGTAGATTAGTTTATCATTGACAATAAGTCAATGACATCTTTAGGCCAATCTTTAAATCAAATAATTCAAACATTATTTGAATTGTCCCAGGTATTCTTGCATCAGGTGTACCAGAATTTATAAGTCCATGACATCTTTAGGCCAATCTTTAAATCAAATAATACAAACATTATTTGAATTGTCCCAGGTATTCTTGCATCAGGTGTACCAGAATTTATAAGTCAATGACATCTTTAGGCCAATCTTTAAATCAAATAATATAAACATTATTTGAATTGTCCCAGGTATTCTTGCATCAGATGTACCAGAATTTATAAGTCAATGACATCTTTAGGCCAATCTTTAAATCAAATAATACAAACATTATTTGAATTGTCCCAGGTATTCTTGCATCAGGTGTACCAGAATTTATAAGTCAATGACATCTTTAGGCCAATCTTTAAATCAGATAATACAAACATTATTTGAATTGTCCCAGGTATTCTTGCATCAGATGTACCAGAATTTATAAGTCAATGACATCTTTAGGCCAATCTTTAAATCAAATAATACAAACATTATTTGAATTGTCCCAGGTATTCTTGCATCAGGTGTACCAGAATTTATAAGTCAATGACATCTTTAGGCCAATCTTTAAATCAAATAATACAAACATTATTTGAATTGTCCCAGGTATTCTTGCATCAGGTGTACCAGAATTTATAAGTCAATGACATCTTTAGGCCAATCTTTAAATCAAATAATACAAACATTATTTGAATTGTCCCAGGTATTCTTGCATCAGGTGTACCAGAATTTATAAGCCAATGACATCTTTAGGCCAATCTTTAAATCAAATAATACAAACATTATTTGAATTGTCCCAGGTATTCTTGCATCAGGTGTACCAGAATTTATAAGTCAATGACATCTTTAGGCCAATCTTTAAATCAAATAATACAAACATTATTTGAATTGTCCCAGGTATTCTTGCATCAGGTGTACCAGAATTTATAAGCCAATGACATCTTTAGGCCAATCTTTAAATCAAATAATACAAACATTATTTGAATTGTCCCAGGTATTCTTGCATCAGGTGTACCAGAATTTATAAGTCAATGACATCTTTAGGCCAATCTTTAAATCAGATAATACAAACATTATTTGAATTGTCCCAGGTATTCTTGCATCAGATGTACCAGAATTTATAAGTCAATGACATCTTTAGGCCAATCTTTAAATCAAATAATACAAACATTATTTGAATTGTCCCAGGTATTCTTGCATCAGGTGTACCAGAATTTATAAGTCAATGACATCTTTAGGCCAATCTTTAAATCAAATAATACAAACATTATTTGAATTGTCCCAGGTATTCTTGCATCAGGTGTACCAGAATTTATAAGTCAATGACATCTTTAGGCCAATCTTTAAATCAAATAATACAAACATTATTTGAATTGTCCCAGGTATTCTTGCATCAGGTGTACCAGAATTTATAAGCCAATGACATCTTTAGGCCAATCTTTAAATCAAATAATACAAACATTATTTGAATTGTCCCAGGTATTCTTGCATCAGGTGTACCAGAATTTATAAGCCAATGACATCTTTAGGCCAATCTTTAAATCAAATAATACAAACATTATTTGAATTGTCCCAGGTATTCTTGCATCAGGTGTACCAGAATTTATAAGTCAATGACATCTTTAGGCCAATCTTTAAATCAAATAATACAAACATTATTTGAATTGTCCCAGGTATTCTTGCATCAGGTGTACCAGAATTTATAAGTCAATGACATCTTTAGGCCAATCTTTAAATCAAATAATACAAACATTATTTGAATTGTCCCAGGTATTCTTGCATCAGGTGTACCAGAATTTATAAGTCAATGACATTGTTAGGCCAATCTTAAATCAAATAATACAAACATTATTTAAATTGTTCCTGTTATTCTTGCATCAGATATGCTTTGAACCATCGCTCTTTTGACAACCTAATTTAATTTGTAATTTTTACAAAATGCTTTGGAATAGTTTTCAGACAACTATGCTTGGATCTATCACTCATACAGACATACTTTGTATTATAATTTGTTATTTGAGAAATATACTGAAAGAATAAAAATGCACTACCTCCCTCTCATGACATACATGAGGATACAATGTTTCTGTTCTTTCTTTGTCTCATGACATACATGAGGATACAATGTTTCTGTTCTTTCTTTGTCTCAACATACATGAGGATACAATGTTTCTGTTCTTTCTTTGTCTCAACATACATGAGGATACAATGTTTCTGTTCTTTCTTTGTCTCAACATACATGAGGATACAATGGTTCTGTTCTTTCTTTGTCTCAACATACATGAGGATACAATGTTTCTGTTCTTTCTTTGTCTCAACATACATGAGGATGCAATGTTTCTGTTCTTTCTTTGTCTCAACATACATGAGGATACAATGTTTCTGTTCTTTCTTTGTCTCAACATACATGAGGATACAATGTTTCTGTTCTGTCTTTGTCTCAACATACATGAGGTGACTGTTCTTTCTTTGTCTCATGACATACATGAGGATACAATGTTTCTGTTCTTTCTTTGTCTCATGACATACATGAGGATACAATGGTTCTGTTCTTTCTTTGTCTTTACATGAGGATACAATGTTTCTGTTCTGTCTTTGTCTCAAACATACATGAGGATACAATGTTTCTGTTCTTTCTTTGTCTCAACATACATGAGGATACAATGGTTCTGTTCTTTCTTTGTCTCAACATACATGAGGATACAATGTTTCTGTTCTTTCTTTGTCTCAACATACATGAGGATACAATGTTTCTGTTCTTTCTTTGTCTCAACATACATGAGGATACAATGTTTCTGTTCTTTCTTTGTCTCAACATACATGAGGATACAATGTTTCTGTTCTTTCTTTGTTTCATGACATACATGAGGATACAATGGTTCTGTTCTTTCTTTGTCTCATGACATACATGAGGATACAATGGTTCTGTTCTTTCTTTGTCTCATGACATACATGAGGATACAATGTTTCTGTTCTTTCTTTGTCTCATGACATACATGAGGATACAATGGTTCTGTTCTTTCTTTGTCTCATGACATACATGAGGATACAATGGTTCTGTTCTGTCTTTGTCTCATGACATACATGAGGATACAATGTTTCTGTTCTTTCTTTGTCTCATGACATACATGAGGATACAATGGTTCTGTTCTTTCTTTGTCTCATGACATACATGAGGATACAATGTTTCTGTTCTTTCTTTGTCTCATGACATACATGAGGATACAATGGTTCTGTTCTTTCTTTGTCTCATGACATACATGAGGATACAATGTTTCTGTTCTTTCTTTGTCTCAACATAGATGAGGATACAATGGTTCTGTTCTTTCTTTGTCTCATGACATACATGAGGATACAATGGTTCTGTTCTTTCTTTGTCTCATGACATACATGAGGATACAATGTTTCTGTTCTTTCTTTGTCTCATGACATACATGAGGATACAATGTTTCTGTTCTTTCTTTGTCTCATGACATACATGAGGATACAATGGTTCTGTTCTTTCTTTGTCTCATGACATACATGAGGATACAATGGTTCTGTTCTGTCTTTGTCTCATGACATACATGAGGATACAATGTTTCTGTTCTTTCTTTGTCTCATGACATACATTAGGATACAATGGTTCTGTTCTTTCTTTGTCTCAACATACATGAGGATACAATGGTTCTGTTCTTTCTTTGTCTCATGACATACATGAGGATACAATGGTTCTGTTCTGTCTTTGTCTCATGACATACATGAGGATACAATGGTTCTGTTCTTTCTTTGTCTCAACATACATGAGGATACAATGTTTCTGTTCTTTCTTTGTCTCAACATACATGAGGATACAATGGTTCTGTTCTTTCTTTGTCTCAACATACATGAGGATACAATGGTTCTGTTCTTTCTTTGTCTCAACATACATGAGGATACAATGGTTCTGTTCTTTCTTTGTCTCAACATACATGAGGATACAATGGTTCTGTTCTTTCTTTGTCTCAACATAGATGAGGATACAATGGTTCTGTTCTTTCTTTGTCTCAACATACATGAGGATACAATGTTTCTGTTCTTTCTTTGTCTCAACATACATGAGGATACAATGTTTCTGTTCTTTCTTTGTCTCAACATACATGAGGATACAATGGTTCTGTTCTTTCTTTGTCTCAACATAGATGAGGATACAATGGTTCTGTTCTTTCTTTTTCTCAACATACATGAGGATACAATGGTTCTGTTCTTTCTTTGTCTCAACATACATGAGGATACAATGGTTCTGTTCTTTCTTTGTCTCAACATAGATGAGGATACAATGGTTCTGTTCTTTCTTTGTCTCAACATACATGAGGATACAATGGTTCTGTTCTGTCTTTGTCTCAACATAGATGCTGAGGAAAACCACATGGGATCAGCTTAGTGGGATAGAAGAATTTTCTAGTCTGTAGTATAGATTTATGAATAGTATAGATTTATGAATAGTATAGATTTATGAATAGTTTTCTAGTCTGTAATATAGATTTATGAATAGTTTTCTATTCTGTAGTATAGATTTATTAATAGTGTTCTAGTCTGTAGTATAGATTTATGAATAGTTTTCTAGTCTGTAGTATAGATTTATGAATATTTTTCTAGTCTGCAGTATAGATTTATGAATAGTTTTTTAGTCTGTAGTATAGATTTATGAATAGTTTTCTAGTCTGTAGTATAGATTTATGAATAGTTTTCTAGTCTGTAGTATAGATTTATGAATATTTTTCTAGTCTGTACTATAGATTTATGAATAGTTTTCTAGTCTGTACTATAGATTTATGAATAGTTTTCTAGTCTGTAGTATAGATTTATGAATAGTTTTCTAGTTTGTAGTATAGATTTATGAATAGTTTTTTGTTTGAGGTGTACCATTTTTTTCTAGTCTGTAGTATTGATGTCATGAATTATTGTGTATTGAGGTATAGAATCTTTTCTAGTCTGTGTTATTGATTCCATGAATGATTGTGTATTGAGGTATATAAATCTTTTCTCACCTGTAGTATTGATCACTTCATGAACAATTTTACATTCAAATGTTGTGTGATTAACCATTATAAGAGAGTACTAAAGATCTTGTCTCCATTTGTCCACAGTGGGTTACATTGACAGCAGTGTAATTGAAGTAGACCCAGCCATTATTCGACAGGTCAGTATTCAGACATTCAACAGTATCATGTTCGTACACTGCCCCATATCATGTTCGTACACTGACCCATATCATGTTTGTACACTGCCCCATATCATGTTCGTACACTGCCCCATATCATGTTCGTACACTGACCCATATCATGTTCGTACACTGCCCCATATCATGTTCGTACACTGCCCCATATCATGTTCATACACTGCCCCATATCATGTTCGTACACTGTCCCATATCATGTTCGTACACTGCCCCATATCATGTTCGTACACTGCCCCATATCATGTTCGTACACTGCCCCATATCATGTTCGTACACTGCCCCATATCATGTTCGTACACTGCCCCATATGTTCGTACACTGACCCATATCATGTTCGTACACTGCCCCATATCATGTTCGTACACTGCCCCATATCATGTTCGTACACTGACCCATATCATGTTCGTACACTGACCCATATCATGTTCATACACTGACCCATATCATGTTCGTACACTGCCCCATATATTTCCCTGGGTTCTCAGGGGAGATAGAGACAGAATAGGACAAGGGCTCCCTCACGCAAGTCGTAGAAGGTGACTAACATGGGGTTGGCAACCTGCATGTCGTAGAAGGTGACTAACATGGGGTTGGCAACCTGCATGTCATAGAAGGTGATTAACATGGGGTTGGCAACCTGCATGCCTTAGAAGGTGACTAACATCGGGTTGGCAACCTGCATGTTGTAGAAGGTGACTAACATGGGGTTGGCAACCTGCATGTTGTAGAAGGTGACTAACATGGGGTTGGCAACCTGCATGTTGTAGAAGGTGACTAACATGGGGTTGGCAACCTGCATGTTGTAGAAGGTGACTAACATGGGGTTGGCAACCTGCATGTCGTAGAAGGTGACTAACATGGGGTTGGCAACCTGCATGTTGTAGAAGGTGACTAACATGGGGTTGGCAACCTGCATGTTGTAGGTGACTAACATGGGGTTGGCAACCTGCATGTCTTAGAAGGTGACTAACATGGGGTTGGCAACCTGCATGTCGTAGAAGGTGACTAACATGGGGTTGGCATCCTGCATGTTGTAGAAGGTGACTAACATGGGGTTGGCAACCTGCATGTTGTAGAAGGTGACTAACATGGGGTTGGCAACCTGTGGCGTGCCTTTTAGATTTGTATTTGAATTATTTTAGGCCACCTGATTCTAGAGTAACAACTGGTAACGCCAAAGAGCAAATTCATAAAATAATTTGAGTTGACTGCTGCAAACGATTTTCTCACATTTATCAACATCTTCCACAATACTTAAGTCCACAGCATATGACTTCCATGACATGCAGGTATTGACAAGATAATATTTCCAGCATATACTTGATTAAATGATCTACCGTTCATCAGACATCAGAGTTCATGCAGTAACGGACATCTATCCTGTTGTCTATACAGTCCAAGTCCGCGAAGTAATTGTGAAGTACACAATCGTCAGTTATCATTCTATAAACATTAGAATACTTTCTTGTGGGTACATATATGTCTTTGGCAAGCATATAATCACGTATCTTCCATATATGTAGGCACATCAGCAGACATAAAACACACCGGCCAGAGCTTACACAAGTACAGCCATTCCAGCTGTGTCTGCCAAAAGATAACTGTTGTTACTCTGCACGCGCGTCTACGTAATTATTTTATTTGACGTCATTTCAATCTAGCGATGCTCTTGTTGAACACTGCGATGGTTCAAAATCATGAACACATTGCGGTGCGCAAAAAGAGGCACAACACAACTTCATCATGTACAACAACATGCTATATAAACCAAAGCTGCAAGAGCATGTGGGGGCCATCTACAGTGTTGGCTGAGTGTTACAGAAGGAGCAAAAATTAAAATGATGATGATAGTTATGAGGGCTATTCCAAAATCAACCTCCGATTGGCTGGTAAAAATAAACTGGTTGCCATAGCGACACGGCACATTGCTTGCAGCAGTCAATATTGTGTTATCTCGCTACACACAAACCCACAATCTCAATTGTTCAGTTGTTCATGAGTAGCGACCAAGTAAACATGGACCCTGTCATCGCCACTCCTGCCAGCTGTGAGGTCCGTGGTGTGATTCGTTTTCTGCAAGCAGAAGAACACAGCGCGGCTAAGATTCATCGTCGATTGTGTCATGTGTACGGTGATAAAGTTATGAGTGACAGTTCTGTGAGGGATTGGTGCAGGAAATTCAGGGATGGGTGCACAGATGTGCATGATGAGAGGGGGGGGGGGGGGGGAACAAGGAGGACACTCAATTGTGACTGATGAACTCGTTCAAAAAGTCGACCAAGTTGTGGGTGAAAAGCGTCATTTCACAATTTCAGATCTTTCTGCTGAATTTCCTCAAATTTCGAGGACTAGTCTCTTTCG